>VONZ01000507.1:0-543273 GCA_012976165.1 Labeo catla
GTACAACACCGTTTAGGGCAGAACTGGGCAAGGTCTATCCTGGAGGACCAGTGTCTCTGCAGTGTTTAGCTCCAACCCTGATAAAACTCACCTGAACAAGCTAATCAGTGTCTTCAGGTTTACTAGAAAGCTACAAACTGGTGAGTTTTATCAGGGTTGGAGTTAATCTCTGCAGGGACACTGGCCCTCCAGGACCGAGTTTGCCCAGTTCTGCCCTAAACGATGTCATACGACAGAGAGGGCTGTCAGTTGCGCCTCTCATTATCCCCTAAACGGCGCAACTTAAATGAATTTTTTTATTTTGCATTTTACTAATTTTTTTATTTAAAAATTGTCAAACTGTGTTATTTACGGGATTTTAAATTACAGAAAATGCTGTCAGTTGCTGCACTCATTATCCCCTAAACGGTGCACCTTAAATGATTTTTTTTATTTTGCATTTTACTAGTTGTTTTTATTTAAAAATTGTCAAACTACGTTATTTGCGGCATTTTAAATGACAGAAAGCGACGTCAGTTGCGGCATTCATTATCGAAAATTCATTTAAATTACGCCGTTTAGGGGATAATGAGTGCCGCAACTGACTGCGCTTTCTGTCGTACAACACCGTTTAGGCCAGAACTGGGCAAGCTCTATCCTGGAGGGTCGGTGTCTCTGCAGAGTTTAGCTCCAATCCTGATAAAACTCACCTGAACAAGCTAATCAGTGTCTTCAGGTTTACTAGAAAGCTACAAACTGGTGAGTTTTATCAGGATTGGAGTTAAACTCTGCAGGGTCACCGGCCCTCCAGGACCGAGTTTGCCCAGTTCTGCCCTAAACGATGCTGTACGACAGAGAGCGTAGTCAGTTGCAGCACTCATTATCCCCTAAATGGCGCAACTTAAATTTATTTTTTTTTTTTTGCATTTTACTAGTTATTTTTTATTTAAAAATTGTCAAACTATATTATTTACAGCATTTTAAACGACAGAAAGCGACATCAGTTGCGGCACTCATTATCCTCTAAACCAGACCTGGGAAAACTCAGTCCTGGAGAAAAGAAAATTAATTTAAGTTACGCTGTTTAGAGGATAATGAGTGCCGCAACTGACAGCGCTCTCTGTCGTACAACGCCGTTTAGGGCAGGACTGGGCAAGCTTTATCCTGGAGGGCCGGTCTCCCTGCAGAGTTCAGCTCCAACCCTGATTAAACTCACCTGAACAAGCTAATCAGTGTCTTCAGGTTTACTAGAAAGCTACAAACTGGTGAGTTTCATCAGGGTTGGAGTTAAACTCTGCAGGGACACTGGCCCTCCAGGATAGAGCTTACCCAGAATTCTGCCCTAAACGGTGTTATATGACAGAAAGCGCAGTCAGTTGCAGCACTCGTTATCCCCTGAATGGCGCAACTTGAATTAATATTTTTTTATTTTGCATTTTACTAGTTTCTTTATTTGAAAATTGTCAAAGGGCGTTATTTGCGGCATTTTAAACGACAGAAAGCGACGTCAGTTACGGAACTCATTATCCTCTAAACAGTATAACTTATATTTATTTTTTTATTTTGCATTTAACTAGTTTCTTTATTTGAAAATTGTCAAACGGCGTTATTTACGGTGTTTTAAACCTAATTTAGGCCTTCAGGTTATGTCGGTATTTGGTCAGGCAATTTAATTGAGGTTACCACTACTGACGTTACTACTTTTGTTGCGGTTGTTGTTTAACGTTACATTTTCTCACTCACCACAAGACAGGAGCGGCTGACTCTTCTTCCATCAAATCCGCGAATCCGTGAGTTGCTGGCCTCTAGTAGACAGTCATCGCACATGGCTTTGTGTACTCATGGCAGTAGCCGCATCGCTTAATCGCTCGTTTGCAGCGTTGATTCGGGCGTATTTCTTCTCTTCTCTATAATCATCGTGCGGTGGAGAGGAGATTCTCCCAGTCGATACCACTTTTCGTCCCATTGACTTCCATTCAGAAAAGCAAACGCGTGCAAAAGTTTGGCGTTTCGCTGCATTGTGCAGTTAAAGCTTCATAAACTCTGACCTGCAATTCGTATCACGTGAAACCGTGTGACCAATAGCAGTTCGATACGTCACCGCGTGACTTCGTAGCTAGGTCAAAGAGTATAGAAGTACTTCTATACTCTTTGGCTAGGTGTTGGCTAGAAAGAATACAGCTCTTGCTACTGGGCATGCGCACATAAATCTAACGTTATTTTTGTCACACTGTACAACAATAATACTTTTTTTTTGGTTGGGGTAGGTGTAGACGTTATAAAACAGTCTAATAGCTAGAACAATTAATTTCATTGTTAGTTTCCGGTCGGAGTTGTAACCCCTTGGGTCTTTTCGAAGCTTCAGCCTTTGTGAACACTGGACACCTAAGATAGCACATTCGAGATGGTAAGAAAAAAATAATGTCCAGTTAGTAACTGTAAAAAGTATTTTAGAGTAAAGTCATTATTTTCAGCACACAGCATAAATGTGATTTTAAGAAATCTGTGTAGATATATTAATGTTACTGAGCTTTCTGCTGCTGTGCCAGATGTGAATACAGATGTAACTGTCCTGTTGTTTTGGCACACTTTAAAAGAAGCAGAGGATTTGCTGTTCCTTTTAGCCAGTGTAAGTTTTTTTCATTTGTGTAATTGACAACTGATAATTTCTAAAACTGACACTTAGAAAAACTGTGTGTGTGTGCCAAGTAGGGCTCGCTGCAGCCTGCGGTGGACATCCAACCCCGCCCACATCCACGCATGACGTCAGACGTCGCCGATATAACCCCGCCCGCGTACGAGCGTGACGTCAAAGGTCACGCCCATATGCCAATACGTCACCTTGTGATTCCCCAATCCCTATCAAAGAGTATAGAAGTACTTGTCTGGTACTTCTATACTCTTTGTCCCTATACCGGGAAACCCGGAAGTATGTCGAAGCAACTTACGGTTATTTCGGTGATCTATATAAAATAATAGGCCATTGTCCTTCGTTTTACTAATACACGTTTTCTTATTTGTGTAAAGGATGTCTAGGCTAAAATGCCACAACTTAAATCTAATATATTTAATATGTCTAATATACGGAGCTGATTTCGTCATCATGACAGCCTGTAATACGCTTGCATTGACTACATTAGGCTAATTGTTAATAAAAACCTTTAAACCTTACCTTGTTCATTTATGTAATGAGATAACTTCACATTTATTACGATCGATTTTAGGCGAATTTTAAATGTAATGTAATGTTTAAAGGGGACAGTTCGATTTTGGTATTGTAAAAGTATGTAAAATTATTGTAAGAGTTGGTATTGTATAATTGTCAGTTATTTTTTTTTAAAAAAAGTGTTCCACTTATCATAAAGTGTTAACATCTAAATGACAGAATCAACAGTTCTCCATTTGCAGTAGGCTACACATACATGGGCTAAATAGAGGTTGATTGCTTTTTATAGTTTAAACATGACATTGACCTTCAGGCCTTGTTCATCACAACTTGATATGAAATTTGTCCAGGTCCTCCACATACTTAAAGATGAATAAAAAGTCATACATTACTTATTTGGGCATTTTATATTTATTATTTTACAAAAATAATTCAATTTAAAATGTTACAAAAATATACACTACCAGCTAAATGTTTTTGAACAGTAAGATTTTTCGTTTTTTTTTTTTAAAGAGTCTTCTGCTCACCAAGCCTGCATTTATTTCATCCACAATAACACAAAATTTAAGCTTCTATTTGAATATATTTTAAAGTGTAATATATTTCTGTGATCAAAGCTAAATTTTCAGCATACATTACAGTCTTCTGTGTCACTTGATCCTTCAGAAATCATTCTAATATGCTGATTTGCTGCTCAAGAAACATTTCTGATTATCATCAATATTTAAAGCAGTTGAGTAAGGATTCTTTGATAAATAGAAAGATCCAAAGATCAGCATTTATTATTTTATGTTTTTGCTATACTTTGGATCAAATAAATCCAGACCTGGTTGGCAGAAGATACTTCTTTAAAAAAAACATTAAAAATCTTACTGTTCAAGAACTTTTGACTGATTGTGTTTAACAAAATATATGTTCCAAATATCATAAGTCTGAGCAGTTGAATGATCAGACAAACAGTTTGTTATGCAGTACACATACCTACATACATAGGCTACACAGAGAGATTCCTTGCTCTGAAAGATTATTCACAGGACATGGCATTAAGCCTTGTTCATCAAGACAATTTGATATAAATGTGTCCAGCTCCTCCAGATACTCAAAGATGAATAAACAGACATCTCTTGATTCATCCGATTCTCCCCCCAGTAGTCTTTGATGGCATTCTGTTGATTTTTACTGTCCATCTGTAGAAAGGCAGGACCTTTCACCACCCCACAGAATAACTCACAGTGACTCTGTTTCCAGCACCACGATGGACCTTTGCAGACTTTCACTTTATGTCCTCTTGGTGCTCCTGATAAAAATAGAAAATACATATGTGTTGGAAGGTATATGTGTCCACTAAAAAGTATTTACCTCATCATTTAGGCTACCTCATCCTTCTACATACAAACATATGTATGATTTATATATTTATGTATCTATATCAATATCTAGAGAAATGCTCTCACCATACCTCCATGCACCATTGCATGGCTTATGTGGTCCTCCAAGTGAATTGTAATGAGTCATTTTCTTTACTGGTAAAACTGCAGCAGGGACCCCTCAACCCGGCAGAACTGCCCTGCATCAGGCTTGGGCTGAAAATGTGTAAAATGCACAAAAACATTGACAAACGTTATGTGATCTTTCCATTAATATAGAAGAATACAAAGATAATTTGTGACATACACAGAATTATCCAGCAAGACGTAGTAAAATGATGCGGTTACTCGTCTGATTTACTGTGCATGGGTACTGTGATCAGTGTTTATCATTAAAGATGTCATATGTATGTGAGTGTTTTGTGTGGGGGGCCAGGTAAGTATATATGTGTGAGAGGGTTGAAGTGTGTCTGAGTGGGTGAGATGACTCTATTGTGTGGGGGTCAGGGTATAAAAAAAATGCACATTGATTCAGCATTCACTTTTGTCATAAGACGTAGATAGATAGAATAGATAGTGCACCATCTATTAACACATGTATGTATGTATGTATATATGTATTTGTGTGTGTGTGTACACACACCTATGTATGTATACACACACACAGACGTACACACACATGTACAGTATACACACAGACAGACAGAGACACACACAGTGCACAGATTCTTACGTTATTAGGACGACATAAAATGAATGCTGAATGAACGTGAAGTTCCCCAAAACACAAACATAACAACACTCATCTAACCCACGCACGCACACATATAACGTTAATATATATATAAATATATATGTAAATTTGTTGTTAGCTAAGTAATAACGTGTCTGTGTGAAGTTTAAAACACATACTAAGCGTGCCGAACTGTTGTTTATGTACATGAACACAACGACGCACACATTCTTAAAAGTTGTCAGTGTTTTTAGTTATGGTAAAGATCAAAGATATATTTTTTACTTACCCACACGGCAAACAACTTCTTCTTTTTAGCGGTTAGCGAACAATACGAATTATCTTCTTATCGATGCTCCTTTTTTTTTTTTAATTCAAGAAAAAAGATTGAACATTACAAAAATATTAACAAGTAAATCCAGATATACAAAATATTAAGCAATCTTATACAGTAAAACAGAGTTTTAAAGGGAGAGAAACAAAATAGATTAAAAAAAAATACATAAATAAAAAAAAAATAAAAAAAAAATAAAATAAACAAATAAAAAAAATATATTTATATATAAACATAAAATAAAGCAAAAACCATTGAAACAACTAAACAATAGTTAACATTTTCTTCCTTTTTCCTTAGGACATATTCAACAGTTGCAGCGGGGGAGCTATATCAGAAAAGAATTTTCCCATGAAATCTAACAATATGACATTCTTTTTATTATTAATTTGCATTAGAGACTTCTTCAAAATCTCCATTTCTGATAAAAATAAATTACACATTGGTATGCATTTCGCAAATTTCTGTTTATGAATATAATATTTACCTTGTAAAATGTAAAAGTTAACAACATACTCAATCATTTTACTTTTGTGTGAATAAGTACAAATCACATCTTTTAAAGAAAGCATATAGTTGATATTTCTTCGCATTATCGATGCTTCTTCCCGTTTCACAATGAATGAATGTGACGTATTTGGACACGGGCGTGGTTTGTGACGTCGCACTTGGATGTGGGCGGGGTTGGATGTCCACCGCAGTCTGCAGCGAGACGCTCTGCAGCAGATGCAAAGACCAGGCTTTCACCTCCTACTACTCTGATCATGCTTGGTAAGATCTTTTAGTACATGATTTAGCGATGTTAAAGGGATGGTTTTTAAAAATAAACCTTTTGTCACACTTTATTCATGGCTCTTTATATCTAACTTTCTACCTAGCATCTTCTCAAATACATTTTGAATAACAAGGGGAAGTAAATGATGATAGAATTGTCATTTTTGGGTGAACAATCCTTTTGAACTAATGAGAAAGGCCCCAACATCTACATCTACTTTTACTGACACCATAATCAAATGTGAAAAGTTTTTTTTGTAAAGTCACAAATATCACTATAAAAAACATGAACACAATAAATTAATTAATTGCCTTTTTTTTAGGAGATTCAGTTCTACACAGCAAAAAAATGGATGCTGCTGATTGAAAGCAAAGTCTTCTTTCCTGTGATTGACCTACCAGATACGTCCTCTGCATTTGCTGTTCTCTTCATTTGTGTGCTTAACATCAAGTACTTAGTGGAAGCCACTGCTTTGTTGTTTATTTAGAGGCAAGTACATCTTGCAATATGCTGAAATATTAAGTAAGCATTAAAGGAAAAAAAGAAAAATGAAAGCCATGTACATCTGGGATTGCATGAGGGTAAGTTATAAGAGAATTTGCATTTTTGAGTAAACAATCCCTTAAAGGAATAATCCACCCAAAAATGAAAATTGTCATCATTTACTCACCCTCATGTCGTTCCAAACCTGTATGCACTTCTTTTCTTGTTTAACACAAAAAGATATTTAGAAGAATGCTGGTGACCGAACAGTTTCAGTTCCCATTGACTTTCATTGTGTTTTTTGTCCATATAATGGAAGTCAACAGGACCTGAAACACCAACACTGGTCACCAACATTTTTCAAAATATCTTTTGTGTTCCACAGTAGACAAAACTGTATACAGGTTTGAAACGACATGAGGGTGAGTAAAGAATGACAAGAATTTTCATTTTTGAACTATCCCTTTTTTAAGGGATTGTTCACTAGTGATGTGAGATTTAAACCAAGCATTGGAGTTTGTGTTGAGAATAAATGGGCGCGCCAGATGAAGCCTCGATTTAGGGCTTTTAACATAGAAATCATGTGACAAATGACATGCGAATCCTTACTTTCTTTCTGTTCGAACTCTCAGATCTTACAAGTACATTTACATTTAAACCTATTTAATTACATTTTTATATACCCAATCATACAATATGAATACAAATTATTTCATCATGTGCACGTAACATGAATCGATCTATGGAATGTGTGGTGATGCTGCTTACGACGGAGCTTCTTTCATAGGCTTTTGGCTGCTTTATTTTTTACTAACCAACAGATAGAGCTGTTTTTACAACACACTCAAAGCTTTGAATCTTTTCCCGAAACAGTCAGAGGAAAGTCTTAGTCCTTCAATAGGCTTAATTTGCCCATCAATATTGGCCACTCAAAAATGCTAAATTCTCTCATCACTTACTCACCCTCGTGCCATCCCGGATGACACCTGACATGACTTTCATTCTTCTGTGGAACACAAACAGAGATTTTTAGAAAAATAATCCATCTATGTGAGTCCAAGTGTTGGGAAGGTTACTTTGGAAATGTAATAGGTTACAGATTACAAGTTACTTGATTTAAAATCTAATAAGTAGTGTAACTTTTCAATTACTTTATTAAAGTAATGTAACTTATTACTTTTAATTACTTTTTGATTACTTTTCTAATTTTCTGATATTTTTAACTGTTAATCATTTTGAAACATTTAAACCAGGCAGAATTAACCTTACAGTAGCACTCAACACTGATTACTGTCAGACTTTCAAAATCCTTTATCACTTGAATTAAGATTATAATAAGTAAGGGATAACATATATCTTTATTTTGTGATAACAACTGGCTGAATGTACATTATCTCACTTATTACACAGCTGCTTGATAGATTATTTAGATGTTTCGTGTCAAAATTATTAGACACAAAACACTGATCTGAGTTGAAATATTTGAACGCAAAGCTTCCATGAAGAAATCAGTTTCTAGCAAACGGCAAGTTCAAACTAGACATTTTAGGGATACAGTGCAGTCATACCAGTTTTCTTACACAACATTTCACCACATAAATTATTAAGTAGTAGTACTAGTTTGTTAGTTATCTTATAATCCATTGCAGTGTACAAAAAAAAAATGGCAGCAGCCTATGCCTTTTATTGTGATAGGACAGTAGAGAGATGACAGGAAAGAGCTGGGAGGAGAGGGGGGAGCAGGATCGGCAAAGGACCTCGAGACTCGAGAACTCGTGTCACTGCGCTATATGTCATAACAAGATCATAACATAAATAACATCATAACAAGGAGTAGTCTAATAGCTATGATACTGGGTTTGAATTCAAATGTTTGTATAGTAATGTCAGAAAACACTAGCATCTAACAGTGCCTTGGAAAAAACAATCTTAAAAAATAAACTTTATGCATAAACCCAAATAGGACATAATAATTATCGAATAAGCATGTGTCCTATTCTGTGTCCTAAACTCCTGAAACATTGGTGTCTCATTTTAGAGCAGTCAATGCAATTTATGAAAGAAGTCAATTAAATCTGTAAGTGGGGGTGTGTGAAAAAATTCAGATGTAATCCCCTTTGTAATCACTGGCATTTTTCAAAAGTAACTGTAATTTAATTACACATTTTTTCTCAGTAACTGTAACTAATTACAATTACATTTATTTTGTAATTAAATTACGTAATTCCGTTACATGTAATTAGTTACTCCCCAACACTAGTGAGTCCATATAATGCAAGTGGATAGGTCCCTCAAATTTGATGCTTCACAACATGTTGACATTTACGTCAAACAAACATGTAGGACACTTGTCTGGAAGCAGTGGTTTATAGTATTAATTTTTAAAAAATATTTAAACATTTCTCACACAAACCTATCATTTTGCTTCAGATTACTTTTTTTTTTTTTTCTAAAAATCTCTAATTGTGTTCCACAGAAGAAAGTATATTTGGGATGACATGAGGGTGAGTAAATACTGAGAGAATTACAATTTTTGGGTGTTGTCTTCTTGGTATGCAGTAATGATAACTGACAATTTGAGTTAAATAAAATTAACTGGTGTACTATTGTAATGAATTCATAACAGTATTTTTGTCTGTCCACTGAAAGTACACGCAACCAAAATATTCCAGTTCAAAAAGTGCGTAAAGAAATGGAATTAATCTGTATGATTAATCCGTGGGCTTTTATTCACATACAATGCTGTAATGTATATAATAGTTTGTAATAGTGTTTTGTTTGAGTCTTGAATCTGTGAAAATTGTAATGTTATTGCAAGGGTTATTGCAACATTTGAACAATTAAAAACATTAAAAGTTACACAGTTGTCATTGCTTATTTTTTTTTTCTTGTATTGCCATAAAATAAGACCATAAAATTACTGTATATTTTACAAGTAAAATACAGTAAAAATACAGTAAAATACATAAAAATTGTACAAGTGCAGTATAATACTGTAAATACATTTACAGCAAGTTAAATGGTACTGTAAATGTAAATACAGTATTGTTACTGTAAGTAATTTCTGTAATTTCTACAGGAATTTTTTTTACAGTGTAGCTACTGGTCTCATCAACTTCCGGCTATTTTTAGCTGTACAAAACAGGTCGTTTTGCTGCTTGATATTGCAAACTGGTGGATAGTACCATTTTATTTTAACATATTATCTTAATTATGAACACAATTATGGTTTGTAGTGCAAACAGTTCTTCTCATTATTTCCCTAGAGCGGATATTGAACTGGAAGTCTTGCAAATTCACAGAAAACATCTTATTTCTGTGTTAAAAATAAGGTGGATAACGCTGTAGAATCCTAGAATTTCCCCTGGATTAAAAAGCAGGGTTTGCAAGGGCATGAATGAATGGTAACTTGACAAATGAACTAAAACATCAATCACCAATAAATGAAAATGTTAATAGATTGAGAAAAAGAGCTTTCCTATGGAAATTAAAGATTGGCCCTTGTCTCTTAATCCAAAGATGGTTTTAGGATAAACAGATAATTGGATGATCAGTCTGTTACCAGGAAAATGTTATTTTCTAACCTTTTCCGCATTGTAAGGATTTCATAAATGAGCAAACAAACAACACAACATTAATGTTTTACTAATTTTCTCAAATTAGACTTGAATTAGAAGGAGTGTGATAATGACGGTGTATTTGAATGAACAAGGGTTAGACTGGTATTTTCATAAACACAAAACTTTCTTATAATATAACTGAAATATTAGGTTTTTTAAAAGCATTACGAGCCTCCAGAATGTGTCACCTTCATTTTCAACCAAAGACCACACCAAACAAGGTATGTACCGTTGGCTTGTAGCCACTGTAGCAACTTCTCTTTCCAAATTCATTTTAGCAGGCGTTTTTGTCAGTTTAACATACTAACAATGACGTATTCTAGAGATGGAAGATGGATGCGAACGGAGGGAGGAGAATTTTTGATCTCACCCTCAATACGTAAAACACAAATATTTTATCAGGGTGCAAAGTGCTGCGAAGAAACAGCTTTCTCAGGTTATCTGTATCATATCTCAGTTTAATAAGGGAGATCTTCATTTCATTTTTTGGTTGTGAGACTTCACTGTAGGCCTGCTGAGGACAACAACAAAGCTGAAGGTACTTTCACAAATATTTGGCAGTTCATTTGGATTTTTCTGTTTATACAAAATTATGTGGAAAAGAATTTTGGATTTTGGACTGAAAAGTAGAACATTTATAGTTATGTTTAAACCTCTTTCTGGCAAGACTGATTTGCTTGTTTCTGTTCTGACAATTTAAAAAAATGTTAGTTTCATGTAAATGAAAATTGTATTTAAATTAATTAAATTAAAATTAAGTGCAAAAATGTTCAAATGACAAAAACGGAAATATATGGATTATTGGAGTATATTTTACAAGTAAATGCTATTTCTACTTCAAACTTCACGTTTAATTTAAAAAACAAATTCTTATATGCCATATAATCTTACATAAAGTATATATGTTGCTGTTTCAAATTCGTAACATGTTATATGGTAAGTTTACAAAGCAGAATTTTACCTTATATTTGAGTCTTATAGTGCAGAGCAAGAGAGAAAGCTTTTGAGGCAAAATAAACTCAGCACTATGTTCTTATCTCCTTATCTCCTTATCTTCCTATTCTGGAATTCCACATATCTGATGCTGACAAGTTAACAAAAGATGATTACTGCTCCACCATTCTATTCAACATTAATTACCTCACACCTGGACAAAATGCTTCATTACATATGATGAATCTATCGTTTAATTTATTTATTTTTTTTACAAAGTCTTGAATCTGGAAGTCTTTGGTGTACATTACTTTTAAATCAGTGTGTGACAGTGAAGCATAACAAATGTAAATCGAGTTTAGTCTTGTCCATTTGTCTGACTATGATGTACTTTTCTTCCAGAAAAGAGCTGTGGGTGGAGTTTAAAATGACTGTGAGGTGTGTGAGAACGTTAACAATCAAAAACAATAATAATGGTGTTAATAATGTAATGCACATTTGTCCTCTTCCTCCTTATGAAAAAAAACACTTTTCTTTCTCAAGCTCTGAGAAACCTGAACCTTACTTCTTTAACGGAGTGCTGATAGTAAGAGATTTGATAAAATCAAGTTTAAATGGTACATATGTTTGTTACAAAAATAAAAAGAAAGGCTATTAACTAACTGCAAAAAGACACTTTTCAGGGTGAAGTGGATCTGCAACTAAGCACAGAGGGCCAGTAAACAATTTGAATGGCTCATAAATAGTTAAAAACATTTTAAAGAAACTACTTGGCATGTAATCCATCAACCAAACCTGTTTGATTTATAATTGTGTAATTGATAGTAATTAAATGAGACAAAGCACTGTAAACCACCAACATTTCCTCAACTGATTCCATTCATCTCCCAGAATAATCGTTTGTGTGCGTGATTTCTGTATCTCTGATGAAAAGTTGGATGTGAAGTAGATTTTGATATTCCAGTGGAAAAGAATTTTCTGTCCAAGAGAGGAAAAGTCATATCACAAGCTCTCCATCCTATCCTGGATCTGAGAGTGTTGAACTCTCAAGTAGGTTTTATTTCTTCATCTCTGCCCAATACGCAGTAATGCCGCTCTGTCAGTAACGCCCTCGTGCACAGCGGCGCTGCGTCAGGAATGCTGGAATGTAGGAATGCTGAGTTTTATGCTCATGGGATCCCCAAACACCCTTGGGCCATCATGTTGTGGAAAGTAATAACGACAGACACGTCCTTGACAGGATGGGAAGCCACTAAGGAGGGCAGGACAGTGAACAGTGTGTGGCCAAGCACACTCCACCAGCCCCTATAAATTGTTTGGAGCTCCTCACAGGTTGGAAGTCTCTGAAACATCTCTGTCCACCATGCACTGGTGTGTTGCGACAACAGCACAGCCGTTGCTCCTGGTTGGCTCGCCATTGCTCCTGGCTGGCTTGCTCTGTGCTTTCTGGTGGCAGTTGTGGTCTAATGGTTAGGGAGTCCAACTTGTAACCCAAAGGTTGTGGGTTTGAGTCTCTATACCAGCAGGGATTGTAAGTGGGGGGAGTGAATCAGCAGTGCTATCCCCCACCTTTGAAACTACGACTGAGGTGAGACCCTTGAGCAAGGCACTGAACCCCCAACTGCTCCCTAGGCACCACAGCAAAAAACGGCAGTGAATATTTGTCCAGTATTCACTGCTGTTCACTTACTTGGAAATTGTGCTCTGCATTTCACCCATCCAAATGAGCAGTAAACACACCCAGAACAGTGGAGCAGGGCAGCCATTTTTTGCTGCAGATCAGTGCCTCGCTCAAAAGTCTCACCTCAGTTGTTGGATTTAGAGTGGAGGAGTGTGCTGTACTTTCACTCCCCCCACCTACAATCCCAGCTGGTACCAAGATTCAAACCTACCATCTTTGGGAAACAAGTCAGACTCTCTAACCATCAGGCCACAACCGTTGTTACTAGCCCATGTCCCAGTTGTTCTGAACAGGGGCTTTTATTCCAGTTGTTGACGGGGAACCCACTCTACAGAGACTGGTTCCTCCACCCTTAGATAGTGAGTCTGCTAGAATCTCTGAAGAGATTCAGCTAGGCAGGTGTTGCATATTTATAAGACTGATGTGACTGCACAGGTCCCATTGGTGGCTGTGGTGTGTTCTGCGGGTGAGACCAGAGCAATGATTGGCACATTTGAAAGCCTAAGAGCTCTGCAGAAACTCCAGCTTCTTGATGCAGTCAGCTACTTCACAGAGGTTTCTGGCTTGGTAAGTATAAAGGAGCAATACAATCCTGTACAAATCTAAAGCAGTGATTTGTTTCAAAACCCAGATTTTACATTAGATATCATATCAGTAAACATCAAACTTTCTTTTATCGCCTCACAGGACTATGGCTTCCTTCTATGGTAATGCTAACTGGTCAAACAGTGACATAAATAGGGTTATGAAGTGTAAAAAGAAGGAAATCTATAAAAGTTTGTTATTTTCCCTGAAGCAGCTACGACACTACAAAGCGAAGATGGAAGAGAGAGAGAGAGAAAGAAGGACATCTTGTATCTCTCATTGACATGGGGGGTCTGGCTATAGAGTACCTCATCTAAGGAAAGGTAATGAATATATTTAGCATAAATAAATCCAAAAAAGATTCTCCATCAGATACTTCAAAAATTCTTTCTTTTCTCAGAAAAAATGGGTACACTATCTGGCCAGCAGATGGCACTATCAAAGGGCCAGAACCCTCTACCTATCTACACAGTTCTCAACATGAAAAATGGCAAGACAGGATGTACCGTAGAGGCTTACTACAGATATGTTTTCCATGTTTGCCTTTGTTCTTTTCTCCTTTAGAATGGTGTGAGTTCACCCCATATGAAGCTGGATTTGCAAAATATGGTGCTTTCGTACCTGCACAGAGCTTTGGGAGTAAATATTACCTCTGCCACATAGTGAAGAAATTCCCTGATTCTGGAATATTCTCCCTGTTGGGTAAATAGATGTAAATTTATTTAGATCTAAAATAAAGGTTAATGAATGAACATTAACTTAAAGATTGATGAATAATTGGTGGTTGTATTCAAAATATTATTCAAAATGTGTTGTGTTGCGGGAATATGGAGCAGAATTTTCTATTTAAGTCTGACTCAGCTTTGGCATGTTGTCACTGGAGTGATCCCATCCTGGGCCAGCAAAATTGGGTAGCAAGTGAACCAAACAGGTGAGAGAAAGGCATGACAATGAGTAAGAGTAAGAGTGTGTTAAAATGTATTGAATATGCACTTGTATATATACTGTTTATTTTTATTTTTTTAAATCTACACTTGCAGAACCTTTAAAAATAAGAACAAGCAGGTTGAACATGAAAGATTTTTCTCAGTTTTTCCTGAACATTTTTTTCAACAGTAAAACTACACAGACTGAGTAAAATACATTAACAGATGCTGTTACAATTTTGTGATGGCAAATATTCTGTTTTATGTTCAAATTTGTTTTATCTATATGCAAACAATGGAAAAAATGTCAACCTCCCTTATCTGTAGAGACAGATGACAACCCATCAACGTCAGACACACTTCAGGTCAGCCCTTTGACTAATTTGGCAAAAAAGCTGAGCAATTTTCTGACCAGCCACCCCATTATCAGCCAAGTGTTTATGCTTTTAACTTGAGCCTAATTAGTACCCTTTTGAATGGGCTTAATCAAACTAAGCAAAGGCTTCATATTCCAAACTCTCTACCATGGCCAAGACCAAAGAGCTGTCCAAGGATGTCAGGAACAAGACTGTAGACCTACACAAGGCTGGAAAGGGCTACAAGACCATCACCAAGCAGCTTGGTGAGAAGATGACAACAGTTGGTGCGATTATTCACAAATGGAAGAAACACAAAATAGTTGTCAGTCTCCCTTGGTCTGAGGCTCAATGCAAGATCTCACCTCGTGGAGTTTCAATGATCATGAGAACGGTGAGGAATCATCCCAGAACTACACAGGAGGATCTTGTCAATGATCTCAAGGCAGCTGGGACCATAGTCACCAAGAAAACAACTGGTAACACAACGCCGTGAAGAAGTGAAATCTGCTCAAAAAAGCACGTATATGTCCGTCTGAAGTTTGCCAATGAACATCTGAATGATGCAGAGGAGAACTGGGTGAAAGTGTTGTAGTCAGATGAGACCAAAATCAAGCTCTTTGGCAACAACTCAACTCGCTGTGTTTGGAGGAGGATGACCCCAAGAACATCATTCTCACCGTCAAACAAGGAGGTGGAAACATTATGCTTTGGGGGTGTTTTTCTGCTAAGGGGACAGGACAACTGCACCGCATCAAAGGAGCGATATACGGGGCCATCAGGGCCAGGGCATTGAAAATGGGTCGTGGATGGGTATTCCAGTGTGACAATGACCCAAAACACACGGCCAAGGCAACAAATAAGTGGCTCAAAATCGTAATGACTTGGAGAGGATCTGAAAAGAGGAGTGGGATAAAATCCCTCCTGAGATGTGTGCAAACCTGGTGGCGAACCACAAGAAACATCTGACCTCTGTGATTGACAACAAGGGTTTTGCCACCAAGTACTAAGTCATGTTTTTCAAAGGGGTCAAATACTTATTCACTCATTTAAATTCAAATCAGTTTATAACTTTTTTGAAATGCTTTTTTCAGATTTTTTTTTGTCATTATTCTGTCTTTCACTGTTTAAATAAACCTACCATTATAATTATAGACTGATCATTTCTTTGTCAGTGGGAAAATGTACAAAATCAGCAGGAGATCAAATAATTTTTTCCTCACTGTATGCCTTTTTATTATTGTTTCCCTATAGAATGTCGCTGGGGTGTGTGCCGTATGCACCGCACGTCTATGACATCACTAAATAGTTTCACTATGACACTGCAGGATGGAGTTTCCTCTGGAATAAAAGCAGGCTTGGTAAGGGCATGAATAAATGACAAATGTACAAACAAACTACACTAATAAAAACATCAACGACCAATGAATGACAACAGATTAAACCTTGAATTAGAAGGGGTGTGATAATCACAGCATGTTTAAATGAAAAAGGGATAGACTGGTATTCATAGACTTGCTGGGAGGGATTTCATAAACACATATCTTCCTTATAATATAACTGAAGTCTTAGGTTTATTAAAAGCATTATAAGCCTCCAGTATGTCAACTTAATTTTTGTAATCAAAGGTCCACACCAAACTTTTTTTTTTTTTTCATATTTAAGGAGTTGTGTTTATCTCAGCATATTAACAAGAATTCTAAACATGGAAGAAGACTGCAAACAGAAGGAGGAGAATTATAGATCCCACCCTCAGTACTTTAAACACAAGACACCATGAAATATTTTATCAGGGTGCGAAGGGCTGCGAACAAACAAGTTTCTCTGGTTATCTGTACCACATCTCAGTTTACTGAGTGAAATTTTCATTTCATCTTTTGGCTTTGAGACTTGAGGCCTGCTGAGGAGACAACAACAATGCTGAAGGTACCCATGCTCACAGATATTTAACTTTGATAAATTAACCTGCTTGTTTTGTAGCATTGCTATTTTAGCTTAAAACCACAAATAGCAGCTTTGTGAACAAGTCTGAGCTTGATCAAAGATCCGTTATGGCAGATTCCCAACCAGGGGAAATGATGTTCTTTGTAGTTATTGTGTTAACTCATTCAACTCCTTTTTAAAAAGAAGAAAAGAGTTAAGTTACATTTAAAACTCTCTGGCAACACGTGCTTGTTTTGTGTTTCTAATTAAAAAATGTAAAAGTTAAAACATTAACTTATTTATTTTAAGGTTTTTAACATTTTTTCCTAAATCACAAATATATGTTGATTCCATCTTCTGTAAGAATATATATAGGTGTTACAAATTCTGATTAAAAAAACTGCTACATCTGTCTAAACCAGTTTAATTTCACATGTGTTTCACAGCAAGAGTTCATGCCATACTGGAACCTCAGTGTCACAGTGTTGCGGGGAAAATTCAATCGGTCGTATGACCTTTGTGAGTCCACCAGCACTCAAAATCATTGTGACTTGTGGTGAAATATTGTTAAAAAATGCCTTAAAACAGGTGTTCTGGTTGTATTATGTGTTTGCGTGCCTTTGCTGACTTTGATTAACACTACATACTCCATCTAAGAAGTGTTTAGTGTGCTCAGACTTTGTTTTTTCTGCAGTTTCTAAATGTGACTGCTACGTCGTCCTAAAGTTACCCACAGCCTGTGCCTGCTGCCATTGCACCAAGACTGTAAAAAACAAAAATTCACCAAAATGGAATGAAACGTTTCATTTCAGAGTGCACAGTGGTGTCAAGGTGAGCAATTGTGGACACTTGAAAGAAAACTCTTTTAAAATAATGTGGTTGAATTTATTACTGAGGGTTTTCTTAACTTAAACATTCTGTTGCAACTGGACTGTGCCCTTCCAGTCTCACTGTTCTTGAACAACAAGTGATGAACGACATGCTGGTGACGTCACTAACAGTCAAATGCTGGTATACAAAAAAACAAAAAACAAAATTAGAATAATTACTTCTAATCTAATTCAGTCATTTAATCCCCAAATTATTCCCTAATGGCCCTAAATGGTTCTATTGCCCTGGGGAAATTAGTTAAGAAATATTTTAGCACAAACTTTCTTTTTTTAGTTGTTTCTGTTGTTGTTGCATATTATCAAACTATGTTCTAGCACTATGTTCTTGTCTCCTCAGAACATTCTGGAATTCCACATATTTGATGCTGACAAGTCATCAAAAGATGATTACTGCTCCACCATCCTATTTGACATTAATAGCCTCACACCTGGAGAAAAGCTTAAAAAATGCTTTATTACAGAGGATAAGGTAGATAAGGTAGAAGCATTACAAATGTTAATTTAGTCCCATCCAGCTTTTTGATTATGATGTACTTTTCTTCCAGAAAAAGAGTGAGCTGTGGGTTGAGTTTGAGATGGCTGTGAGGTTAGTGAAACTATTAACAATCAAAAATAATAGGGGTGTGACCAGATACATATCCCACAAGACAAGACGAGACACGAGACTGGGTTCACGAGAATGAGACGAGACAAGATTTTTAAACTTTTCTTAAGAAATCCTCAATGATGAAATAAATAGGGAAAATAGTATTTTATTCAACTGAAAAAGACAAAATTGCAAAACAAAAAAAAAATGTAGGTGCATTTTGAGCTTTATGAAATTAAACTTCCATTTAAATGAATTATATGGAGTAATAAACAACATTTAAACAAGAGCTTCACGATTTTGGATAAACTGAGAATCCCAGTTGTTTTTAATAAATTGGAGACCATGATTCTCTCACGATTCTGGAGAAAAAAAGACGTAATTTACTAGTGGTTCAGACAAACTGTTCATTGAAAAAAACATACAGTGAAGGAGTCAGTGTCTCACTTCATTGAGACTTGTTTGACTATTGAAATCTCCTGAATGAATGATTCAGTTACATACTTTGTTTATACGATAGGTTGTCGCCACCTCCTGGCGGAAGAGGATAAGCGTTACAATACATACAAATGTTAAGATACCTTCGTTTTGATCGCTACTGTAGACAATAACCCAACAAACATGAGACGTCCACCCGACGTGCAGATCATGTCTATATTCCGACAAAGACGTTGAAATGACGTCGTTTGGACGTACAGTGCTCAGTGGGAAGTGTTTATACCCAAACTATAAATTTTTATCCCAGTACTTATATTATTTAAATGTCTGTAACACAGAAATAATGATTATAATGTGGTTGAAAAGACTGTTTGTGTTGCTCTTTCTGCGTTCACATTTACCCCGACCCTCTGATTCATTAATATGGGCAGCGACAAAAATTGGTTCTCACGCTCCACTGACACTCGAGATGTAAAACAGTCCTAATAGACAGATAAATTGTTGTCATTCAGGAATAAGATCGCGTAGGTGTTTAACTCCAAATCTCGATATTTTAAGGATTCATCTCTTATGTAAACAAAATGTAAAACAAAATGCAAACGTTTCGCGAGGATATAGTCACTAGACCCGACTGGCTCGACGAGACACATCGGGATCTCGCGAGATTTCGTCACATCCCTAAAAATAATAATGGTGGTGTTATTAACCACCTAGTGCACATTTGTTAGTGATTATCCCCTTCCTCCTTATGAAAAACCGTCACTTTTACATCAGTCTGAACTACTGTCGTTTTATCTTTTTCATTTTCTTTTTAAAGCTCTGATAAGCCTGAACCGTACCTCTCTAATGGAGTGCTGATGGTAAGAGTTTTGATAGATTAAAAAGAACAGGTTAGAAATGATCATGATATTCATGTAATATTATATTCCAGTATAAGCTCAGCTACAGCTAAACTAACTGTGCTTTGGAAATCTTTGTTGAACGAAGCAGCTCTCTGATTTTCCCCTCATTTTTAGGCAGGTCCCTTCTGTGCACTGGATGTCAAGGTGGAAAAACGTCTAAAGACTAAAGGTAAATAGAACACCACTGAATTAATTCTGGGTTTAGACATATTTTTAATTCTGTCTGTACATCTCCTTTAATTAACCTCAATCTAATCGATATTTCAGTATATATAAGGCTTTATAATAAGCATGAGCAAATTGTATTTGTAAAAATTGTATTTTTAGTGAGAATTCTATTCCATAATTACAGTAAATATTCTAAAATAAAAGCAAAAAAGTGTTAGCTTTTATATAAATATGACCTTGTTCCTTTTTCAGATTCTGCATTAAGAACAGGGCAAAAAACGATGTGCTTCCCAGTGTTTAAATCAGCGGAGAAGGACATGATGTTAAAACTGCGAGGCGCATATAAGGAAGACTATTTGATCCCATGCTCTGAGGAAAACCCCAGCTGCACTCCGACTTTTCGCTACTACATTAATCGAGACGTGGAGACCGAGTTTAATCTCATCCCACCGAAAGTGTGTCATTGATTAAATTATAGATTTTTTTACCAAATCAACTGATCAAGCATGTATATCACTAACAGAGAGTGTATAATGCTTGTTTTTTGTTTGCATGTTTTGTCCAGGCAGTGGCAGAAGTGAATGGGAAAAATCCAAAGACTGCAAAGATTCTGTCATCGGTCCCTATAAAACCATTACCAGCTAAACAGCAGATCAAACTCTCCATGCCTGTTAAACAGGTGAGTACTGGTCAAATCAAATTTGAATGGTATACATATATTTGTTTCAAAATAAAAAGAAAAGCAATTTACTCTCCAATCTCTTAATCTCCAATAATACACTATTTCAGGGTGAAGTGGATCTGCAACTATGCACAGAGGACAGGTAAACTACTTTAATGGCTTATCTCTAAATAGTTCAAGAATGTAATCCATCAACGAAACTTGTATGATCGTAGTTAAATGAGACAAAGCAATGTAGACTACTAACATGTCCATAACTGGTTTCAGTCTGATTTCATTCATTTCTCAGAATAATCGTATGTGTGTGTGTGTGTTTGTGTTTTCTGAAGCTCTGATGAAAAGTTGGATGTGCGCCTGGGTTTTGATATTCCAATGGAAGAAAAAAATTTTCTGGCCATGAGACGAAAAGTCGTATCACAAGCTCTTCAGAAAGCTTTGAATCTCAGCTCTGCACCTGAGCCCAGCAAGGCAAGAAAACAAACACAAACTTGAGTTATAAATGAAATCATTTTTAATTTCATTTATAAATGTATTTATTTATTTATATATTAATAATTTAATTTTTGCGACACAGAAATAAGCTATTTTTGTAAATGTGCAAGAATTCCGATACATTAAAGCAACACTATGTAACTGTTTCAAAAACTGTTCAAAATTTACAAACTGTATATAATGAGCGAGTACATCATGATCTTCCAAACCGCGTTTTTTTCTTATCCCGAATCACTACGGTATTCTTATAATAGGTGCTTCTATTTGGACTATTGTAGCCTGGTCAGGTCGTCACCGCTGCGGAGTAACACATACCTGCGTGAATCGCCATAGACATAAACTTAGAGAAGTAGCTCCGGTTAGAATGTTCTTCCGTGGTATGCGTGCAGAGCGCCAAAAGTTACACAGTGTTGTTTTAAGTAGAAGAACAACAAATGTACAATTAAACTATATGCACTACAAACCAGTGTGTTTATAATTATGACAATACAGTAAAATAAGGATAAGAAATACCAGTTTGCAATATCAAGCAGCATCACGGACTGTTTTATTACGCAGTGTTATTTATTCAAATTAACTGGAATTTTGCTAATTAAATTCCTAAATTGCCTGCACTAACTTTTGCGTTTAAAATAAGGTGGATATGGCATATTTATAAGCTTGATGTGACTGCTCAGGTCCCATTGGTGGCTGTGGTGTGCTCTGGGGGCGGGACCAGGGCGATGATTGGCACATTTGGAGGCCTAAGAGCTCTGCAGAAACTCCAGCTTCTGGATGCAGTCAGCTACATCACAGGGGTTTCTGGCTCCACCTGGTGAGTACAAAGAAGTAATACAAGCCTGTACAACTCTAAAGCAGTGATTCTCTTTGGATTCTGCTTCAAAACCCAGATTTTACTTTGGATATCAAATCATTAAACATCTGACACTTACTATTTTCTTTTATAGGACTATGGCTTCTCTTTATGGTGATGCTAACTGGTCAAACAATGACCTAAATGGGGTTATGGAGTCTGTAAAGGAAGAAATCTCGAAAAGTGTGTTTAGTGTATTTTCCCTGGATCGCTACAAAGAGAGGATGGAAGAGAGAGAGAAAGAAGGACACCTTGTGTCTCTCATTGACATGTGGGGTCTGGCTATAGAGTACCTCATCCAAGGAAAGGTACTTAATTCCTTTGATAGCACAGAAGCAACATTTAAACATAAATAAATTCAAATAAGTTTCTCCATCAGAAATGTCAAAAATTCTTTGCCTCCTCAGAAAAAAATGGGTACACTATCTGACCAGCAGATGGCACTATCAAAAGGCCAGAACCCTCTACCCATCTACACAGCTCTCAACATGAAAAATGGCAAGACTGCATGTACCATAGAGGCTGGTAAGTACTGACTTTAATTAATAGGGTTTATAATTTAATTATGTTTTCCTCAACAGATTGAGAGCAACAAAAATTGCTTACAGTAATGTTAATCATGTTTGTCTTTGTTCTCTTCTCCTTTAGAATGGTGTGAGTTCACCCCATATGAGGTTGGATTTACCAAATATGGTGCCTTCATACCTGCACAGAACTTTGGAAGTGAATATTACCTCGGTCACATGGTCAAGAAACTCCCTGAATCTGGAATATACTCTCTATTGGGTAAATATTTTTAAATATTCCAAAGGTTAATTAATGGTAAACAACTTTAAGTTAGAGATGGTGATTGGTTGTATTTAAAATGTTAGTCAAAATGTGTTGTGTTTGCAGGAATATGGAGCAGTATTTTCTCTCTGAGTCTGACTCAGCTTTGGACTGTTGTCACAGGAAAGATACCATCCTGGGCCAGCAAGCTTGGGGAAGATGTGATCGAAACAGGTAAGAGAAAGTCATGACAATGAGTAAGAGTACCTGAGCAAATATTACCCATGTAGCTTATCAAAAGTATGGTTGCCTTTCAGCTTTATCACAAGTACCCTTGTGAAAAAGAAGTGTGTTAAATTGTATTGAATATGCACTTGCATGCACTTGTGTTTCTTTCTTTCTTTCTTAATCTACATTTGCAGATAATGTAGTGTTAATAAAATAAAAGGCTTGTTATCTTTAAATGTACTTAAAGATTACACTTTCATGACTTTCTAAGCACACTCAAGTACACTTTTTGTAACTGTACTTTGTAATAATATTAAATTAAAGGTTTTGCTTTAAAGTACATTTTAAATCATGTTTTTATATTCTTTTGTCATGCTTTAAAGTACAATTTTTTTTGGTGAGTTGACTAACAAGCATGTCAAGTACTTGATTATAATTTTAACTGTTATTCGATATTACATTTGAAGTTAATACATTTAATTTTAAATGCACAAAATTGTAACATCTTCATTACAAGTGTGTGCTTATATATTTAAATACATAACATACAAATTTCGATAGCTATTAGTATTTAATATAAATGTAAACTAATTCAGTTGTAAAATGCAATTAAAGGATTAGTTTACTTCCAGAACAAAAATTTACAGATGATTTACTCACCCCCTTTGTCATCCAAGAAGTTCATGTCTTCCTTTCTTCAGTCCTAAAAAAATATGTTTTTTGAGGAAAACATTTTAGGATTTTTCTCCATGTAACGGACTTCTATGGTGCCCCCAAATTTGAACTTCCAAAAGGTAGTTTAAATGCAGCTTTAAAGGGCTCTAAACAATCCCAGCTGAGGAATAAGGGTCTTATCTAGCGAAACGATCAGTTATTTTCTGAAATTACAATTTATATACTTTTTAACCTCAAACACTCATCTTGTCTAGCTCAGCTTGAACTGTTTTTTTTCTCATCTTCTTCTCCAACTTCAAAATCGCCCTATATCGCTGTTTTTACCTTTTTTGCATGTTCACTTTGTAAACTCTGGGTTGGTACTTTTGCAGCGATGTAGGATGATTTTGAATTTGGAGGAGAAAATGAGATGGGAGTTTTTAGATGTACCCTAATTGTCATGACCGGAAAAAACAGACTTCACACAGAGCTAGACAAGACAAACATTTGAGGTTAAAAAGTATATAAATTGTAATTTTTTTTTTAGAAAATAACCGATCGGTTCACTAGATAATATTCCTCGGCTGGGATTGTTTAGAGCCCTTTGAAGCTGCATTTTGGAAATTCAAATTTAAGGGCACCATAGAAGTCCATTACACGGAGAGAAATCCTGAAATGTTTTCCTCAAAAAACATAATTTCTTTACGACTGAAGAAAGAACGGCATAGACATCTTGGTTGACAAGGGGGTGCACATTGTCTGTAAATTTTTGTTCTTGAAGTGCAGATCCGTTTCCTCTCTGGAGAAGCATTCAGTCTTTGCTCTTGCAAAGTTCGCCATATAAATAGGAAATCCGCCATGGTGCAAGCGCAGCTGGCTTTTAAAGGAAATGGGAGATGAGACTCTGATGCCCAAAACACACCAATGACTTATTAAGAGAATAGGTACACCCATTTTGGACCATGCGTCTGCCGCGTCAACCGTTTTTTTTTTCTGTCGTTTAACTAGCAGAAGTGGATTCGGATATGCCCTAACTGCACATGAGCCATGCGCTTCAGACCATGCACTCAGATCGTCAAAATAGGGTCCCTAATTTTCAAATTTATATATAAAAACAATAAAAAATGTCCCTTACTCCCTTATCTGTAGAGAAAGGTAAGAAACCATCAGCGTCAAAAGGACCTGTGCAGCTCTGCCCTATGACTGATTTGGAAGAAAAGCTGAGCAACTTTCTGACCAGACGCCCCATCATTAGCCAAGTTTTCAACTTCCTTAGAGGCTTCCAGCTGCACAAGGACTACAGTGAGAACTGTGACTTCACCGCATATAAAGGTCAGAACATCATTTATGCTTTTGAGTTCAGCCCAATTAGTAGCCTACCATTCCCCTTTCTTAATCAGTTTAAACAAAGTGGCCAAGACTTCATTATAAAGTGGACTTTCTACAGACACACATCCAGACGCCTTCCCAAACTCCCTGACACCAGCAGACGACAAACTTGACTTGGTGGACAGTGCTTTTGTCCTCAAATCAGGATTTCCTCCTTTGTTACGTCCTACCAGACGCGCAGATGTCATTCTGTCTCTGAACTACGCTTGGGATTCAGACCACTTCAAGGTAAGGGACAACAGAAAGATTTGGCAGAAATATCTTGATAAAAATGTGATTCTATTGTTTCTTTGTGTCTATAGGTCCTTAAGCAAACTCAGGAGTACTGCGCTGATCGCAAGATCGCATTTCCACAGATCGATTACAAAAAGTTGGAGTCTGAGCCGATTAGGGAAGTTTATGTGTTTGAAGATAAAGAGAATCCAGAAGCTCCCATTGTGATTCACTTTCCTTTGATCAATATCTCATTCAAGCAGTTCAAGTCTCCTGGTGAGTACCACCATCTGTAACCAGTAAGTTGGTGTTATTAAAAGGAAAAGTAAAGTCATATGATAGCAAACGATTTTCATTTTGTTTAAACTACTCCTTTAAGAATCTTCGATACAAGTTTTCCTTTTGCTTTAAGATACACAGTCGATTTCAAAATGTATTTCTATCAGCTAAAAGCAATTGCGTCTGTTTGTGTGGCAGGAGTGAAGAGAGAGGGTACGGAGGAGATCGAGGAGGGAGATTTTGATATTGACTTCACCAGTATATTCTGTCCATTCGGCACTCACAAGCTTACATATGAACCTGAGGATTTCGAGAAGCTGGCCGACCTCACCACCTACAACATTCTCAACAACAAAGATGTAATTTTAAACACGCTGAACAAAGCACTAAAGAGAAACATGGAAAGAATTCCTGCTTCAAAGAAGTAAAAATTCTGATTTGATGTTGAGACGGAAAGTTTAAGCTGACAGCAGGATTCATTAAAGGGATAGTTCACCCAAAAATGTCATTATTCATCACACTCATAATGTTCCAAAACTGTGATTTCCTTTTTTCTGTAGATCAGAGAGTGTTAATGCAATAATCTATTCTTAATAAAAGTGAAGGGTGACCAGGAACTGTCAAGATCCAAAAATGACACACAGCATCTTAAAAAGTAGTCCAGATGACGCAACACTTGCCATTTTCCATGTGTTTTGAAGTCATAAAACACGCTTGTTCAGAAGCATTTTAGTTTAGTTTTCAGAAGCATACTGTTCAAAAGTTTGGAGTCTGTATATTTGGAGTTTGGAGTAATATATTTTTCTACTTTAATGTATTTAATATATAACAATGTTTTTGTCAATCATATTGTTATAGGAAAAAATTGTTTGCTATGATATACTAATCAATATTTGCTTCATGTTATTTATTTTTTAAAAAAGTGGACAATAACTATTTTAATAAAACAACATCTTTGTTTCAGTTTAACTTGTCATTTCAATTATAGATTTTTAAAACTTAATCACTTGATTGTTGTAACTTTGTTGGTTGCACTGTACTGTAATGCTGGCACTACTTTTTTATTTTAAAAAATGAAGCAACAATTTTCAAAAACAAAAACAGCAGGTTAAAGGATTAGTTCACTTCCAGAATTAAAATTTCCTAATAATTTACTCAACCCTATGTAATCCAAGATATTCATGTCTTTCTTTCTTCAGTTAAAAAGAAATTAAGATTTTTGAGGAAAACATTCCAAGATTTTTCTCCGTATAGTGGACTTCAATGGAAGCGAATGGGTTGTAGGTCCAAAATGCAGTTTCAATTCAGCTTCAAAGGGCTCTACACGATCCCAGTCGAAGAATAAGAGTCTTAATTAATAATAAGACAATAAGACCACTAATTTGGCAACTAAATTCAACCTAATTTTGCAGACATCACTAGTGTACAAAATTATTTCAGATTAGTTAATTAAGCACAGAACTTGTATTCCAAACACATAGCGGTTTCTTTATTTAGGTGCAGATAGAACGTTTGCTGTGATTCACCATTGTTTTATATTGTTTTATTGATTCGTAAATCCCAATCTTTTGATCTATGCTGTATGTTTTCAGTTAGAATGATCAGTACACAGTGCACCTCCCATACAATAAATCACAATAGGCTATGCTTTGTGTTAATTTTTCATATGAAACAGAGTTTGAGATTTCAAATTCTGTCCATTTCATTAGGAAATTCACGCAATAAATACCGTTTTTAGCACTCTTTAATGTAGCGTGATAGATCGCTGTAGCTTCTGGGCCTAATCAAATGCTTACTTAGCAAAAGATTCCCGAGTTTCTGGATCCTCTGTTCTGCTGCCTCAATGGAGCGCACTCGCCACCAACTGGACAGAAGTGGTAATTACCCTCAGTGTAATCTGTCAAATCGAAAGACGGCCTTCAGATATTTCTGTCACAGTCTTGAAGGACGATCCCAAATGCGGTTGTAAACGATCCCAGCCAAGAAAGAAGGATCTTATCTAGCGTAACGATCGGTTATTTTCATAAAAATAATACAATTTATATACTTTAGGGTATGTCGAAAAACTCCCATCTCATGTTCTCCCTCAACTTCAAAATCATCCTATATCGCTGTTTTACCTTTTTTGTTAAGGGTTTTTGATCTTCTTTGCAAGTTGACTTTGCAAAGACTACGTCGGTACTTCTGCAGCGATGTAGGATGACTTTGAAATGATTTTTGAAGTTGAGGGAGAAAATACGATTGGAGTTTTTCGACATACCCCAACTGTCTTGAGCCAGAATACACAGAGTTGAGCAAGGCAAGACGAGCGTTTGAGAATAAAAAGTATTTAAATCGTATCTTTTAATGAAAATAACTGATTGTTTCGCTAGATAAAACCCTTCTTCCTCAGCTGGAATCATTTACAACCACATTTGGGATCGTTTGAAGCCACATTTAAACTGCATTTTGGAAGTTCAAAATCGGGGCACCATATCAGTCCATTATATGGAGAAAAATGCTGAAATGTTTTCCTCAAAAAACATAATTTCTTTACGACTGAAGAAAGAAAGACGTGAACATCTTGGATGACAATGGGGTGAGTACATTATATGTCAATCTTTGTTTTGGAAGTGAACTTCTCCTTTAAATGACGGACAATTTTTGGTTAACGTGACCTCTGGTTTTATATAATATGATACCATAATTTTAATAGCGTGTCGTTGGGGTGTGTGCCACATCTATACATTGCATGTCTATGACATAACTAAATAGTTTCACCATAATGCTGTAGGATCCTATAGTCTCCCCTGCATTAAACAGCAGGCTTTGCAAAGGCATGTCAACTTTATGTCAACTGAACGTCAAGTGTCAAGAAAACATCATCGAACAATAAATGACAACAACCAATGCAACATTAATGTTTATAATAGCTCAATTTTCTCAAATTAGACCTTGAATTAGAAGAGGTGTGATGATGACATTGCATCTGAATGAAAGAGGGTTAGACTGGTATTTATGGAAGGTTTTCATGAACACAAAGCTTCTTTATATAACTGAAATCCTCAGGGTTTTTTTTTAAAGCATTATGAGCCTCCAGGATGTGTCACCTTCATTTTCATAATCAAAGACTGTCCACACCAAACAAGGTGTAATGCTGATATATAGTCATTGATAACTTATCTTTTCAAATTCATTTTTAGCAGGAGTCAGTTCAACATACTAACAATGACTTGTTCTAGAGAAGGAAGATGACATGGAATATGGAACATGGAATTTTTGATCGCACCCAGGATGCGAAAGGCTGCGAAAAAACAAGTTTCTCAGGTTTTCTGTGTCATATCTCAGTTTAATTAGCAAAATCTTCATTTCATCTTTTGGCTTTGAGACTTCACTGTAGGTCTGCTGAGGAGACAACAACAATGCTGAAGGTACTGCTTGTTTTGAATCTCTCTCTCTTTGTAGTTAACTCATTTAGCTTATTTTTAAAAAGAAGTGTTGGGTTAAATTTCAAACTCTCTGGCAACACTTGCTTGTTTTGTTTTTCTAATTAAAAAAATGTAAATGCTAAAAGCAAAATTTTTACATGACAAAAAAATGTTAACTTACGATCATAAGTACAATTTTATTAATTAAAAAAACTGCTGAAATGTATAATTATTATAATAATAATTATTATTTTTTTCCTAAATTACATAGTATATATGTTAAGTATAGCATGAAGAGTTCACTTTAAATGAGTAAAGTGAATTCACATAATCCACCTTCTGTAAGTAAATATGTTTCTGTTACAAATTACAATGATAAAAATGCTGTAAATTTCATGTGTTTTTTACAGCAAGAGTTCATGCCGTACTGGAACCTCAGTGTCACAGTGCTACGGGGAAAATTCAATCGGTCGTATGACCTTTGTGAGTCCATCAGCCCTCAATAACATTGTGACTTGTGGTGAAATATTGTTATTTTGTATTATGTGTTTATGCGCCTTTGCTAACGTTGCTTTACCACATACTACTTACTCCACCCAGCAAGTGCTTAAAGTACTCAGACTTTTTTCCCTCTCCAGTGTCTCCATGTGACTGCTACGTCGTCTTAAAGTTACCCACAGCCTGTGCCTGCTGCCATCGCACCAAGACTGTAAAAAATAGTAATTCACCAAAATGGAATGAAACGTTTCGTTTCAGAGTGCACAGCGGTGTCAAGGTGAGCAAATCTGTTTCAGACACTTGCAAGAAAACTCTTGTCGCTCACAGGTTTTAACTAAAAGGTTTTGTTGCGACTGGGCTTTGCCCTTCCAATTTCAGCTGACATGTAGTGATTATCCACCATCATTGTTCTTGAATAGCAAGTGATGAATGACATGCTGGTGACATCACTAATAGTCAAACACTGGTATAACAGCAAAGTAATTTTATACAAAAAAAAAATAATAATAATTACTTAATCCAACTATAATCATAATAATTGAACCCCCCAAAAATCAGGACATGTCAGAACTGCTTCCATATGACACCATTCTTATCCATTAAAGTGCTCATATTATGCCATTTTAAATGTTGCTAATATTGTTATATGAGACTCCCAAAACAGGTTTACATGTATGCAAGGTCAAAAAACACTTTAGTTTTCTCCAAAAATAGATTAACGTTACCTAATTTCTAAATGATTCGTAAACGACTCGTGCGAAGCAGTTTCGTTTTCGGAAAACGAAACGCTCATTGCCATAACTGAATGACAGCGCTGGATACTTGTCAATATGTAGAAAAGATGGCATCGACTTTACCATACCAATGGACTACTTGCACTGAGCCTCGTGACGCACTTCCGTTTTGAAAGCTTACGGCTCAGTTATTTCCGGTTATGTACATTTTCAATGCGCTGTAATCATCTAGTTGACTTAAACGCCTAATAAAATGAGATTTCGCGGGATGATTTTAAATTCGGAAATTTGTAGAGACAGGAGAAGACATATTCTGATGATTACTGAGTATAGAATTTTCCAAACTCAACGGAATGTTAAGTTTTAATCTAACATAAACCGATCTGAGAAAGCTGTGACTAGTAATCATACGTGATTGCTCACCATAGGGTGTCAGTGCTCTAATAGTGGCCTAATCGCGAGTCTGCAGTTTGTTAGATCTGATGAATAAGATCATAATGAACCTCTATTAATCTGTATTAAATATGTTAGTCACTATTCTGTGTCATATTCTTTCATCATTTTACTGTATGTAGTCCAATGCCAAAATATGAATATTCAGAGGTCGCACTGTCAGCGTGTTACTGGTAAAAATTATTTAAATGTTTCACATCGTTAAAGGGGTCATCGGATGCTAAGTTCACTTTTACATGCTGGTTGAACATTAATGTGTGTTGGCAGTGTATGTACAAATCTACCCTATAATGATAAAAATCCATGCAGTAGTTTTTAATTAATCTGTAAAAATAATATTCCCTTTTTCAAATTGAGCCATTCTCAGATGCCTGTCTTTCACACCCACAGAGGCTCCCACGATAGTTGATTGACATGAGCATCTTACCTAAGATCAGTTGTAACAGTCCAGCCTCCATGTTTTGATGCCAGAGCAGGGATGTAAGTTAGACAAGAATTGAGTGATTGAGGTGTTGTGTTGCTGGATGTAATAATGAACATAGTGGTCGTCATTTACTCCGACATCTAAGATGCTGAAGATGCAGTGGATTACGTTTGTTTGTGAAGGGAATGCGCCTCCCGATCTACATATATCCAGCTATGTTTTTTGAGCAAATTTCATGATCACATTCATGATCTAGCTTCACTTACAGCAGAAGTGAGTATAAGGGGTTTTTTATGAATCTTTGCGATCGCCTTTCCTAATAATGTGCTAGTTAGCAAGTTTAGTGGCTAAACGCAGCTAAAGTGAACAGGCTTGTCAATCCACAGAGAGAAGAGAGGGGCGGGGCGAGCAGAGCTCATTAACATTTAAAGCATCCTCGACCAGAATGGGATGATTTTTGCAGAGCTGATTTTGGCAAGGTAAAAAGGGTGTTGTTTTACACTACCATTTAGAATTTTTGTTCAAAGTATATTATAGACTTTTCATTAAGACCTTAAAGAATCATATCAACTTGTGGGAAATGGGCATCTGTTGACCCCTTTAAATAAGGCAGTTACCTCACATTCATTCAGCCATTTTAAACAATTGAATAAGCACACAAACAAATGGTTTTACTACAAATAAAACCAAAAACTGCAATTGAAGTTAGACCATACAACCACAAATTAACTTTTTACTACACTGTCACTACATAGTTTAATGATGGTAGGCTGTTTGTAGTAAAAGTGTTGTTATACCAATGGTAAAAATGGGAAAAACATGGGCAACATGAATATATCGTACAATAAAACTAAACTAATATAACATATAAAACTAATAATTTTATATAAATAGGACCTTATATCCATTTTAAAGGTGCTGCATTAATAACAGTGAAAAAAAGGTATGTGATATACTTTTTCTCTGTGCTTTACTTTTTATTGTATTAGTAGTAATTAAGGATATGAACTTGAGTAAAAAATTAACCCTTTGCTGGGAATTTGACTGACAGGTGATCTAAACAATGATAATTTCAAATTTGCTATTTGGAGAAGGTCCTAACTGTGCTTAGCAAACCAATGTAGAACAAAAATGAGAGAGGCCACTTTGTTCTTGTTTCTTCAGAACATTCTGGAATTCCACATATTTGATGTTGACGAGTTCACGAAAGATGATTACTGCTTCACCCTCCTATTTGACATCAATAACCTCACACTTGGACAAAAGCAAACAAAATGCTTTATTTCAGATGATCAGGTTAGATGAAAATATAATTTTATAAAATTATTTTATTTTCACATAGTCTTTAAAGTGGAAGTCTTTTGTGTCCATTATTTTAAATCAGTGAATGACAGTCAAGCATAACAAATGTTGATTGAGTTTAGTCCTATTCATCCGACTATGTCATATAATTTTCTTCCAGAAAAAGAGTGAGCTGTGGGTGGAATTTGAGATGACCATGAGGTGAGTGAGCTTGTTAATAATTGAACACAATTATGGTGGTGTTGTTAACCACGTAGTGCGACTGTCCTCTTCCTCCGTATGAAAAAAATCATCATTACATCAATCTGAACTAATCTGTCATTTTATCTGTTCCTTTTCTTTTTCAAGCTCTGATAAGCCTGAACCGTACTTCTCTAATGGAGTGCTGATGGTAAGAGTTTTGATTCTTTAAAAAGAACAGGTTAGAAATGTTCATGATAATTATCTAACATTATATTTCAGTATAAGCTCAAATACATCTTCACTTCACCTCACTTCTACAATCAAAATTTTTTCCCTCATTTTCAGGCCGGTCCATTCTGTGCACTAGATGTGAAGGTGGAAAAACATTTAAGGACTAATGGTAAATAGAAGAACATTTCTGGTTTTAGACTTATAATTATATCCATAAATCTCTACTTTTAACTAACCTCATTGAGTGTTAAATACATATGAGGTTTTATAATAACCACTGAAATCATGAGAAAACTGTAATACCAAGGTATTTTTAGTGATATTTTCATTCCACTGATATAATTAAAGCTAGCGTAGGCAGTTTCTGCACTGCAGACGGCCCTTTCACGAACATCACAAACACAGCTCTTTAGATGTCTATAAAAGTGAAGGCATGTATCAACAGGTAAAAATAGACTACTTTCAATAAAAGTTCCAACATATTAGGAACACTTTTTACTTGAAGTTAAGCTTACCTGGTGAGAAGAAACTCTGCAAGTTCATTTTACTGATTGAAACCCAAAACAAGGACCTCTTGCTGTATCTTGGTCTTTGAATTTGGTTCGCATTTCTGTAATGGAATTTCCACACCAGTTAAATACCCTCTGGCTCAGCCTGTTGCAGTAGCCACGCCCCCAACTCTCACTATTGGCTGGGCGGTGGTATGCAAATACATAGATTGACAGACAGGTTGATTTAGACCGAATGCAATAATTGGATGAACACAGTATGATCCTGAACCTTCCATAGAAGACCACTTTAACCAGGATGTGAAGAGACTTATAGCAAACATGTTTCTGGGGAAAAAAAACCCAGACTACACTTTAACAGTAAATATTCTACGATAAAATGAATATATTGTACAATAAAACTTAACTAATATAACTTATATAAAACTAATAATTTTATATAAATAGGACCTTATATCCATTTTTAAAGGTGCTGCATTAATAACAGTGAAAAAAAGGTATGTGATATATATTTTTTCTCTGTGCTTACCTCAGCAGAGAAGGACATGATGTTAAAACTGCGAGGCGCACATAAAGAAGACTGTTTGATCCCATGCTCTGAGAAAGACCCTGGCTGCACTCCGACTTTTCGCTACTACATTAATCAAGACTTGGAGACTGAGTTTAGTCTCATTCCACCAAAAGTGCGTCATTGATTAAAATGATGATTTATTACCAAATCAACTGATCAAGCATGCATATCACTAACAGAGAGGGTGTAATGTTTGTTTTTTGTTTGCATGTTTGTAGATTGTCCAGGATGTGGCAGAAGTGGATGGGACGAATCCAAAGACTACAGACATTCTGTCATCAGTCCCTGTGAAACCATTACCAGTCAAACCCAAACAGCAGATCAAACTCTCCATGCCTGTTGAACAGGTGGGTACTGGTAAAAATCTACTGGAAGAAATGTATTTTTTTCCAGTATGAAAAGAAAAGAACTAATTGTAACTCTTTTAGGGTGAAGTGGATCTGCAACTAAGCACAGAGGGCCGGTAAACAATTTAAATTGCTTATCTCTAATAATTCAGAAACAGTTTAAAGAAAGTACTTGGCATGTAATCCATTAACCAAACCTGAATGAGTTTAATTGTGTAACTGATTATATTTAAAAAAGACAAAGCACTATAAACCAATCTGATTCCATTCATCTCTCAGAATAATTATATGTGTGTGTGTGTGTGTGTGTGCTTTCTGAAGCTCTGATGAAAAGCTGGATGTGCGTCTGGATTTTGATATTCCAGTGGAAGAAAAGAATTTTCTGGCTAAGAGACGTAAAGTGGTGTCACAAGCTCTTCAGAAAGCTTTGAATCTCAGCTCTGCACCTGAGCCCAGCAAGGCAAGAAAACAAACACAAACTTGAGTACAAACACATTCAGCAGACACACACTTCCTGGCAGAGTGACCTGACATGCAATTGTACTCCTGCTTAGGTCCCATTGGTGGCTGTGGTCTGTTCTGTGGGCGGGACCAGGGCGATGATTGGCACATTCGGAGGCCTAAGAGCTCTGCAGAAACTCCAGCTTCTTGATGCAGTCAGCTACATCACAGGGGCTTCTGGCTCCACCTGGTGAGTATAAAGGAGTAATACAGGCCTGTACAACTGCAAAACAGTGATTCTCTTTGGGTTTTGCTTCAAAACCCAGATTTTACATTAGATGTCATGTCATTCAACATCAAACTTTCTTTCATTGTCTCATAGGACTTTGGCTTCTCTTTATGGTGATACTAACTGGTCAAACAATGACATAAATGAGATTATGGAGTCTGTAAAGGAGGAAATCTCTAAAAGTTTGTTCAGTATATTTTCCCCGGAGCAGCTACGGCACTACAAAGCGAGGATGGAAGAGAGAGAGAAAAAAGGACTACTTGTGTCTCTCATTGACATGTGGGGTCTGGCTATAGAGTACCTCATCCAAGGAAAGGTACTGAATACCCTTGATGTTATTCAATGCAAATAAATGTCTGCCATTATACCTTTAGAAGAAAATCATACATTCTTTTCTTACTCAGAAAGAAATGGGTACACTGTCTGACCAGCAGATGGCACTATCAAAGGGACAGAACCCTCTTCCTATCTACACAGCTCTCAGCATGAAAAATAGTAAGACAGGATGTTCCACAGAGACTGGTAAGAATTCACTTTGGCTAATTTAATTTGCCTGACGTTAAGTGTTCATTGTGGTTAATAAGTTAATTATGTTTATTCCTCAACAGATCGATTTTCTGTATTGAGAGGACTTAAAATGCTTACTATGTTTCCATGTTTGTCTTTGTTCTCTTCTCCTTTAGAATGGTGTGAGTTCACGCCATATGAGGTTGGATTTATCAAATATGGTGCCTTCATACCTGCACAGAACTTTGGAAGTGAATATTACCTCGGCCACATGGTCAAGAAACTCCCTGAATCTGGAATATACTCTCTACTGGGTAAATATATTTAAATACTCCAAAGGTTAAAAATGTTAAACAATTTTAAGTTAGAGATTAGTGCTGCACGATTAATCGTATCGCAATCGCGATGTCAGCCTGTGCGATTATATGACGGCAAAATGTTGCGATTATATTAAATAAGTGTGGACTTGAGAACACCTACTTTCTGAGACAGTTTGCTGATTTTCCGTACCGCTAACAACACAAACAAACAAAAAAGATTAAAACAAAAAATCTGACAGTCTCTCAGTATAGGCAGTGCACGTGTGCGTGCGTGTTCACTTGTGTGCGCAGCGTGGATGGATGCCGAGGAGATCGACACTGATCTGGTAGCCAAAAAAAAAAAAAAATATGGCGATATTTTGGATTTGAGATTACTGACATTGACCAGAGAGAGGTACTGTGCAAGAATTAGAGGCCCTGTTTCACCTGGCATTAACATGCGTTTTCTGATGCGTCGATCTGATCACAAGTGGACAATGCTAAGTACAGGTGTAAATAGGGGTGTAAAACGTTTTCAGCTTGTCCACTTTTGACCACATCCAGTTTTCAAAATCCCGTTTGTGTCCCCTTCACTTTTAAATTCGTTTGTTAAATTAATGTCTCGTATTGTAGAAAGCACGCTCAGCGCCGCTGAGAATTCGCACGATCCTTAAAACGAAACCGAAAGTAAAACGCGCACGCGCCTTCAAAAGCAATTTTAATACGCGCTTTTAGAGAGCGGTTCCACAGTGCGCGCAAATTAGGCTACATAACATATATATGTTGTTATTTGTATGTATCCTATAATAGGTTGTGTAGTTGTCTATAGCTCTGTATCATGCTTGAAAAAAGTGGTCTCTATTTGCACTTTGAATATTGAGAGAGTAGCCTAGCCTACTTTGATTATGGCTGCACTATTGTTTGCACTTAATACAGCTATTTTTTGTTTAGACTATTTTTATTTATACTGTTTTTATTTATATTTGTAAAAAATGATCTTCAGTTAGGAGGTCAAACGTTCTAGAAGCTCATAATTCATGTACAGTTCTAATGTCTGAAGAGAATCACATGAAATCATACAGGAGAGACGCCAGTCAGTTGAGTTTGTAATGTATGTAAATGCAGGAATGTGATCAGAAGTGGTCGAAAGTGGACCAAAAACATATCCAGTTTCCTTTTCAAAAGAGTTTACACAGAGCATATGTTACATTCTTCATAAATGTCCGTTTGTTTGGGCAAAATCTTTAAAATATCTTATTTTTGTGAAAATGTGTATGTTTTTATTTTATTTAATTTAGCTATACTTTTGAGAAAATAAGTTTACATTAATGCAAATGCTATTTCATTTGGTAAAAATAAATTTATTTTGAAACCATTTCTAGTGTTACAAATACACATTTCCGCATTATCACTAATCTGTGTGTGCATTTTCTTTAAAAACCCATCAAGTTGACTCACAATACCATTTATTATAATCGCAATCGCGTATCGCAATATTGACCTCAATAATCGCAATATGAAAATTTTCCCAAATCGTGCAGCCCTATTAGAGATAGTGATTGGTTGCATTTAAAATGTGTTGTGTTTGCAGGAATATGGAGCAGTGTTTTCTCTCTAAATCTGACTCTGCTTTGGCGTCGCATCACAAAAGTGATCCCATCCTGGGCCAACAAGAGTGAGGAAGAAGAGAAAGAGGAAAGTAATAACAGTGAGTAGAAGTACCTGAGCAAATATTCCCTGTGTAGCTTCTCAAAAGTTTGCTTGTCTTTCAGCTTTATTAATGAGCATAAAGTTTCTCATTCAAACCCACACTCTGAGAAAAAATGTACAAAAATGTCACTGGGTTAGTATATATTCCTCCCTTATCTGTAGACACAGATAAACCATCAACGTCGGACACACTTCATGTCAACACTAAGACTGACTTGGCAAAAAAGCTGAGCGACTTTCTGACCAGCCGGCCCATTATCAGCCAAGTGTTTAACTTCCTTAGAGGCTTCCACCTGCACGGGAACTACAGTGAGAACTGTGATTTCACCACATGGAAAGGTCAGAACACCAATTAAGCTGTCGCGTTCAGCCTAATTAGTACCATTCCCCTTTCGATTTAGCTTAATCAAACTGGGAAAGGCTTCATTATAAAGTGGACTTTCTGCAGACACACATCCAGATGTCTACCCAAACTCCCTGACACCAGCAGACACCACACTGGGCCTAGTGGACACAGGTTTTGTCTTCAAGTCAGGATTTCCTCCTGTGTTACGTTCTAACAGACGTGCGGATGTCATTATTTCACTGAACTACACTTGGGAAACAGACCACTTCAAGGTGAGGAGACCACAAAAATAAGGCAGATTATGAGGAGAATGGGATGAAATGTAACTCTGTGTGTGTCTATAGGTCCTTAAGCAAACTCAGGAGTACTGCGCTGATCGCAAAATACCATTTCCAAAGATTGATTACAAAAAGTTGGCGTCTGAGCCAATTAGGGAAGTTTATGTGTTTGAAGATAACGAGAATCTAGTGGCTCCCATTGTGATTCACTTTCCCTTGATCAACGTCTCATTCAAGCAGTTCAAGTCTCCTGGTGAGTACCACCATCTGTGACCTTTACTATTACCATCATTTTTAGCAGTTATTAAAGGGATAGTTGTGATGAATGTTCTATTATCTTTTTACCCAAGCTGATGACAAGTCCAGATTAATTCATAATTGCACTTTAGTCAACTAAAAGCAGTTGTGCCTGTTTGTGTGGTAGGAGTGAAGAGAGATGGTAAGGAAGAGATGAAGGAAGGAGATTTTAATATTGACTTCACCAGTTTGTCAAGTCCATTCTCCACTCTCAAGCTTACATATGAACCTGAGGATTTCCAGATGTTGGCCAACCTCACCACCTACAACATTCTCAACAACAAAGACGTCATTTTAAACACGCTGAACAAAGCGCTGAAGAGAAACATTGAGAGAACTCCTGCTACAAAGCCGTCAAAGTTCTGATTTGATGTTGAGACAGGAAGTTAAAAATGACAGCAGAATCGACTGAAGAGTGATTTAAAGGGATAAATGGATTAAAGGGATAGCTCACCCAAAAATGCCATCATTCATCATCTCATATTGTTCCAAAACTGTGATTTTCCTTGATCAGAGGGTGTTAGATAATAATAGATAATAATAATAATCCATTAATAATCCATTTTTAACAATGAAAGCATGTCCAGATGTTCTTAAGTCATATGATAGCTTTGTTTTAAGGACAGCCCAACATTTAAAGGCACAATATGTAAGATCTTTTGATTTAAAAATCTAAAAACCACTAAAACAGTGTTATATATTTTGCTGACTTGTGTACTTACATTATCCCAAATGTTTCTAAGAATGTTTAAATCCAGAAAAATAAGCAATTGCAAGCACTGTAACATTGTGTCATTGTGTCACTTGCATATCATGTCATACACCCTTGATTTTCCGTTTTTATTTTTGTAGAAAACATGGAAACCCCAAAGATACTTTAATATGTTATGCATTTTTTAAGACAGGACGCACACTCAAATGTAACTAGTATAGTAAAACAGCACTGCTTTATCCTACATTCGCATGACCGGAAAAAGCGGAAACTGTTGACTGTGGCATAATAAAAGCTTAGCTGCTTTCGAGCTGTGTATCGCACTCGTCCTTCATTAGAAATTGCTCAAGTGTCCTCGTTTCGCTTCCACAACTTTCAGCCTCACCATGCTTCATACTACAGTGATCTTAATACGTCTTTAATACATTAGCGCATCCATGAACATTATTTCTGCCCGAGTCCTGAAGGATTGCATCGGGTGTGGGGATTGAAGACAACAACTCCCATGATTCCACATTCTATCACGGCGTTATCAAACTACGCCTTTTGTTTCTTTGTTTGAATATGGGTCCTTTAGAGGCGAAAACTTACACATTGTGCTATTAAATTAATACAATTGTTAACGAAAATTCCTCTCCCCATGGAAATCTTGATGCACCTTCTCTGAGTTAACACAAAGATAATTAATATTTGAAATCTGTGGCAGTTTTTCAAAGAAATAATGGCACATCTTGTTCTTTTCCCACATATATAGCCACTGTTTTCGTTTAATTATTATATACATTTCACAACATTTTTTAAGCAGGTATTTAACTTGAGATTTTATATTTGGAATTAAACATTACACTTATGTTAAATACGTACATCAAAAGTTTGTGGTTACGATTTTTTTTAATGTGTTTTGCTTACCTAAACTCTATTTCATCAATTTGTAAAAACAGTAGCATTGTGAAATATTGCCACAATTTAAAACAACCTTTCTACTATACTATATATGTCACGTATCGCGTGAGGAAAGGGCGAACGAAGACGAAGGTCAAAGATCAAATCTTTATTATAATCCACAGCAGGAGGGTAAACACGCATACATAGACATTCACATGGACGAGACCACAGAACAAACACTGAACTGAATGCAACTTACAAAGGGGTGCTAATGATACAACAACAGGTGAGGATGATTAACTAATAATGACTTAACAAGAACAGGAACAGGAAACACCATATATGGGCACAGAAGGGAGAAACCAACACAAACAGTCCACAGGGGTGTGACAATATACTACTATATTTTAAAATGTTTTTTTTTTTAATTTTTTAAAAAAATTTTTTGTGATGCCAAAGCTACATTTTCAGTCTACAAAAACAGGATGATTTGATAGGAACATTAAAAATAGTCATTTGTAACATTATAAATGTCTTTACTCTCACTTAAGATCAATTTAATGCATCCTTGCTGAATAAAAGTATAAATTTCTATGAAAAAAAATCTTACTGACCTCAAACCTTCAAACAGAACAGCAGAACAGGGACCCTGTTCACAAGCATGTGATGACGCGTTTCAACGGTCATCATCATCATAAATCCTTTAAAGTTTTTTATATTTTGATTTTTAAAAATATGTATGTACATTTATAACATTATACTTTGTATTATATTACCTTTTCTTCAAGTTACAAAAAAAAAAAAAAATAGTTAACGCTATGCGAAGGGTCTAATGCTGCGTCTATGGGAGGGACGATACATTTGACATTGTTCTCTCTTCTGACTGCCGATATCAGTCTAGCATAATTTTTTCCTTTGATTGAAAGTCATGAAAACACTGTCGTGTAGTTTTTCTTTTGCTATTTGATCAAATGGGAATGCAAAAAGTATACTTGGATTCGTATACTCTCGGATTTGACCCAACTATGACGATTTACGCTATGAGAAACCTGGAAATGTGAGAAAGGTCCATTGGTCTAAGGTTCATCCTACAGTTGCTTACACTTTTGACCACTAGATGGACCTACTCACTTATGTCTCAGGCCTGGCTGTCATCATCGGTTCACTTGAGACTGGCACTTTCTCCAAAGTGAAATAAAAAACCCTGGTTTTAACACTTTGTTTTGTTTCTGACTGGAATTATGGGAGTCTCTCAGGACACTGCCGTTACCTGTCATGAGTTGCTCAACGGGAGTGACATTGATTCACAATACCTCGGGGCTAGTGTGTTTAAGTGTGACTGTGTTACCAGATATAACTAAAAAGACATGTTTTATTAATCTCCAAGGGGAAAAACAGGTGCAAAGCAGCACCTGTGTGTGCAGTTTTGATTGATTTGCCCTGGGTGACACAAACTCCTGAAATTCCATAAATATAGATGTGAGAATTGTTTTTTTGTTTCCATTAGTGAACTCTTGAACTAGCTTAGACATTTCACCGACCTGTATTTAAGTAAATACATTTAATATTAAATTTAAACTTTTCACAAACATTTTAGGATAAATTGTGCTCTTTGGATTTAAAAGATGAGACCAAGTGCAACTGAAATTGTACTGGTGCACTTTCTCACACACCAGCAGTGTAACTTAATTTTTCACATTGCCAAATTAAATATGGACACTGGCTAAAAGCTGTTGAGTCATTTGGTTTCCTTTACACATATTCTGACTTATGCTGAGAGATTCATTCTGTGACTGTTGACTCTGATTCATTCTCTGCTGCAGTAATGCCTTTTGGGAAAAGAGGCCAAAGAGAAAATAATTCTGACCTCATGTAAAGTCAGACTGACGATGCAGGGTGTACATATGACTGTTTATCATAGTCATGATTTCACAACTAGAGCTATTTTTAGACGAGTGTTGTTTTTTAAGAAAGAGGGAGGAAGTGTTTTTTTTTTTTTTTTTTTTTGAACAAGACTTTCATTTCAAATCCACCACAGACATCTGGGAATCATAGCAACACAAATATTACGGGAGTGTTGTGATATGTTTAATATTACACTTCCTAAACAAACATTAAAGCTGCTCTCTAAATGAGTTAAGAGACTGTAAGCTTAGTAAAAAAAAAAAAAAAATTAATGCTAAAAAGATGAAATGAAAGAAAAACAATACAGAAGACAAAGTTTGTTTCAACAAACAACAGAAAAAAAAAAACAGAAGGCAAAAAAATCTAAACAGAAGGCATGAGATTTATTTATTTTTTCTTGTGGGAAAATTATGATCAAAGATGCTTTGATTGAACAGAGCTTGAATATCTCATACATGTCCAAGTTTGTTTCATGTTTAGATTAAACAGAAATCAAACTATTTTCCAGGACTTTGCATTTTGTGATGAGAGAAAACAAACAGAAAAACAAACAACTCTTCATTAGTTGACTGAAACATGCATTTATCCAAATCTGAACCTTGTGAGCACTTAATGGACTTGAATTTGAGAAGGAGCATCATCATAGTTTTATAAGTATATAAGAAAATACAGATTTACTTAATATTCTCCCATTTTTAAAATGGCATAGGACTTTACAAGTTGTCATTTTTCAAAGAATTTATATTGAACTGTCTGTCTTTCTTACCCACCAGAAGAAATTAATACTTTTATTCAGTAAGGATGCATTAAATTGACCAAAACATTGACATTAGCAAGATTTACAATATCACAAAAGATTTCTATTTCAAATAAATGCTGTTCTTATTAGTTTCTATGAAGATCCTGAAGAAAAAAAGACCTTCGTTTACAATCTGTTTAAGTAAACATTCATCTTTGCCATCACTGGAATAAATAAGAATTACTGTATTAATCAAGTTCTATGAATATATTATTAAAATATATCTATATAATATTGTATACAATTGTACTCAAAGTAAATTAAATTACAGAAAATTAATTTACTAGAAAACAAGGTGAACATACTGATTAAGATAATGACTTTGTTCATTGCTGTTGACTTGCATGAAAATGATGAACATCCGTTCGTGACTTCCTTCAGGTTGCTTGATCTATTATGGAAATGCATGCATGCATACTATTTTAAACAGCAGGGTTACTGTGCTCTAATAGATATAATCAAGCATTTAGCATAATGTATGAACAAAACAGCATTATTAACCCAAGACCCAGTTTTGTGGTTCTTTTTCAAGACAGTTCAGAATTGCACTGAGTTCAATAAAGCTGATTTGAACACAAAAGGTGACAAAAGAGGTCAAAAGAGTATTTGTGCTGTCCTTATTTTCAACCTGAACCTCAGCATGAATTGACAGTCAAATTCAGAGGGGTATTGTTCTCTAGAACACAGACATCTCTGTGACCTTTCAACTTCTCAGCGCTCAATGCATCTCCAACTGTTCTTTCATATATTCTCCAAATATGGACATTTCATGCTTAGCAAAAATGTGGGATCTGACATCTTACAGATGGGATGCGTCTTGGAACAGACTGTGTGGAACAAAATGTGAGACTATAAATCCAAAACATAAACAGTGGCAATTAGCTGTGTTAAAAATGATAGATTGTTTTATATTTTTATGAACTGATAATTTCATCCCCTCTCTGTCTGAAAAAAAGTTTGTTTACCATAATTTCTAAAGCAAAAAGTTTTGTTTCAACTCCTTGCTCTTCCCATACACAAATGTGATATATGTGAATGCATGACATTCCAGCTGTGCATACATTTCTATATTTAAAATATACTGTCATATGAAGTAAAAACAAATATAATATGAATATTTTTGGACATATATGTCATGTGTGTATTTTTTTTACTAAATATAAAGCATAAATATGTATTTAAAAATGTATTACAAAAAGCAGTACAAATACAGAATTTTTTGTATATACTGTATAGTGTTTTAATAAATGTGCATATATAAATAAAATACATATTGTTAATATTGTTTATATCATCTATCTATCTATAGATACATGATATAAAAAATTCATAGTACAAAAATAAAACAACGCCAATATTACAAAATCTAACATTAAAAAGTGTATAAATCACTCGTTTTTCTAAAGAAACATTCCTAAAGTGTGCTGTGGGTTTGGTTGGGGGTGACAGAATTAATGGGGGAAAGTTGAAAGCATGAGAGGAGGCATTGCCTCCATCGCTATATGATTGGATATGACTGGTTATGATCGTCTGTGATTGGTTCATGCGATAAATCCCGCCTCTTGTATTCGTGCGTGTTCCGCGTTCGCGAATCAGTCTGAATTAATAATAGTAGTGTTAATGGGAAGACTAATTTAAAAAAAACGAAGTAAACAACTCACATACTTAGATATAAGCACTTTGTTACGTCAAAATGACCTGAAAACATGATCTGTAGGAGTTTTTGGTGAGTAATCAGCTTGGTGAAATTTAAAGTAAATCTCCTTGTCTGTGACCAATATTTAACGAGCTTTAATGATCCGACAATTTCAAAAATAGTTAAAAGTTAACTGGATTTTATGTATGTAATAAACTTACATCATTATATACCACTTTAAAATATATTGCAGTATATTGGTGTCATATATTACATTTTCCAGTGGGTTTTTTCCACTGCATGCTAACAAACATAGACATTTTCACAAATTACAATGCAGTTATTGTCAGAAACGTAATAATAAAATACATTAAAATAATAAAATAGAACAAGTTCTAATAAAAAATAACTGAATGTGGCATGTGCAAATATATGACATTATCAGCTTCAGTACTAATATCCATTTTAGCAGACATAATAACCTCCAACATTTCTTTTACACATCAAAGTTTCTATTCTTGCTATTGCTGAGTGCTTCTATTTTAGAAATCTTATTACAGTCATCTTTCATTTACTGCATACTTAAGATCTCCTTATAGATTTGCAATAATAGGGCCACTGTTACAATCTTTCATTTTGTGAGGAACATCTTGGACGTATGTTTTGGATTTTTGTCTTGTTATTTCTTGCTTATCAGTACTTCCTGAATATGTTGATGGAGAATCTATTCGCTCTTTCCTCCCCTCATATCTACCATACAATTCAAAAGCAGAACCAACCTTCCCCCATTCACTGGCATTTCTTCACATTCTGTTCTTTTTCATAAATCCCAAAATCTTCCAGTATATCCTTTGTATTGATGTGAGGATTATACAGTACTGTTTTTGATAAGTGTACAAGAAGTTCTACTTCCCCTGCCATCATTTATGAACATTTCCATTTTAAAGTCCATTACTTTAATTACATTACAAACCATGAAAACTGCAGGCAGGAAGCATATAGATGAGCTTCCTCGGCTTTGTACGAGTCTGTTTTTCTCATCCTCTGCCAGCCCCTAGAGGAGCCCACGGTTGTTGAGCGTGTCCAAAACACCGCGAGGGACTCAGACTTACAGTATTCATTAAGCTCTGGAATTGTCATCACCTGACTTAGATTAAGGCCTACCAAGTCAATTAAGTTCTGAGACCTTAGGAAGAAAAAGCTCAAGTAGATCAAGATTTTTCCACATAATTTAATATTTATAAAATAATATAAAATGTACAAAGTTTGAATTTTGAGTGTCTCTGCTTTAAATGCTTCACCTAAAAATATACAATATTAAATATATGAATCAAAAGAAAAAAGTTCATGCTGTTTTTTTTGCGATGGCATTAATAAACCGAACAGATGCATTTTTATTTTATTTTTTTCCATTTTATTTTTTATTTATTTTTCATTTCATTTATTATTTATTATAAAATGACACACCAATGATCTCCGAAGGAATATTTAACAAGTTTTTAGTTGAATCATTAACCACTGGCAAAGTATAGTATGACTGTGAAGTCATTCTTGCTTTATGTGCTTATATAGTGTGTTTGCTTGTATATTGGTCTTTGAAACATTTATAACTCTTACCTTTTCTTTACTCTTTCACTGTGACAGCACACAGGAATGTTTTCTGGAATATCGATGAACTGTTCCATTCCAGCTGTGCATACATTCTCAGCTCTTTGGCTTCACTACGCCCAGAATATGAAGAGAGGATGGCACAGGGATATCTTTATGACCACATTTTTGTTCATTTTCTTCAATTTTGCCAATGCTCTGTCAAAACAATTCTTTTTCAAAAGGACAACTTTGAAGGAAAGTATAATTATTGCATGTTATTATATGGCTTTCTACAATAGTTGACTCTGATTGGTCAGATGTGGCATTTAGAGGTTAAAAATTCCATAATCTCGACTATCATCCAGAGCAAAGTCACATTTTTTCTCAATCTAATTTTCTCTTAAAGTGAAGAACGTTTTAATAATCTAAAGAACCTTTTTTCTACAATAAAGTACTTTTATGCAATGGAAGGTTTCCATGGATGATAAATGCTCTTCACTGAACCATAGGTGCCAATTAAGAACAATTTCTAAGAGCATGGCGCCGTCTTTCACCTCATTGTCGACTGTAGTGAAAATGACTTAAGTATAAATGTTATTTTAATATTATTGCAGTGTTCATTTTGTAGCTATAGGTCAGTTGTTTTACATGTTGTCATTTTTTCCTTAGTGGAAGTGTATGATAATATACAGGACAGATTGTAAAATTATTTAAGTTAAATAAAATCAGTATTTCAAATCCAAATACACTACCAGTCAAAAGATTTTTAATGTTTACAAATTTTTTCCTTTGACTTTTAACTTGAGCATCATCATGATTTTTTTCGTCCCTGGTGTCACTGCAAATGTAGACAAAAAAACACCAAATAAATAATAAATACACTACCAGTCAAAAGTTTTTGAACAGTAAGATTTATAGTATTTTTTAAAGAAGTCTCTTCTGCTCACCAAACCTGCATTTGCTTGATCCAAAGTACAGCAAAAACAAATTTTGAAACATTTTTACTATTTAAAATAACTGTTATGTAAATATATTTTAAAAGGTTATTTATTCCTGTGATTTGAAAGCTGAATTTTTAGCATCATTACTGTAGTCACATGATCCTTCAGAAATCATTCTAATATTCTGATTTGCTGCTCAAAAAACATTTATTATTATTATCATGTTGAAAACAGCTGAGTAGAATTGTTTTCAGGTTTCTTTGATGAATAGAAAGTTCAGAAGAACAGCATTTATCTGAAATAGAAATCTTTTTAAAATTTGTAAATGCTGATCTTTGGATCTTTCTGTTCATCAAAGAATCCAAATTACATTTTAAAATGTATTCAGATAGAAAACAGTTATTTTAAATAGTAAAAACATTTCAAAATTTTACTGTTTTGCTGTGCTTTGGATCAAATAAATGCAGGCTTGGTGAGCAGAAGAGACTTTGTTTAAAAAAACATTATAAATCTTATTGTTCAAAAACTTTTGACTGGTAGTGTATTTATTATTTATTTGGTGTCATTTTGTCTACATTTGCAATGATACCAGGGACAAAAAAAATCATGATGATGCTCAAGTTAAAAGTCAAAGGAAAATATTTGTATATAATTTTATACTACATTCTTCTGTAACTGTTTTGATAGATTGTTGCTTATTTCTGAAACACTGAACATGACATAATTTATTTTAAGACCTGCAAATAATCAGTTAGAGGAAGTGAAACTGAGTATTTCCAAAAGTAGATCGAGATGTCTATTTTGCACTTACAAAATGCGACATGCTGTAGTTTTCAAAACAAAGTAAATTTAGCATGGATCCAAGAAGAGCTTTTCTAGCCCCCAGACAAATCTCCCAGCTGAGATCTGTAACAGCTTGACAAGAAACTCAGCAGAAACAATAGATGAACAATAAATAAAACACTTTCCTTTAAAATAAACCTCTTTTCTTTAAAGTCTCAAGTGGTTAACCCACTTGAATTTACGTGTTGCAAGTTTTGAAACAAGTAGAATGCTAAAAAATGATTATCATCATACATATCCAGGAATAAAAAATATAGGTTGGTTTGATGAGATTTATGCAGTCGTCTCTGCTGGTGTCTTGTTTTGACATTTCATCATGCGCCCAGCCCAGGTAACATTTGCGACGAGTGGGCTGCCTGCCTGATGACAAATTAGAGAGAAGACCTGAATGAAATATCAAAAAGTAATTTGATATTCCTCATCGACTTGATTAACATCATCAGCTTCATCAAGACATGCAGGTTTTCTCTGAGTAGAGTGGCGAGTTGATCAGCATTCAGATGAGATGTTTATAAACACAACTCACCCGTCCATGAAATTACACATGCCTCTGTCATGAATATGGATGAAGAGCATTGGGCTTATTCAAAGAACATGTTCAATCAAAAAAAAATCTTATTTCTTAGTGACAAGCGCTTTGGGAGTGATCCCATGATATATTTCAGACAAAAACAATTGCTTGTTAGATTAGTTGTGTTGCCTTCCAATAATAAATCTCTCCTAGGGTTTCAAAAATAACACAAGTGATTTAGACTGAATGTGGAAAGAATTTTACAGATATCAAGCCTTGGACAACAGCCCTTTTTTATCTTATCACACAATTACCAAGAGCAACATTTAAAAGCATTTTAAAAACGTCTTTATATAATCAGTATTGTAAATTTGCTACACTACCCCGACACAGCCTTGTCAAACTGGTCCAATATTCCAGCTATTCCATTATGTCAGGATTTTATTAACCATTTGAGAAAGCTTGAATCGGTTCTTTTGTTCTGTGCTAAAACTCTGCAGTTTGTTTCAATTGATCTTAATTCTTAGGGATTTTACTTAGCATGTTTTCAGAAGAAAAGGAGAGAAGGGGGGAATCCATGTGAAAACATGTCCACAGGCTCTCAAACAGATGTCCATCAAGTGCACAGTGAGTTTAAAGTCTACACTCTGTTGGCATCTATGCTTCTCTGAAGAACTTTTAGCATCTATGGAAACTTTCCATTGCACGAAAGGTGCTTTATAGTGGAAAAAGAGTAAAAAGTTTAAAAGTCAAACATGCATCTTGCAAAATCTGCAAAATGTGAATTAGTTTACTAAAATAAGAGGGATCATACAAAATACATGTTATTATTTATTTAGTACGGACCTGAATAAGATATTTCACATAAAAGACATTTACATATAGTCCACAAGAGAAAATAATAGTTGAATTTATAAAAATGACCCCCTTCAATAGTTTACACACGCTTGATTCTTAATACTGTGTTGTTACCTGAATGATCCACAGCTGTGTTTTTGTTTAGTGATCATTGTTCAGAGTCCCTTGTTTGTCCTAATCCGTTAAACTGCCCGCTGTTCTTCAGAAAATTCCTTCAGGTCCCACAGGTTCTTGTGCATTTGAATTCTTTCCAAACAATGACTGTATGATTTTGAGATCCATCTTTTCACACTGAAGACAACTGAGGGACTCATATGCAACTATTACAGAAGGTTCAAATGCTCACTGATGTTTCAGAAGGAAACACTGCATTAAGAGCAGGTGGGTGAAAACTTTTGAATTTGAAGATTAGGGTAAATGTAACATTTTTGTCTTCTGCGAAACATGTAAGCATCTTCTGTAGCTTCTAAAAGGCAGTATTAAGCAAAATAAGAAATGTACACTCAAAAGTTTACGCCCCTGGCTTTTAATGCATCATGTTTCCTTCTGAAGCATCAGTGAGCGTTTGAACCTTTTGTAATAGTTGCAAATGAGTTCCTCAGTTGTCCTCAGTGTGAAAAGATGGATCTCAAAATCATACAGTCATTGTTGGAAAGGGTTCAAATACACAAAAATGGTGAAAAACCAAAGAAGTTGTGGGTCCTGAAGGATTTTTCTGAAAAACAGCAGGGAGTTTTAATGTTTCTGCAAGGTGAATGTAAACTTTTGACTTCAGCTGTATCTGTGGTGTATTATTTCACTTGCCATTATCCAACATGTAATCAATTTCATCTGTTTCTGCATCGAGACAAGACCCAGTTGTTCAATCTCTGATTCTAAGTTGAGAACAGACCATTGAGCAAACACGAGGATGTGATAGTGTTAGTCAAATCCCATTCGTTACGGCGAATTAAATTTTGATTTCCCAGAGGGCAGCTCTCTTTGAAGAGGTGGGCTGCTGGCACTGATCGCGACACGGAGAGATAGACAGAGAGCGGGAGAGAGCGATTAGCTCAGAGACATGGCATCGGAATCTAGAGCATGCTTCTGTAACAAACACACCAAGTGTAGCAAGTTTCTAAAATATGAGAAAGTAAGGCAAAAGTAACTTCTGAAATTTATACAAATTAAATCTCTGTATTTACACTTCTGAAGTTTAAAAGAAGTGGAAGTTTTACAGAAATTATAGATAGTTGCATCACAGGAGTGATGGTCTGTCATAGGCTGTAAGTTTGAACTCTAACTCATTTTCCAGTCTTTGTCACAGTTGTCTGGAAATTGCTGTGTTATTGTTACACATTCACCCTATTGCAAAATATCAGGGGACTGACTGAAAAAAAAATCCTGTCAGTGTCTGTTTCTTATTTGAAAATGATTGCTTCATACAAAATGCATCATGCTAAAAAAGTTCCTGAAGTAATAATCGACATTGAGCCAATTTTAGACAAAAATGACTTTATTCATAACTTCTGCTATTAGGGGAATATTACTAAACATACATATTTACACACAGCACAGCACAATTCCAGTGAAATACGATGTGAGAACTTAGTGTATGTGTTGGCGAATTTGTAGATGAGTCAATAACATGGCTCAATCTCAGTACATTTCCCCAGAATTCAAACATCCGTCATTCAGAGAACTCAGCAGTAGGGATGTTCCTGAAACTGAATGCCGTGTTCGGAAAGGAAAGGACTTGTAACCTATTACGGAACCCCTGACGGGAATTTTACTTTCACTTTTGAGATTTTTTGAGATCTCACGTAGGCCTGTTCTGTATAGACCGTTTGCACTTGCGTCACAATTTGGTTAGTTACCCAGATGCGCGGCCAAATTGGCCATACTTGGATGTAAAAACAGCATGGATTGCATGGTTAATGTACTACTGAATACATTGTTCTGGTAATTTATACTGTCTAAACCATGGAAGAAAAACGTGTGAAAGCTGCTAAATCATAGAGAAGGACTTAATAAGCAGGAAAGGACACAATATTTTTACAAACTAAAGTTAATAAGTGGTAAAGATAGGTACGAGCAGTATTTATTAAGATCTTAGCCTAATATTAAAAAAATTAATAGAACAAACTTGAATATTGTCACCCTGGAAATCCTGGTTCGGTTTAGCCAACGACAAATGCCTTCTTTCTTCAGACAGGTTTTTGCATGCTTCTCCTTGATTTGTTATAACTTTTGGCAGTCTATAGTACTCCAAATGTTCTTCCCGGTCTGACTGATTAGTACAGCTCAAAACATGACAAGATGTTTGATAATGACTGTGAAGTATTAACCCGATAACGACTCTACCTAGTCATTATCAAACATCTATTATCTGGTCATATAAATATAATAACCCCTGATAAAATTCTAATTGCCTCAATGGGGTTTATTTTGCAAGCAGAAACTTTTAAATATGTAAGCCTAATTGGCTTAAAATTGCAGAGTCTTTTTTTTTTAACAGTTTTTTTTAAACATTCATCCCATAAATACCATTCAACTCACTATAAGCCATTTTATTATCCTTCAAATGGAGCTTTATATAACTGTCATCCCCCATATTTAGTTTGACAAATGAAAAGTTACCGAATGAGGAGGACAAACCTCAAGTCTCTTCTCAATAACTTCTGGACTTGATGAATACTTGCAGTACAGCAAAATATATTTTGTAGAGAGTGACTCTTGGTTATTGTCTTACATTTGCGGTCTGACAAACTGCCAAGCCTGCTGTCTGAGTGCTAGAAAACAGATCAATCAATTTTAAACCAATCAATAACAATTATGTAATGACTTCTGTTTGAACTGCTCATGCTTCTTTTCACCACTGATTTGTTCTGGCAGCTCTACTGCAGTGAATTCATCTTGTATAATCATTCAGTTATTTCTCCTGTTGGAAAAAGTATCTGTGGTCTGCCAAAGGTTTTAAGCTTTTGGTTTTACCATGTGCACAACCACACACACTATCAATCTCAAAGCTCATGGTCCTTTGTGAATCCATCAAAGGGAAGATGAGTAGGGAGGATGTTTATTTTATGTGAATGCACACCATCTTGTAAACATATAAAAATAACTAGTGCAGTGCAAAGCTGGCTTCCTTTGCTAAAAACACTTTTCTGAATAAACTATGACTAAACATGACAGTCAATTAGAGCAAACACGAGGGAGACATGACGAAAAGCCAACATTGCTAAAGGGTTTGTGTTAAAACACATTAATCCGTGAATATGGGGGAAAGATAACCATATCACCTTTTTAAAGAAATTATACAATTTTTAAATTTGGCATATATTTCAGTTACACTTTATATGTGACCCTGGACCACAAAACCAGTCTTAAGTTGCTGGGGTTTATTTGTAGCAATAGCCAAAAAAACATTGTATGGGTCAAAATGATTGATTTTTGTTTTATGGCAAAAATCATTAGGATATTAAGTAAAGATCATGTTCCATAAGATATTTTGTAAAATTCCTACTGTAAATATATCAAAACTTAATTTTTGATTAGTAATATGCATTGCTAAGAGCTTCATTTGACAAATTTAAAGGTGATTTTCTCAATATTTAGATTTTTTTGCACCCTCAGATTCCAAATTTTAAAATAGTTGTATCTCAGCCAAATATTGGTCTATTACAGCAAACCATACATCATTGGAAAAAATTATCAGGCCTCCTCCAGCATGCTTGTCTTTTGGTATGAGGTGTTTGTGCTGATATGCTCTTTAGGTTTTCACCAAACTTGGTGCTGTGCATTATAGCCAAACATCTCCACTTCGGTCTCGTCTGTTCAAAGGACATTATTCTAGAAGACTTGTGTTTTGTTCAGATGCAACTTTGCAGACCTAAACTGTGCTGCAATGTTTTTTTTTAGATAGAAGAGGCTTTCTTCTGCCAAACCTTCCAAACATGCCATTTTTGTCCCATATTTTTCTAATGGTATTGTCATGAACTTTATCATTTAACATGTTAACTGAGGCCTGTAGAGTCTGAGGTGTAGTTCTTGGGTTGTCCGCCATTTTTCTGAGCTTTACACGGTCTAATCTTGGGGTGAATTTTCTGGGACGTCCACTCCTGGAAGGAGAGGTGTGTGTTTTAAATGTCTTCCACTTGTGAATAAACTTTAAATTGTTTGGAAATGGCCGTATTACTCTTCTCAGATTGATGGCAGCAACAATTGGTTCTCTAAGATGATTGCTGATGTCTTACCTCCTTGGCATTGTGTTAACACACACCTGAAGGCTCCAGACCAGCAAACTGCCAAAGCTTATGCTTTTATAGAGGTGCTCAGACTTGCTGATGATCAGTTAATCAAAGGTAAGGTATTTGATTAGCAGTGCTTGACTGTTATTTACCCTCTTAATTCCAATGTTAACAGTAAGGGTGTCCTAACTTTGTCACACATGGCTTTTCCATTTTGGCTTTATTTTTGTTCAGTAAACAATGACACGGTGCAATTTGTCTTGTGTTGTTGTTCATCTGAGGTTTTATTGTTGAAATTTTAAGACCAGCCAAGGATCAGCCAAGGATCAGTTTTCTTTAATGATGTCCTGATACGGAAAACCATGGAATTCAATAGGGTGTCCTAACTTTTTCACATGACTGTATATCAAAACTTAATTTTTGATTAGTAATATGCATTGCTAAGAACTTAGTTTGGACAGCTTTAAAGGCAGTTTTCTCAATATTTTGATTTTTTTGCACCCTCAGATTCCAGATTTTCAAATAGTTGTCCTATCCTAACAATCCATACATCAATGGAAAGCTTATTTATTCATTTATTAGTTTATTTATTGATGTATAAATCTCAGTTTTGTGGTCACATGTGAGGTGTCTATACGTAGGCTATATTGTGTAGGGCTACATATTGTTTAGCGAAACTATCACTAAATTTAGTAAACAGATTCATTGTTATAAAACAACGTCGTATGACTTCTCGCAGAATAACAGAGGTTACCTAAACCTTCATGTTTAATATTTTAGTCCAACAATTTTCTCTTCGATTCTGTTTTATTATTAATCTCAGGTAGATTGAGTTCATAAATAGCTGGGATTGGTGGGAGCACAGCACATCAGTAGCAGCATGCGCCGTATCCCACCCCCTCCACTGACTGAACCCCTGCTGAACGAGAGAGAGAAAGAGAGAGAGGCATTGTGGTTGAATAGAGACAGAAAGGCTTTCATCAACTCAGTCGCTTAGAAAGTTCTCTATACCGCGGTCCTCCTTTACCATCATCAAACGCAAACATAAGCGTTTACTGGAATATTAAAACTGGACAAGTTGTCAAGGTAAGTTTTTTGACAAGATTTTTTGACGGAAATGTTCGAGGGTTTACGTGTCTGAATCGGGTTAATAGATTTACCCAAATATTAGATGACAGAGAGGGGTTTTATATAGCGACGCTTCGTCTGACACTGACTGGATGTGAAAGCGTCAAAAAGATGATTTCTGAAACTAGTCCATAGAGAAGCGCTTCGTAAATAGCGGCTCTCATCAGGATTTTCACACGCACAATGTTTCATTCAGATCGATGGGATGCTGCTGTGACAGAAGATTCGCTGTGTGCGACCTCAGGCAAGTTCAACAGCATTATTAGCCTTACAAACATTTACCATGGTAACCACAGTTTACGCCAAAATACCATAGTTGCAGTTATTGTTAATGTAAAAGCATTAATCAGAGGAGACCGGGGTCGGTTGGTACGATATTTACTTACATCTCTTGTGAAACAAACATCACAAGTCGTTGCAACAACATATACATTTATGTCACAAAATATTTAGGCTCTTAACTTTTGTTAATTAATGACCATGTTGTGCATTTCCAACCCATTTCAGGTTGAGGGGTTGGTTTGTTAAGTGTTAAAATACCATGGTTTTGTGAGGGCGGCAAACTAACAACACTCAACACACATTGATTATTTTGATTAAAAAGCCTATTAAAATTCATTAGATATGATTCATCATAAACATTTTCACAGTCTTTGAAAAAAAAACAAAAACCTGCCAGACATTTACCACAGGCTTCTAAGCTTTACATCAAAACTGATTTTAAACATCTTAATTTTTATAACATTTAGAGCTGAAGGGGTTAATTTAATAATCTTAATCAAATCAACCCTAGTGAAAAAATAATAGATTTAAAATGCATTTTTTTTCATACAAAGTATAGTTCAAGTCTATTAACATATTTACTGACATATCGCTTGAGACTTACTGATATAAAAATTGTAATTAAACTTTATTTGGAGTACTACTTGTGCACAATGCACATTTCTTATAGTATTAATCCTAAAATATGTTTTAATGTCACTGTTGGTGAGAATTGTATGATCTTTAAATAATATCGGTCTTTAAATGCAAAATATTTAAAGTGCACCTTAAGTATACTTGCAATAGTTCCACTTTAGCACAATCGAATATACTTTAGTATATCTTTAGTTGGACTTCAGCACTACGTCTGCACAATTAAAGTGCATTAAGTGCAAAATTAGTCGTTTCAATTTAGCATTCTTTAAATATACTAGTTTAGTATGCCAAAAATACAATTGCAGGGTATTTTTTATTAAGTGCATAATATGTAAATATATTGTGGTATACTTAGCATGAAATAAATGTATTTTAGTATATTTATTTTTCACTAGGGAATGAATGTGAATCAAGAGATTTTGCGATGGCAGCAAATACCTCAGAAATGAACCCTGATTAACCACACCCTTAAAAAATGTAATTTTGTTTAATAATTTTAATTATTTTTTGATGATGATGGCTAACACCAAGTTGCCAGTTATTGTAGATGCAAGTATTTTTGTGAAGGCTAGGGTTACCATGGAAAATTTTTGGAAGGGTTGACTATTGCTCTTCAACTATTTTAGACACCTACAGTACAGCACACTAAACACACTTTTATAATTAATCGCACTTTCTATATTATATTTACCCATGTACAAACAGAATGTTATGACAAATTTCAGATCATTTTCCATTTACTATAGGGTTTAACCAATTTCCAGAGCTTGACTGTAACATCAGGCATTCCCACTTGCCACCATACGGTAAGCTCCGCCCCTGACTATGATTTTAAGACTGGGTTTAGACTGGGAAAGAGTAGTAGGAATGGTCTTCTATAGGAACAGCAGTGGATGTTCATAGAGGAACATGTCTCACTTGGTGATCATATTGTGCGTATTTCCCCCATGGAATATATTGAGAGCTATGTAAGAGAAAAGAACAGATGGATCTAGTCTTACATTATTCAACGGCATCAGGTTGCATCTACGAAATCCATGTTGAAACCTGTTGAAATCCACACTGTACCATGAAGCAACTGTTTATCTGGTTGTAACTGGTTAGTTCTAACCAGCGATGAATTCAGAGCAATTTAAAGTGAAGGTTAGGATCATTTTGAGAATTCTCTATACCGGTTTGATTGTGTTTTAGTAGTAGATATGTTAGAAATGAAAGTGTTGCTCTATTACCTCAGGAAATTGCCATGGAGTGCTTTCATGTTTGTCATGGCTACTGCACTCTGGAGTGTCTACAAGACTGTGATGTATTAGTAATTGTTGGCACAAGGAGTGTGCATTGGATAGCTGGAGAGTCTCTTCCTTAGAAAGACATTCACCAGGCTCAGATCTTAACAGCTGCAGAATATATAACTCTGTGCTAAATCAACATGCTATCCATACCAACAACCAAACCCTTCATCGCTATGACCCACTGTCTGCCTACACACATACAGTACACACAGACAGACAGTCTGACCCTGTGCCTGCAAGCACACACATACACTCATAGTCAGACAAACATGCATATACACACACTCAGACACACATTTCCGTTTCACATGGCATAAAAGATTTATAGTATGAAGGATCAGGTTTGTGTTTCTTATGAAGTCAATCATATTTCACTACAAAATACTACACTTGTGTCAAGAAGTAAACTTACCTTTTCTTACCTTCAGACTTTTCATTGGCATCTGAGTAGGTTACAACCGCATGTGCTATTTTGTTTTTGTTATAAAGAAACAAATTCTGTTTATATACCATAAAGCAAATAGTGTTCGTACTATATCTTATATTGCATTCATTCACTTTGCATTATTTTCTATTTTAACTTTCAAATCAAAAGATGGCCAATGTTATATGTCAGATTTTACATCACGTTCAGTGGGATTTTTCTTAAATGGTTCGCTTGGCCTGCGATCATTTTCATAACTTTGATGCAATTCCGGGAACACCATAACAGGACATTTCAGAGAGCTGAATCTCAGTAGTGGGAATCAGCAGAGTCTCTCAAACCTCACACTATAGGCCTTATTAACATTTCTCTTCCTTTTTCTCGTAAGAGTCACAAAACTTGGCCTGACAGGTAGACAGATGCCCTTTGGCTTCTGACATGGAGCTGTGTTTGTGTGCGTTTGTATTTACATGAATGTCTCCTTCATTCTTTCTATGTGTGTGTGTGTGTGTGGATTGATTGTGGCCGGCCCCTGGCAAAAAGGACCCCCCCGCCCCCATTTTTTTTGGAAAATGAAAGCTGCCTCCCATAACCTTTGAGGAAAATAAAAGGGGATGAAAGTGGGAAAAAAGCAAATGAGAAAGAATTCAGTTATTTATGGCTCTTGTCATCTGTTCACTGGCAGGATTTATGCTCTATATGGGCTCTCTATTTTCTCTTTTTGCAATTTCATACCCCAGCAAATCAGATATTACACAGCTTTGAATTTTTAATATTGTGTGGTGTGCAAGATAGAAAAAGAGATCTTTTAAAAACTTTGAAAGAAGTTCAAATCAAGTAATGCAATTTTCATTCTACAAGAGATATGTCTTTGAAGCAAAAGTCCAAATGCTTGGTTTTAAACAGTTCGAAACCCTTATAGATTAGAATATTTGTATGAATTTATATACATACAATAGTGATGATGAGGTGGCAAAGCCCTTTTTTTATTATTTTTTTTTAATTTTACGGATAATTAATCAAACTTGGTAAATATTGGTCACAGACACAATGATTTCACCAAGCTGATTATTCACTGAAAACTCCCACAGATCATGTTTTTATGTCTTATTTTGACGTAACAAAGTGATTATATCTAAGTGTGATTTGTTTACGTACTTTTTTTAAATTAATCTTTCCATTAACGGCATTATATTGTTAATTCAGACTGATTTGTGAATGCAGAATGTGCACGAAGACTAGAGTCAGGATTTATTGCATGAACCAATCACAGCCGATTAGTCATATCTAATCATATCACGATGAAGGCATTGCCTCCTCTCATGTGATTTCCTCTATTCATTCTCAGTCACCCCCCAACAAACTCACCGCATGCTTTAGGGGGTCTGTTAAAACTCAGTAGGCCCAGGGGAGGCTAGAGAGACGTGGACTCTCGCTGTAACTTTACCCGGTGGTGTAATTTTTGCACTGTTTTTTCTCATCCAATTTTTTAAGGAGACACTGCATCGCTTGCCTCCTTGGAGGAAATGCCATTATTACATATCTACTACAATTCAAAAGTTTAAGGTCAGTAAGTAAAGTATTTTTTTTTTTTTAAACTAAATATAAATTGACATAAACTAATCAAAAGTGGCAGTAAAATAAATACTAATAAATACTAATACTAAATACTAAATATTGTTTTTTTTCAGTGTTCTGAAAAATGTATCATGGTTTTCACTACAAAAAGAAGTACAACTGATTTAAATTATAATAAATGCTTATTAATGGCAGCCTTGCCATCACAGGATTAAATTACATTAAAAATATATTAAAATAAAAAATTGTTATTTTAAACAGTTTCTGCTGTATTTTTGATCAAATGAATAAGAATGAACATAATAGACTTTTAAAAACATAAAAACTTTTTGAACAGTAGTGTGTATAGTAAATAAATGTTTTTTGAATGCACATTTATAAATAAGTAAATAAAGAATAAAACATTACAATATATACATTTAAAAATGACAGCACTCAAACCACGTGGAAATCTCTTGTGGAGTTCATGCACACGCTTCAAGCGTATGACAAATTGTGAACTTGACCTTAAACTCTCAAACTCAAATCATGCATTATTTTGCAGGCCCACTTTCTCTTGCAGAACTTGCAGCCACTGTAGAATTTAAGTGAACTCCATAGCAAAGACAAAGATACTTCCCTGAAATATTTCCAAACTTCAACAACTGTTAACATCAGCCAAGTCAGCGATTTACTTGGCCATCCGTGGGAATATAAACCGACATTGCCTCCAGCCATGTTGTGTATTTTAGACATGCTAACAGCATATCCTACAAGTATAGAAGACCATGAGTGCCATTGTAGAGTCATTTGTATGCAGTATTAACTCGCATGAGTGCTTTCTGCTAGTCTTAATGGTGTCGGTGTGAGTGGTATTAATCTCTTGTGTTGTGTTAGCCAGTCTTAATGGTGTAAGCCTGTCTAAAACCGCCAAATAGGGAGATGTGTCTGCCTGCCTCACTGTAGCTATAGTGAGCCTGTGTTAATGGTCTGCTGAGTTCAGTCATAAAATATTTCTGGTAAGTCTTAAGTGACCTTGTGACATTTACTGTAATGGACGTGCTACTTGCTCCATGCAATACTCGCTTCCTGTTTATTGCCTAATTGCTTAATTTGCTTCAGAGCTGCTTCAAAACTTTGATAATATTGATTCCCACCACAGAGAGGAAAGGAAACAGAGTATGAGGGGGAGACAGAGTGATTTCAGGATAATGGCCCATTCCACCAGGATGATTCATCATGCAGGACGCCTCTAGGGTTACGTTGCTTTACTTTTGGAAAATACAAACACAAATTTACTCGTACGTACAGAGTGTTCCTGAAATAATGTTTTTAACTTATAAGCTTACATAAGCCTAGCCAGATTTATGGTTGCTTTATGTAAAAAAAACTGAACTGTAAAAAATAAACTTTAGCGAGCTGCTGTAATGTACTTCCTGGCCGATCACTCTGTGGCTACTGTATAAGATTAAATCTGAGGGAAGTATATCATTTATGCATATTCCTGCCCAGTGCCTTGGCTCAGTAGCTTAAACGCCCGTCTTCATTTCATTCCAAGCAAAGAGAGATCTCGATTTAACAGTTTGTCTCTGCATGTTGATGCTCTTGTCATCCTAAACATAGTCTCAGCCACAGACGGCACACCTACGGACCGCCCACAGTCCGCTCACTGACCGTCTGATGCATATTGAACACAAAGCTGGAATGTACTTTCACAACCTGGCAAGCTGCTATCTGATTGGCTGGCTTTATGCAGTTCAGGGTACACAGGTCACAGGTTTTTTTTTTTTTGCTCAGTCCAGCTGCAAGCAAACTACCGGATTCAGGAAGTGCTTTTGAGGATAAAATAATCGCAAGTCAAGTAACATTTATATTGAATTTACAGATTTTTGACAAATCAGCTTTACAGTAATGAACAGAAAAATAACAATATACCTGTATGTTGCAAAGCTCGTTGATTATGAACTACTTCAAATTCAGCTATAAAACAGCTCTACTGAAACTTACTGTGAAATACTATTATAATACTAATATTTTGAATTATTTTATTCACTTTAATTTTAAAGTATTACTAATATTGTTGTTTTTTATTTTTAATTTGTCTATATAGTATTCATTTATTATTATTATTTATTTTAAGATAAACTAAATGAAAATGAGAAGTTAATTTATTTATATTTATTATTATTAATGTATTTATTATTATAAATGTTTTATTTTATTTCAGTTTAGATTTATTTTATTTCAAGTTATAAAATTGTTTTTTGGTTTTAGTTTTAGATAACTACAATAACCCTGCACATTTAAATGGGTCAAATCTTTAATATTTATATTCTTATTTTATTAATATTCAGTTGTATTAATATTAATAAAACTGAAATAGTGAATTACATTTAAATAGTTAGGTTAATGAAACAAAATAGTTAAGTCATTAAATGTAATTAGATAGCTATTAATACTTATTAATTTTTGTTGTATTAATATTAGTATTCTATTTAATATTAATTACTGTTAATGACTATTAATATTATTGATATAATTTTATTTTCTATTCTAAATACAAACAAAACACTAAAAACTAAAATTAAAACTAAAATGAACCCTTTTAAATGCTACAAGTTAATTCATGTGCATTTTTACAAGTAATCATTTTACAATTCTGTAATAAATTTATAATGTACAGCATGAAACACTGATATTCATCTTGAGATTTGCTAGATTTGTGTTATAAAATTATTTAAAGATTAACTGTAAGTGAGTGTTAGATCATGACAATAGTAAACTAAATGCAAACACAGAAAAAAATAAACATGCAATCATGAATTTACACATATTTACACACATACATTCATTTCTATTTAATTTGTTATTTTTTGTACTTTATGGTAAAGCAAGCAGGTCGGTCAGACAGTCCTTTCCTGTCTTAGTAGACCGTTCTTCGCTAGAATAGGTTGGAATGAGGACCAGACCTCTTTTTAATCAGAGATTTGGCTACGCAAGGCTATGCAAACCACTAACAGGGAGACATTGGCCTTCCTAATGCCCCCTTCCCCCAATAAAGGGTATTTATAGCACCTGCTCTGGGTAGTGAATAGGTATTATCAACAGACACAGAATTAGATCAGATTAAATCCTAATATGATTTTACTTGAGGCGTCAGGCCCCCTGAGGTTCAGTTCTGCTCTCAGTCTTTCATGTCTATTTGGAGCAGAAACATAAACATTGTGCAGCAGTATCAATGGAGGGACGACGGCCTCTGAGAGAGTTCACTTCTCCCCCTCTCTCTTCTGGTCATCTGTGCCAGGAGCTTTGGTCTGCTGCCCTCTTTAATGATGCATGGAACATTAGCCAGCCACTATCCCAAGATAGGACGAGGCCGATGGCATTCTCTGGTCAAAGAGGCTGCATTGTTTGGGTTCAGAATAGCATGGTCTACTGAGAAACGGGAGAACAAAGTGTGCTGTCTGTCGAGATTGTTTTCTAAAATTGCCACCACAATCGTAATTTGTGATTGCTGTAAATTACATTTTAATGTATTTAATATTCAAGCACATTTCTGCCATGCAAAGTGATCGGTAGGCAGACGAAGTTAGAAGTGATTTACATACATTCAGGTTGTTCTAACTGTTACACTTTATTTTTTTTCCTACCTGATCTCATGAGGAAAACGTGTCTGTGGAAACTTTCACACAAGATGCGAAATATGTACCAATAAGTACATATCACTGCAGTTTCCAACAGAAATGAACATTAGAGGCTGTAAAACAACGAACACTTGTAATCATTTTTGTACACAGTTATGATTACAGCTCCATATATTTCACTTCACTCTGGATGTAACAAGCTTGCTTGGTAGCTCAGCCAGCACGAAATTGGACTTTCCTTTGGGTAAGAATCTCGTGAAAAACATGATTTGCGATGAAAGAGCTGAAAGATGAGAGATCAAAAAACAAACTAAGACGGCATGCTTGCAATTTCGTTTTTACATCATATTCGCTTTTGTTCCTACTATCCGGTAGATTTAGGTGTAGTGCAGATGGTACGTTATTTTAACACGTCATGGAGCATAAGAGTTATAGCACCACTCGACTGACATTTCAAGTCAGAACTGCAGTGACATGTATAAAACCAACGTCACATAAAGGGAAAAAACCAAACACTCTTTTAGCACCGCTCAGTGGACATTTTACCGCGTCTTGCGAAAAAGTTCCCACAGGTTTGTTTTCGTCATAAAATCAGGTTGTTTTTTTTCACTGACATTTCAATGAAAATTATAAACGTTTGTTTCTGCCATGGGATAAGAAAATAAAAATGTAACTGTGAGATATAAAATCAGAATTTAAACTTGCAGTTTTGAGAAAAAAAGTCATAATTGCGAGAAAAAAAATTGCAATTGTCTTTTATATTTTTTTAGTTAGTAAACAAAGAAATTGTGAGATAAATTGTGGAGATGAAAATTTAGAATTTAGAGAAGAAAGCCAATTGGAAGATATAAAAATTAAGATTTTTGAGTTTATATCTCACAATTCAGATTTTTTTTCTTAAAATTGTAAGAAAAAAGTGATTTGTCAATTAAAAAATCACAGTAGTTTGTGGATAGATATATAGATAGATACAAATATTTTTTGAAAAAAGATCATCATGATAAATCAGCATTGATAGCCCTAAGTAGAAATAAACAATAAATAAATAAATACGTAAATAAATAAATAAATAAACAAACTCGGAATTGTGGAATAAAATTTGAGATTATGTCTTGTATAAATATATCTGATTTTTTTTCTCAGAATTGTGAGGAAAAAGTGTGAATTGTCAGAAAAAAGTCACAGTAGTTGAAAGATAGATAAATAAACAAAAATAAATAAATAAATAAACAAATAATTTAAATTTGCTAATTATTTAAATTCTAACATGTTGTTTTTATAATATTAATACATAAAATAAGATAGATAGATTTAAAAAAAGATCATTTTAAATGAGCATTGATAGCCCTAAGTAGAAATACACAATAAATAAATAATCAAGCAAGTATAAACAAACAAACAAACTCAGAATTGTGGAAAAAAATCAAAATTTTTGAGTTTATATCTTGCAATTCAGATTTTTTTTTCTCAGAATTGTGAGAAAAAAGTGTGAATTGTCAGATAAAAAAGTTGCATAGATAGATAGAAATATATAAAAAAAAATCATCATGATAAATCAGCATTGATAGCCCTAAGTAGAAATACACAATAAATAAATAAATAAACAAACAAACTCAGAATTGTGGAAAAAAAATCAAGATCTTTGAGTTTATATCTTGCAATTGAGTTTATATCTTGCATAAGTGTGAATTGTCAGATAAAAAGTTGATAGATAAATAAATAAATATAAATAAATGAATAAAATAGCTAGATAGCACATAGTTTTGTTAAATACATTTCTTCAATAGTGGGTAAAAATATAAATAGTATTTTTCAAAAATCAGATCACATTTTAATAGTGTCTTTAGACATGAAAATATTTAATTTAGAATGTTGCTACTTAATGAAAAATAACAACACTGTTTTTACAATATTAATACATAGCTCCCTTGATATTTTAGCAAGAAAATCTCTTGTAAGGAACACATTTTATTTTTAGTTCTTTGAAAAATGCTGGAGATCAATAAAAACATAACAAAAGGAAGGAAAAGAAAAACAAGAATGTATTGTGATAGGTAAAACCTTGTTTTTAAATAAAATGAAAGCTGCCTTTCATAACCTACATTCGGGGGTGGAGAAACATAAAAGAAGAGGATGAGAGACAGAAAAAAAAAATAAAGCAAATGAGAAAGGATTCTTAGAGTTATTTGTAGCTCACGTCTGTTCATTGGCACAACGGATGCTCTATAACGAATCTCCCATCCCTCTGTTTTCAATTTGTATCTCCGCTCTTTATATTGTAAGTCCCAGGCAGCAGATTTAATTAAGAATCCAGTCCAATACATCGTTTATTTATGAGATAAATTCAAGTGGCTGTTATCTGACGGTATAGAATCGGTGTGACTTCGCATTTTTATGCGCAACTGCACTGCTGACATTTGCTACATATTATCCTTGTGAATTGTGCATTGGGATGGTAACAAAGAATAGGCTATTGATTAACTGGCAAGAGGAACTCGGATCTATTGTTGTACTGTGTGCATATCTGGGACATAAAAGGTCTAGAAAGAGGTGTCCTGAGTTTCCCATCAAGCACACAATAGTGTCTCAACAGTGCATTGTCAGGAAACAAAGCGGTTGAACGCATGACCACAGAGCTGATAATTATAGTGAAACTTTAAATGCAACATTTTTTACAAAATAAATAAATAAGAAAACAAAATAATGAATTAGAAGTTTTTAAAATATATTTTTGATCATTTTTTCCAAAAATCTGTTTAACTGTAGTTGAATGAGAGTGTGAAAAATGCCGTTGTAATCATCTTAATAAAGATGAGTTCGCTCTCTCTTTCTTCCCTTCGTAACCGAGAAGTGTTTATTCACGCAGGCTGCCGAATGAAGCACCTGAGGGAACTTCTCTTCTCTCATCTCTGTTGTTTAATTACACTTCTTTTCTTCTGCGCTACTGCTCTTTTCAGCGTGGATTACATAAACAGCTCTCCCCAGCTTCCTTGCTCTGGTGCTACACACGCTGCACAGCATAAGACAATAAAGCCTTCCATCAACGCACTGACAGTCTGAAATCCACAGTAAACCACATGCCTCGTGTTTCAAGTGCTGAGACACAAACATCTTCAAGCTGCAAAACAAATCTGTCAAACTGAACATGAGACTGTCATCATATATATATATATATAGATGCTGGAGTATCAGAGAGGGGAATAAAGGGACATTGAGAAAGGCCTACTTCAGCAAGAGTTCACATAACATCACCCATAAGCACATCTGTCTGCCAGATGGGTCCCAAATTACACAAGATGTTGCTAATAATAACTGCTGTCTTATTTATGCACTTGTATTTATCAGCTTAGGAAAACGCAAGTAGCATTTTAATGAGAAAAGTTCAGGTTTTACTGACCTGGCGTGATAAATAGCCAGTGCACAGTGTTATAATTTAGCATCACATGGTTTTGAAGTGACAAAAATAATCATTTAGCAAGTGATTTAGTAACGTTTTGCATGCAAACGTAAACAGAATATCTTGTCAGTTATTGTGGACGTTCATTGATTGAAGATGGCATTTGGGGGGGGGGGTGTGGGTGCACTAGAAAAGTGCATAAAAAAAGAGGAGTGTCAGTGCAAATACCTTACATTACACCCACAAAGTAATCTGTCAAGCCTGAAAATAATTTCAGACACTGAGCATGAAAATTAATATGACTGAACGGCAGGTATTAATCTGATTTGGGTTGTGCTGTCACTATGATAAAATGGAGATGTTAAGAACAGAGAACACATAGATAGGTACATTGCTTGATTGCAAATTCATTTCTAAGATTCTGATATGCAAATGTTTTATTAAAGGGTTAGCTCACTTAAACATGAAAATTCTGTCATTAATTACTCACCCTCATTACGTTCCAAATCTGTAAGACTTTTGTTTATCTTCGGAACACAAATTAAGATAGCTTTGATGAAATCCGAGAGCTTTCTGACACACAGACTATTTTAACGATGTCCTTACTACCTTTCTGGGCCTTGAATGTGTCAGTTGCATTGCTGCACTCCAAAAATTGCTGGGTTAAAAACAACCCAACTTGGGTTATTTGGGAACCCCGCAATGGGTAAATATTGGACAGAACACATGCTTGGTTATTTTGACCCAGCTGGTTGGGTTAAATGTTTTTACCAAACATGGGTTATTTTTTATAAGTCAACTATTGTTTAAAAATTATTATATTGCTGGCTTAAAATGGACTGGAACTTATAAAAATACACACAGAATTACTAGAGGCAACAGCAATAATCAAAAGATAAACATTTATTATTAAGCAAGAACACATGGACAAGACAAATTGAATTTATTTGGGTGAATACAGCATTGTTTATAATATTACATACATTTGAACTCATTTAACAAAGCATTTTAGACATAAAAAATGTAACATTTAAAAGTAGTACTTTAATTTTAGTTTATTCAACCATTCTCTGTACTGCTTTTTACTGAAATAGCGCAATTTCTTGTGCCGGTGTGTCACCGAAATCTGAGTTTGCCGGGGTAACCGTGAACTTCAGACCGAGGCCTCGCGTTCTACTCGTAGCTGAAAGATCCCGTGACTGACTCTAAAACTTGCCCATAGACAAACAGTACTGAGATTAGAGAACATATTTTAATATCAAACTAAACTTAACTCAGTACAATAACTAATAAAATCCATTTATTATATGCAAGGCAAAAGACGTTTCCATCCTGCGAAACAACTGCTGCTGACGCAGCTGACTGACATCTCATCCTTATGTTGCATTGTGTAAAATAATACAATTTACAGCACTTTATAAATGATATAAAATGTATACAAACCTTTATTTTGCTAAAGTAGTGCACCAAATCCGTGGTGCTGAGAACCTATTTCTCCTGTAGAAGACTCAAAAAGCCCGCATTTGGGTTAAAAATAGCACCCTTGGTAAAAATATTAAGAAGTAACCCAAAAAATGACCCACCAAGTTGAACCCAGCATTTGGGTTAAACAAATAACCCAGCACCTGGGTAAAAATATTAAAAATAACCCAATAAAATGACCCAACAAGCTGAACCCAGCATTTTGGGGTTAAAAAAAATAACCCAGCACCTGGGTAAAATATTGAAGATAACCCAATAAAATGACCCAACAAGTTGAACCCAGCATTTGGGTTAAAAAATAACCAAGCATTTTTTAGAGTGTCTACGCATAGTCAGAAAGCACTCGGATTTCATCAAAAATATGATCGAACATCCAAACAAAGGTTTGGAATGACATGAGGGAGAGTAATGAAGAGAGATTTTTTGGGTGAACTAACCCTTAATTACATTTAGCACAAAAAAATGATTGCTGAATGGAATACATTATATTTAGCCCACTATTTCTGACCTATCAGCCTTGTTTAATCAAACTTGTCAAAGTGTTTTCTAGCTCTACAGTGATAGATGACGGGGTGTGCACAAAACCAGTTTTTGCGAATATCTATTGATGTTAAAGGAATAATTCACCCCAAAACAAAATATTACAGATATGTTGAACCATGTTTTTGCCCATACAATGGCTTTCGCTATATGGACAAACAAAACAGTAGCTTCTTTTGTGTTAGTTTCACTTTAGGGTACACTGTCTCTGTCATTAACGGTGAATTTAATTTATGTATCTTTGTCTATTATACCATTCTCTTCAGGGAGAGCTGTTTTTATATGCTGTTTAGTGTTGAGGAGGGAACTACAGCATCTGAGGTTTTTCACAGTGTGACTGTATTAATTGAACTGTCAGTCTCAAGGCTTTTTCTGGGTTGTGTTTGTCAGACGTCACATCACATCCTTGTACCCAGAGCTTTCAATCATAATGTCTTTTGATACACACTAAGTATTTGTTTTCTTTTCCATTTCATTTGCAGGACATTTAATCAGCACAGATATTTAATCAGATATGAACATCTTAGATGATAAGGGGAGTAAATTATCAGTAAATTTTTATTCTGGAAGTGAATAAATCCTTTAATATTAAAGACATGCAACCTATGATACATGTCCCAGACTTTCAGTTTATTTTTTTTTTTAAGTATTTGCTATTCTCTAACTTTATAAATAATTAATTTTAAACAGATAATGCCAGTATATGTAGTGGAACAGGTTCCAAACCTGTATGAACTTAAAGAATGTTGATAACCGAACAGTTGCTGGTAGCCATTTATTTCCTTTCAACAACTTGAATTATTATGCTAATTGAATGTATGGACTATGTGCACAAGCGCATCGTCAAACTTCCGCTGTCTCCAGAAGTTGGGATACCAGTTTTCGGTTTACTTTCGCGTCGCTTGGAATGTCTTAAAAGTACTTATCATGGAAACCATTTAAAATAATATGTGAAACTAAATGTAATGCTTTTGGACACTTAATTGCATGTTAATCGTAATTAAATGAAAATGTACACTTTTGTTGAACCACTTAATTACATTGTGTAATTTCACAATTACTTCTAAAAATTTTATTTGATATTACTAATTAATTAGTATAATTCTGATATTGATAAGAACAAGATCTTTTCACTTTTAATCTAACTTAAAAGTATATATCATGATACTAACATGATACTATAATTAACATGACAGGAAGGTGACGGTAATCTAAATGTAAACATTACACAATTAAATATTAAATGTTATATAAACAATGATGATGATGATAAAATAAAACTCTAGTATTGCACACTTTTTTCCTAAAATTTCAGTATGAAATGCAACAATAATTGGCTCCAGCAGTATCACCACAGATTTTATTAGGCATGCCTTTGGCAGCTAAAAGCCATTCCAGCTAAAAACGCTTAATTTGCCATCACTACTTACTGTTTTCATTATATTTGAGTTACATTATGAATGACCTTAACGGAACAAGTGTGCATAACCCGATTGGGGACCAGCAAGGTAAACTCACTTGCCAATTTTAGCAACTTTTTTCATTGCATACTAATTTAAGAGTTATATTAAACATGAATTATCTTAGCAAAATCCCTGGGAACAATACAAACGCCGGGTTATTAAAGCAGCAAGCTTATAAATGTTGGCTTATCAATCCTAGCTTCACCAACTGTTGTTTCTCTGCTTTCCTCATGCTTGTAATCTTATTGGCTAGCACAATGATCTGACAATGACTTCACCTGTGCCCTGATCTTTATTAGAAACTGAGAAAGGTCAACACAACTGATAATACAGTTATCACACACACACACACACACACACACACACACACACACAGTCTGCGTTTAAAATGAACACAGTGTGACCTAGCTTAGCCACTACACATTAGTTTCAACTATGTCAAATAACTCTGATACATGTCGGAGACATCTAAATACTGACATTCTGGGTGACGCAAAGTAACTTCTGGACACAGCAGAAGTTCGATGCTGCACTTGTGCACATAGTCCATTAAATGAAGTTTCAAACGTAGGTTTGAGAGGAGCGTAATCATTTAGTCCTGTCAATCATCATTACAAGCCTATATAAGCAGCTCTCATTGCACCGTCCCAGCGTCAGTTCTTCCGGCATCCCTCCACCTCCCCTTCTCCTCCTCTATTTCTGTTATTCTCCCTCTAGGTAATATCGCAATTGGGGGTTGAACTCGGCACTCAAGCCGAGCCTCGGGTTCGAGCCTCCACTAAGGACAGCAAGCCAAGTTTGTTTTACCAATACCTATCAGGACTGGATGGACAGGCGAATTCGTGAAATAAGACAAAAAGCAAAACAAAAGCGTTTTGACCTTGAATGTTGCTATGTACTGTAGTTGTCAAAATGTTTTGTTGAGCATTTTTGGATCTATGTTGGTATTTCAGAACAGCTTTAAAGCTTTAACAATGTAAACACATACAGCTAACCAAACAAGCCTATTTCTCTTTTCCTAATAAGAGTTTAGAAAAAACGGAGTAGGAAAAAGATGAAACAAAAATGAGTGAGGGTAAACAGAGATATGACACTGTCACAGCGCTTTGAATAGGTGACTTCAATGAATATATAACCAAGTGCATCAGCACAGATTATTCAGTTTGATGTAATAAGTATATTCTAATATAACTGACTGATGCCATTTCAGACTCGGCTCCACTGAGCTTCATTATTCATCTCTATTGGCTGCCGCATTCGTTCATTTCCTCTCACTTGTACGGACTGTGGAATAGATGTTATCCCTGCGTGTTTTCCCTCTATTGACGCTGCACAAATGGAATGTGTACTTGTTAGTCCATGTGTGTGTGTGTTTGAGCTTGTGTGTATTAGAGGGGAATTTAGATTAACTCGGAAAGAGATGATAGCAAGCGTTTTGCTTTCTGTGTCTTCTTTAAGCTGGAGAGCTGGATTGTAATTTCACACACAAACTGACCCACATATGCAACTAAGAGTGCATATATAGATAGATAGATAGATAGATGCTGGAGTGGGCGATATACTAGTATCCACAATAGTCATACATCTTCTGTCGCTCCCCATCATTTTTCCATGTGTCTGTGTTTCTCTCTGTGGTATATTGTGGGCTCCAACCTGAGCTACTACTTTCCTCCCCAGATCCTTGGCATTCCCTTCCATCCACCCGGATCCATTCCTGCATACTCTGATCCGTTAGTCATGGCACTGGCTGGCACAGACAGAGGAGCCACTGTGCTTGGAGGCAGTGGTCCTCGCAGCCCTGCCACCCTCTTTATATGACTCTGGAAATGAGTGAGGGAGGGGATAAAGAGGGTCATATGTGAAAGATGTCCTGTAGCGCACTCATAAAGGAACATCACAGCACCCCGACATCAAACAGTCCTTCAAGTGTAGGATAGTATATTTGGGTTGTCCATTGACCAACCTCACATAGCAACAATGGTTCAGCAAATAGTTTACAACGATGTCAGACGATTCTGAAGTTTTAGGAGTTTTTTGACATACTCTTTTGAGTCGGAGTACACAGACAATGAACTTGTGGTGATTCAAAGACGTGATTCGTAGTAGTGATGGGAAGTTCGGATCATTTTACCGACTCGGACCTTTGAATCTCGTTCAGCAAAATGAACTAATCTTTTTTTCGAGTCATTTCGTTCATTTTAGCAAAATCTGCAAAATCAAAAACTTTTATTTTGATCATGATTAATCGTTGCACAACTTAATTAAATAAACTAAACTAAAACACAAAGCTACAGCTAAACTAAAAATAACAATGATATAGTGAAAACAAATGAAAATTGATCAAATTGAAAAGTTGTAGTTCACTCAAAAAAAAAAGAACAGAAAAGAAGAATTTCATAAATCTATATGTTTTTGTTTCCAATTTAATGTTGTTTGGACCCCATTGACTTGTATGGACAAAATTGTTTATGTTCCGCAATATAAAGCAAGTCATTCAGGAATTGGAATGTCATGAGAGTTAGTAAATGATACCAGGATTTCCATTTTTGATTGAAATATGCCTTTTAAAAGTCTATACTATGACCCACAGTTTTTAAAAATAATGCTTGGTGACAGAAATTACACACTTAAATTGTTAAGTATGTAATCTATGACAAAAATTTCATTTTAGCGCAAACTGTCTCTTTTACCTGTAAGGAGCTTGTGTCCGCTTTGCATTAACAACATCAGAAACATCAATAGGCACATACTTTGTAGAGCTCTTCACTTGTGGTTTTGATTGACAGGTATAATGATGGAGCTTCTCAGTAATGAATCATTGAGCTGTGGACTGCTGTGGCATTCCCGCAGTGAGTGCTCATTTTAACACTAACGCATCCTCTCGCTGTCCCGGACTCCTCCTCTACTTCAGTCAAATCTGTAATGAAAACACGCTCACAGATGCCTCACCTCCCCACACTTAGAGCCGGGTTTGTTATTCTGAAATGTATTTAAAGTGACAGCACGCGTCAGCCCAACTCCGTGCTAAAGTCATCAGAAATTTAACGCTTGTGCTTAAAATAGACACCCACGCTGACAGCGTCGGAGGTCCTCATTGCTACGGTTTACCTCAAACTCTTATTTTCGAGACAGATAGCGAGACCTCACTTATTGCCAATAAACGTGACTCGGACGCACAATCTGTCAGTGGAATGTCGTTTAAGGTCATTGTACAAATACAAACACTCGCAGAGTCTATTTTCCATAGCAACACGGATCAATGACACCTGCCTTCATCTCCATGGGAACGCACATGTCCTCCTTTGACTACCTTCCCTCTCTTTTTCTTTCATTAATCTCACCCTATTTCTCTATTTCTCACTCTCTCTCTCTCTGAGCCTTATACAAACCATTTATTTCCCTGCACAAATAGGAAATTATCTATAATTTATGAGCCCCACATCTATTTATTAGTTCAGCATGGATTACTGTGGTCTGTGTGGGCTTCGCTAGAGTCACATTTCTGTTAATGATCTCCCCAAGGTAAATTTAACCACAATTAGGCGGTAAATAACAGCCCTGAACTGTCTGATGAAATGATGAAGGCAAACCCCTACACCAGAGGATCCAACAGGCCCTTTAATTTGCCAGAATAAATGGAAGAAAGCAAAACAAGACAAACAAATTGATTTTTCAAAAGCCCTGCTCTAGAATTTCCAACCCTGCACGCTTGGCAATAACACGTTGTTAGGTCTACATTGAGGAGAAATGCTTTGTTGTTAATTTTTTATGTTTTTTATTTTTTTTCCAACCTGACTCATGGCAATCGTAGGAAGAGATGGGTAGGAAGCGTCCTTGAGTTTAATATAAACACACAATTAAAAAGAAAATATATAATTAAAACATACTGGCCCTGAACATTCACTTTCAGATATTTATCAAGAATGAAGCCATTCGTTTACTAATACAGAAAACTATCATTATTATTATTATTATATAAAGTAAAGTGAATATGGCATTATATATTTTTTTATTATTTTTTTATTATTTAAAAAAATATTTTTTTTATTTTTATTATTTTTATACCAATATATTTGTGATATGTAAACCTAATGAAGTGATAAACAACTATATACACTACCAGTCAAATGTTTTTGAACAATAAGATTTTTAATGTTTTTAAAAGAAGTCTCTTCTGCTCACTAAGCCTGCATTCATTTGATCCAACGTACAGCACAAACTGTAAAATTTTGAAGTATTTTTAGTATTTAAAATAACTGCTTTCTATTTGAATATATTTTAAAATGTAATTTATTCCTGTGATTTCAATGCTGAATTTTTAGCATCATTATTCCAGTCACACGATCCTTCAGAAATCATTCTAATATTCTGATTTGCTGCTCAAATAACATTTATTATTATTTTTATTATGTTTAAAACAGCTGAGATTTTTTCAGATTTTCTTGATAAATAGGAAGTTCAGAAAAACAGCTGAAATAGAAATCTTTTGTAACACTATAGTCTTTATCATCACCTTTGATCAATTTAAAGCATCCTTGCTAAATAAAAATATCATTTAATATTAATAAATAGCACCCCCACAGAAAAATCTATTAATCAAAGGATCCTGAAAAAAATGTACTCAACTATTATTAATATTGATAATAATAATAATAATAATAATAATAATAAAATTAATAATAATAAATGCTTCTTGAACAGCAAATCAGCATTTTAGAATGATTTCTGAAGGATCATGTGACTGAAGACTGGAGTTATGATGCTGAAAATGTAGCTTTGATCACAGGAATAAATTACATTTTATAATATATTCAAATAGAAAGCAGTTATTTTAAATAGTAAAAATATTTGACAATATTACTGCTTTTGCTAAACTAAACTTACTAAATCATGTGACGCTCAAGACTGGAGTAATGGCTGGCGAAAATTTTGCTTTTCCATCACAGAAATAAATTACATTTTAAAATCTACTAAAATAATAATAATAAAAAAAATTGTAATAATATTTCACAATATTACAGTTTTTACAGTATTTTTAATCAAATAAAGATCAGCGTAAGAGACTTCTTTCAACAATATTTAAAAATTTTACCAACCCCAAACTTTTGTACAGTGTGTATACTTGTTTATACTTGTTTTTGACTTCCATTTCATGTGTTCAGGTCCTTAAGGGAACCCCCAGTATTAAACTTGTAAGGGCTTAATAGAACATAAATGATGTCTCTTACTGAAATATGTAGTAGAAACCCAATGAAAGATTTACGTTATTTAAAAAAATCCACTTATGCTGTTTTATACGTATTTCGGACTATTCAGCGTCATTATTTCGATGATATGAAATGGTTGCACTCGTTGAGCTACTGATACTACCTGTTGCTATTTTTACCACAACACAACTTGGAAAATAAGAAGGCTTAAACTAAATGCTGTACCATAGATTTTCCCAGATCAAAGACACAGGTCTTTAGGAAATTGTATTCGTTCACAGGCATCTTCTCATTCTTTTCCCCTCATTTTATCGCTAGGAAAGCAGTGAAGACTTGCATCACTTCTCTTGTTGCACTTCAACAGAAAATTACAACCAAAGCCGCAACAATGTGGCATCGTATCAGCATTTTATTTTCCAAGTTGTGTTGTGGTAAAAATAGCAACAGGTAGTGCCAGTAGCTCACTGAGTGCAACCATTTTACCTCATTGAAATAATAATAGTCAAAAATAGGTAAAAAATGATGTGAAATTTTTAAATAAGATAAATCTTTTATGGGTTTTCTACTACATATTTCAGTAAGAGACATCATTTATCTTATATCAAGCCATATGAGTCTTAATACCCAGGGTTCCCTTTAATTAGTCCCCCTCAAAACTTGACCACATTTCCATCTCCACATCAGTTGTTTATAGCACTGCTCTTTTTTCTCTGATTTCTGTTTTAATATTAGTCTCTTTCTTTAATCATCTATAGAATTTCCAAGAATGACAAAAAACAGTAAGATAGACAAAGAGAGATTACGACAGTGAGAGAGGGAGGAGTGGATCTTGTCAAATATTAGCTTGCAGCTGGTCTACTGTGTTCTTAATTAGGCATGTCCTAAGGCTATCATGTCTGAAAGGATTACGCCCTAAATTCTCCAAAACACACACAAGGCACAAACACATACATACCCACACACACCATATGCCACACAGTCTGTGGCCTGTGTGATCTTCCTGCCATCCTTTCTCTGATGCTTATCCAAACCCCATCACAGAGCTATTGGCATGTGTGAGAGACAGAAACAGAGTACTACCATCATCCGCTGCCTCCTAGACTCAAATCAATGAACCGTCTTTGCGTATTTACGGTATATTGCTCTTTTTTTTGTCTTGCAGGAATAGGCTTTTCTGATATCTGAGCTGCTGTTGGGGCGTTTGTGATCTTGACAACCAAACCTGCACTGTGTTTGTGCTGGTGCGCTGTCAACCCTGCTGCTGCTGTGTCATTTGTGGCAGCTAAATTGAAGGAGTGCTCTAATCGTCTCCCACACGTCTTGCCCCTCGCCACGCGTGCGGGAAGCCCCGGGCGGCCAGCCCGCTCATTCCTCTGTCTGACTTCCTGCCCACAAAAATCTCATCATAAACAATGACCTGAAGCCACACAGCATCTGCTGCATGAAAGATGTTGATTTTATTGGCAAAACACGGCTCTTTTGGGTTACGGTCCACTTCGTGTGAGCAGTATGACAAAGACCGCGTGCTATAACTCACATCAATGGGATTCACTTTACATGTGAAGAAAACACTAACTAACACACAAAAATGGACCACAGGCATGGGTTTCTCTACGGCCTGGATGAAAAACTGGAGCACTCCAAAAAGAAGCCTGCGTTTTTGCACCCCAGCAACAGGTGGACGAATGTATTGACTATTATAGAGAACAACAAAGCACAACATCAAGCATGGGGCCCGTGGACACTCGGGTCTGTACGGAAAATCAAAATCTTAAGCTTCCTTTTCGGACTTACGGTCACCGTTCTCATCATGGCGTCCTATATCATGACGAAGGACCAGAAAGGGCTCTTTTTAACGCCGTCACCGTATCACCTTACTGTGGAGTCTCATCCGGCACAGCTGTCCCTAAATCTGTCCTTCACTGCAGACTATACAGTTGTGAGGGAGGTGGTGAGGAGCATTGTGGCCAAAGTGGATTTCAGTCATAGAAGAGTGCCTGACCTGGAACAAGTGAGAGGGAAAGAGCCAAACGTATGTGCATTTAAATTATATTGCTAAATATGCAAAATATATGAACTTAAATACTGGTGTTATACCATATAATTTTAATAAATATTGGATTGCTAACTTAATTTACATAGAGTTTTTAGAGTCAAATGATATGTCAGTAATTCTACTTACCAGAGTTGTGCAAAATTCATATTTGAAGAATTTGGTCCCTTTCAATTCATGACCTGAACTGGAATGACAGGGATTTATAATATAAATTATAATTCAGAAATTACAATTACAATTCAACAGGTAGTCAAAAACAAGTGTTATAAATCTTTTGTGAAATGATTAACCTTTATTGATAAATTTGATGCATCCTTGCTGAATAAAATATTCATTTCTAATAATTATGTAAGTACACTACCAGTCAAAAGTTTTTGAACAGTAAGATTTGTAATCTTTTTTAAAGAAGTCTTTCCTGCTCACCAAGCCCGCATTTTTTTTTTATCCAAAACAGTAAAATTTTGACAATAATAATAATAAATGTTTCTTGTACAGCAAATCAGCATATTAGAATGATTTCTGAAAGATCATGTGACACTGAAGACTGAAGTAATGATGCTGAAAATTTAGATTTAATCACAGGAATAAATTACATTTTAAAATATATTAAAATAGAAAGCAGTTATTTGGAATAGTAAAAATATTTCACAATATTACTGCTTTTGCAGTATTTTGGATCAAATAAATGCAGGCTTGGTGAGCAGAAAAAAAAATCTTCTTTAAAAAATTTTGACTGGTGGTGTAAGTAAATAACTGAATAAATAATTCTTACTGAACCAAAACGTTGTACATAAATTAAGTACATATATAGTTCAAGCTACGCTCTTCCGGTCTTTCTCACCCACAGATATTCTCTGCAATTCCTCGCAAATTCCTTCCGCATCTCAAGAACCCCTGCTGGTATGAAGAATTCTTTGGGAATGTCACAGCTGATCCATATGGGAAAAACCTGTATGCTCTTTATTCAAAGCGCTTCCAAGCAATATACGACCACCTGCGCAGAGCGTTTCCGGCTCACCTGCATCAGCACGCAGGTAGACAGTACCGCCTGCGCTGCTTGCCCTTCTTTTACATCATCGGCCAGCCCAAGTGTGGCACCACAGATCTCTACGACCGGTTACGGCTACATCCAGAGGTCCATTTCACCACTATGAAGGAACCACACTGGTGGACACGAAAGAGATTTGGTGAGTTTTGCATAAGAGATGTATTAAAAGTAGGCCAAATATTCATCACTCCCTTTTTCTTGTGCAGAACATCTGCTTAATGTTAGACAGATCACTGAATTTTACCCCATTTAGGTTATTACATAAATTTTATAGTTACAGAACAGCAGCCATGCAATTGTGGTTGCAAGCTTTTTTACAACTGAAATAACTGTACTTTGTTTTCCCTGGTTTAATTCAAGGTATCATCAGGTTAAGCAATGGTTTTCATAACCCCTATCCACTGAATGACTACCTGGACCTTTTTGACCAAGCAGCCAATCAGATTCAAGACCACTTGACAAGCAACTCCTCCAAAAGCCACAAAAAAGTCGACATCATAATTGGTAATTTTTTTTTTTGAGTTTCAATATTTTAGGTGTAGTTACTTAAGTGTTTATTCATTTTGTCAGCCTCTTTTACCTAAAATATGTATTTGAAATAACCCCTGAGATTTTATACATTCAAGTTAAGTTAATATTTTAATAGTTTAACACATTCATATGTTCACAGTTCTCTGACATCAGTTAATAATAAAAAAATATTTTTTTTTCAAAAAATAAAAAATAAATAAAAAAGTTTTGTATTTTGATTTGTTTTTATTTTAAAATTATTTTACTTTTATTTTACATTTTTATGAATGATAATTAATTAATAATTTTCATAAATCCAAAAATTCCCTGCAGTTCCTTCTCAAACCTCAGTTCAGGAAAGTCTTCTTGATGGTATTGTTTTTTCATGAGGATGATGATGAAGAAAGAGCTCAAATTAAATACACATTGTCCAGACTTTCTAATTAGAGGTGCCAGATGCTATGGTCAAGATCTGTCCTCTTGTTATGACTCATAACAATAAATATTACAAATTTCAGTCTTTGTCTACTGAGGCCTGATAAATTAAATCAACGAAATCAAAAGCAAAACAACCCAGTGATAAATAACCTCTAATGTTATTCATCCGATTAAGCTTGCTTTTAACTGAAATAAACTTTTAATAATAATCATACACACATTTTATGATTGACAGGTGAGGCAAGCGCATCCACAATGTGGGACAATAACGCTTGGGTTTATTTCTACGACAATGGAACGGAAGTGGAGCCTCCTTTTCTGGTGCAAGACTTCATTCATGCCGTCCAACCAGATGCCAGATTCATTGTGATGCTCAGAGACCCAGTAGAGAGGTACTACTCTACTTTCCCAATAAGATATAATGACGATTTACCACTATGGTTCGGATATCATAACCAGTATAATATTACCATATGAGAGATGCTTTTTAGATTGACCTCTTACCTCTTATTGTGTTTGTGCACTATGTGTGTGTCTGTATTTGCATGTGAGAGAGCAGGCTTTACTCAGACTATCTGTACTTTGGCATGGCTAATAAATCTGTGGAGGATTTTCACGAGCGAGTATCAGAGTCGTTGCACCTGTTTGAGGGCTGCTTGGCTGAGAGGTCCATCCGTTCCTGCATTTACAACACCACTCTCAACAACCTGATGCCTGTGAGTGCAGTATGAACCATGATTATTTCAAATGTGAATATTTAATCTGCTATCGCTATCTTAAACCCAAAAACGAAAATTCTGTCATCATTCATGCAACCTCATGTTGTTCCAACCCTGTGTGATTTAAAAAAGATGTTAGGTGTTGTTGCAATGATGCACTGAAAAAGAAAGGGGACCAAGAGCTGTCAAGTTGCATAAACGATTCATTAAAATGTTATCAGATGTTCTGAGCGATAGATGGATATGTCTTACCAAAGCATTTCAGTGGGTAATTCTCATTAGGGATGGGCACCAAAGGCGGCTGGTATGACTCAGATTTTGTTCAGTCTGATATGATGTAATTGGTTCAGCCACCAGGTGCAGCCGCATAGATAAGATATACCCACTAGGGTATGAGCTGTTCTGGCTGTTCCCCAAAGCTGTGCAGCCAGTAGATGATCTTCACCTCTGGAGAAAGCTGTTGGAAGCTGAAATGAAAGCTATTTTAGAGAAATCTAAACTGTTGTGATGTATACATTGTTTTTTTTACTGCACTGATCTGGGGATTGAAGTCATGAATGTTTGATTTATGGCTTTGAAGCTGTTTAAAGCTGCTTGATGAACCAACAAAAGTCTGGATTGCTGAATCACTGCTGCTCGGTCTGGTAAACTGGATGTAATATAATACAAACAGTGGGTTGTGCATCATCCAGAATTGAACTGCGGATGTCTATTATATTTTGAATTAATGAACTGAATTTGAACTGAGGTAACAAACAGAATGCAGAATTGTTATTGTAATATAGTTAAATCAAGCGTATTTGTGACCCCGGACCACAAAAACAATCTTAAGTAGCACGGGTATGTTTGTAGCAAATAGCCAAAAATACGTTGCATGGGTCAAAATGATCAATTTTTGTTTTATGCCAAAAATCATTAGGATATTAAGTAAAGATACTGTTCCATGAAGATATTTTGTACATTTTCTACCTCAAATATATCAAACCTTCATTTTTGATTAGTAATATGCATTGCCAACAACTTCATTTGGACAACTTTAAAGGCAGTTTTCTCAGTATTTTGATTTTTGTACCCTCAGATTCCAGATTTTTAAATAGTTGTATTTCAGCCAAATACCGTCCTATCCTAACAAACCATACATCAATAGAAAGCTTATTTTTTCAGCTTTCAGGAAAATTTACCCTTACTTGTGGTCCAGAGTCACAATTTTGTAAACCATAGTAAGCCTTTTAGCATACCACAGGTCTCGGATTTTATACTCTTCCTCTATACTCTTCCAAATTGAGCCAAACATCTACAGACAATCAATAAATGTAAATATTTATTGGTATAAAGTTATGAGAGAACAATGTGGTGAACATTTAAAATTTTTGGATGGTTGTAAAAATCTACATTTTAAAAATAAATAATAAAATTATTCAAAATTAATCATGTCATTATTTATAATTTGTACTAAACTTCTGAAGGGGATTTTTTTTATTATACAGTACATACAGTACATTATACCAGATGTTTACATCAAAAGCTACTTTTAAAAATTATATAGTAAGTATAATCAACATATGATACAGCAGTGCATAAAATTCAGGGATTGTAACGCTGGTAAATTTTGTACTGAGCCTTTGGGTCCCTCTGTTGGTGAACATATGAAATTAATGCATTCACTTTAAAGATATTTTTAGGGCACTTTATTTTTAGGGTTTTTTAAATAATTTTTAAATAATTTATTTATATATAAAATACAACACAATTAAAATGATAAAATCTCAAAAATTCAAATTGTAGAAATAGAATCTTATTTCTTTTTTCCCCTTTGTTTTAATTGAAAAACATGAACAACAGAATGAGAGTCTTGCATCTTCTGGAATCAAAAAATAAATAGTGGTTAATTGATTTAATTTAATATATCAACACTCCCAATATCTAGTAATAAAAAGGTTTAAAAATAAGCATTTGTCATAATTATGTCAGAAATAGCTTAGCCAATAAGATACTGATAATACTGATACTATGCAGTGTTAGGTCTATGCTGGGTACTGTGCGTTTTCTATTTCTGAATTTCTTTTGAACGAGGTTGCTTGTCTCAGACCAGCACAACTGCTCTGTTTACTCATGTCTGTCCAGAATGACAAAGAGTGTGGCACTGTTTCTCTGTTTTTGTAGGTGAGGCTTCAGGTTGGACTATATGTCATATACCTGCTGGACTGGCTAAGTGTTTTCAGCAGGGAGCAGATACTCATTCTACGACTTGAGGATCATGCTGCCAACCGGAAAATCACTATGCGAAGAGTCTTTGAATTCCTTCAGTTGGGTGAGTTAGTTTTCATGCTTCCACATACTTGTTACAGTATTTTGTGTCTGTTTAATTAACGTCTGAAGTCTTCATAAATTTGTCATCATGTGCTGATAAATGCAAGAATCTGGTATATCACTGACCGGGTTTCGTGGACTCTACAGGACCTCTTACTCTGCAGAAGGAAGCAGACATCACAAAGAGCCCCGCCTCCAACACCAGACGACCAGCCAATCGAAGTCTTGGCCCAATGCTGCCCATAACCAAGGAGATCCTGCAGAGCTTCTATGAGCCGTTTAACCAGCGCCTGGCCCAGGTGCTAAGGGACCCTGCATTCTTGTGGACGTAGCCCTGAGGAAAAGGGAATGAACAGACATATATTATTGTAATAGAAAAAAGTGACACAGATTAAACTCAAATTGAAATCTAAATTAGATTTGTTAGGCCAGTGCTGGGTGGCTGGTATCACCTTTGGCCAGAATTCAAATTTAAGAAAATATTTTCAATTACAGTTAATTATATAGTGATATCACTGACTTTATTTTATTATTTTTTCCTTATTTGGTGCTGGACACGTTGATTATTGCACTTTGATACTGTGAGAGTATTTGGTCACAGTGACCACTGAGAAATTAATAGACAGTTTATTTAATGTTTTTGTTATAAGGCCCTGGAAGCCAAGGTTCATTTCAATAAAATGAAAGGATACAGAAACAGATAAGGTGGCGGTCAAAACTGAATATACATTCAACAACAAACTGACAAAAAATGAAAAAAAGTGTCAGTGTTTTAAAGTTTAGCTCTGAGGAGAATGTGAGAAGGCCCGGAAGTCAGACATGGACATGTAAAATAAAGGGCTGTGGAAACAAGACCACAAAAGCCATCTCAGACATTGAACTGGGTGAATGAAACCTGACGTCACTGTAATGTAATTTTAATGTTTTAATCTGTTATTGTGACAGCACAGAGATACGGCAAGAATAGATTTATTCCAACTTAATACAACTTTGATATCTTCTGACTGAATTGCAATAAACGTTGATTTTTTAAAAAATATATCTGCTTCTGTAACACTCAATAATTTGAAGAACTGGTGATAGTAAGCTAAATAAATAAAGTTAAATAAAATATTATTTTATGGAACAAGCTACTGTAAATCAGTGATAACATAGTTACATGGATTCTAATATTAATAAAATACTTTTTTCTAAGCCTGTCAAGTCAATAGCTTAATATTTTATCACTCATATATTTTAGTAATGTTGATGTGAGATTATTAAATGACCCTATCAAAAACTGTATGTTAAGTGCTTTTAAAATGATGGATGATGAAAGTCTACTAAATAAATATTAGTAATTTAGGCTATATGCTGTTTACACTTTTTAGTACAAAATCTTTACTTTCAAATGGCAACCAACCAATAGAGAAACATGTAGTTTTTCACCTCCTCACAGTGCATTTAAAGAACCGATATGTCCTTCATGACGTCGGCCGACTGAATCCCGGATGGGGCTGGAGGAACGAGGGAACATCAAAACATCAGTTAGGCTATGTCTCAAATGGCCCACTTTGCGGTCCTTCTCCATATCCTTGATGAGGCAATGCCGCATAGACATTCAGGGATCACCGCGCCAACGGCAAAAGTGACGTCGTGACCGCCATAGATCACTGCGCTCGTAAATACTCTACGGTCTTGTTGTTGATGGACTTAACAGGCATTTGGCGGCCATCATAACATGAATAATGTAGTAGTGTATTCGCGAGTACCTTGTATTTAGACTTCCTACTCATTTAACGTGCATTTAGCAGGCGAAACTGAAGGCCTAATGAAAATTCACAGATGCAGAGTCCGTTTTTACGCGCCAATTTTAAAAAAGACGGCCGTGTCAGATTTTAAGTTGACTAAGGCTACGTTCACACTTGGCGTCTTTTTTCAAACTGCCAGCGTCTGTTTTACATTATAATCCTATGGAGTAAACCGTCTTTTCAAAAAAGTCATGAGCGCTTTTTTTAAACGCCACCGCCGGCGTCTTTTTCTGCAGCTCAGAGCCTCTTTTCAAGTTGAAAAAAGTTCAACTTTTCTGAAAAAGAACGCCCTACGTCAAGCGCCTTTTTGACAGCTGACCAGTGACAAGCGAGTAGCGAGAACTGTCGTTTCCATAACAACAAGAACAGCAAGAAAAATGGAGACGGTGCCGGTTGATAGACTTTTATTGTATTGTTGTTAACTGACATCCTCCTCCAGGTTAACTTTAAAAACCGACGCGCTGTCCACAAGGCTATCGGAGCCACGCGTTGGTTTTTGTTAACATGAACGCCGCTGCGCTTCGGGCGTCCCTTTTTCCAGTCTCGGCTCGCAAGATTTATCCCACTTCGCTTCCTGTCTAAATACTGCCCTATCAAGTAAAGGGCAAAAATGCTAAAAAAAAAAAATAATAATAATAATAATAAAACACCAGCGCAAGAGCGAGCTTCCCCTTTTCTCGAGGTTCATACGATTGCAGCTGTTGTTATAGCAACAAAAGACGCCCTCGGCTGCAACGCTGCCAGCTTCTTTTTTTACTAAAAAAGCGCCGTTGTCAACTTTTTCTTGTCAAAAAAGACGCCAAGTGTGAACATAGCCTAAAAAACTTACATTTCAGTCAGTTACTTACACATATGGCTTTAGAAGTTTTGGAATAATTCATAAATCACATGAATTAACGTTAACGTTACTCCTAAAGACGACCATGAACTTTCTGCATTTTTGCCTTCCCAAGAAAAAAACTGGACTGAGGTGAGCAAATGATGGCAGATTTGCCCTCTGATAATGTGAAATACAGTACTATGTAGATTTTTTACTTATATTTATTTGCACGTAATTGTTTTTAGGGACGTTTTATATTTAATAGTTTAACTGTTGTAGACCTATTCTAGATTGTATATTTATACTATTGGGTGTATGTGGCAGTCTCATGAACTTGTTTTTTTTAAACGTTTTTATTTATTTCTTTATGATTTTGTCTTAATATTTTTTGTTTTATTTAATTTTTACTTTACCTTGGTCTGTATGATAGGATTTTTCGGTTTAAAACGTAATTATGCAATATTCACACTAGATGGCAGAAAAGGCCGATCTAAAATTGTGGAGTCTCAGCGGGAGAACCCGAAAACAAACCAGTTATTAACTCCAAGAAACATATGGAAGATGTTCGCAATGAAACAGCTACAGATAAGGTATGTGTATGTGTGTATGGGTCAGGGTTTGTCAATGTTGAAGGAACCAAATGTCGTCACAAGGGTCGTAAAACCTGAATTCACATGGATTGTGGATTGTGCACAATAACATGGGCATGATAAATAAGACATTAATGAAAGTGTAAAAATTAAGAAAGATTGATGTGAATGTTAGGTTTAAGGTGAAGGGACGCAAATATCACATTAGTTCAGTATAAAAACAATAGAAAATACTAGAAAGTCCCCACCATAATAGAAATACACGTATGTCAGAGTACAATAATGCTTTTGACAATAACATATCACAATCATAAATTCATTAATCAAGGAGCTAGCATGACAGACTGTGTAATAAATCAATATATTTAACGGTAATTATAAGAAGGCTCTTAGAAGGCTGAATTGTTTTTGGAAACAAGATTTTCTTGTTACTGCGTAGGCTGAAGTATATTTGTGTGTTGTTTGTGTGTGTGCCAGAAAAGCTGAAAAGTGAAGTAGTCTTTGATCGATGTAATAAGTTTAAATAAGCATTCACTGTATCATTGTGAGTGTCTGTATCAACAGGAGATGTGGAGGACGTCAGGGCACTCAGGGTCACACTTTAAAGCATCTGTGTCTTTTTGTCTCTCTTATTTTTTTGCTCTTTGTGACCCAGGTCAGATTGTCCACTCCAGCTGTTGATATATTTAGCAGCAGTTTTCTCCACAGTCTGACCATTATAGATGAAATTGATCATTGGTAACCACCAAATTTGCACGAAAGATACTGGCTAAAGTTTATTTATTTACAGCTATGAACTCTGAAATGTCAGTGTGCCAGACAGGAGCTTCTTTTCAAATGGTTATAGATGAAATTACTGAGATGAAGAATCAAATGTCAGTTTTAATATTTGGGGTTTGTAAGGGGTTTTCTGCTGAAGTATGTAATAAAGCAAATATTTGCAAATAGCAGCAATGTCTGAGGTTCAGATAAGACTGTTTATTATTTATTTTTTTGGCTAGTATTAAGCAATTGAACTTACAGAGATACTGTGCTTCAGTATGCTTGAATATGTCATGTAGACATAGAATAAAAGAAAATCTTATTATCTTTACTGGGTCAACAACATTGTGAGCTTACATATACTTCTGGAACAATGCAGCCCAGCACCTTGTAAATTCACCATTGCTATGCAGAGGCTTTTTTAATGTTCAGTCAGTTGACCTAAAAATGTCAGGCAGTTCTTACATGGAGCTCTTTTTCCTTTTGGTTTTTGTATGCCGAGGAAATTAGGACTCCTGAAGATACACATCAGCTGTGTTCACACCTCACCGTGATGTTTTTGACAGCCTTTGCTATTGTAGGAGATATTTTCTAATCAAAACAGGGCAAAACCTTCTCAATCTGACACAATCTCTAAATGCACATCTGGATGAGAAAACAAGGCTGTTTTGCTGAAGCATAATCTTAAACCTTTTTTATATGACAAATCTACTCTGAGATTTGAGTCACGATGAGCTGGCCACACTCTGATGGAGTATGACATTGCAGACACACACCCCTCCACACACATTATTCATGGCTCTCTGCTCCATTTCCTCAAACACATTTCTCACTGTGTCTGCCTCCTTTTCACCTGCTCTTCGTAGAATCCTCCGAGAAATACAGGGGTGCCGTATTTCTGTGGGTGGATGGAGAGACAAGCGTGCGGATGACTCATCTGTTGTTTGTCTTTAGCTGGAATCTCTCTGAGGGAAAAACATATTGTTTCAGGGAGATGGATTTCAGGTCTGGGCTCATATCTGCTTGACCAAAGGAATGCTTATAAAAGTGATGTTTTGATCGGCTGCCTGATGCTGTTATGTGGTATTGTGTTGCAGATAAGAACATATTCTCTGTGTATCCTTTTTTTGGTGGTAAAAGAAGTTTAAATGAGGCATTGTGGGGGTTTTGACATCTTTTGGTGCCTGAACTATCACAGGGGCAGTACTCTTTCAAAAACTGCTAATATGTACGCTTTAGGTACTAATATGTGCCATTTAGGGGTAAATAAGGTACAAAGATGTACCTTAGTGTATCGTACCAGTGACAGATTTGTACCTTTTTTCTGAGCATGTGAAAAAAACAGTAATATTGAAAAATGTTATTACAATGTAAAATAATGGTTTTTATTTTAATATACTTTAAATTATAAATTTGTCCTGTGATGCAGAGCTGAATTTTCATCAGCTGTTACTCCAGTCTTAAATGTCACATGCTTCTTCAAAAATAATTCTAATATGCTGATTTATTATCAAAATTGAAAACAGTTGTGCTGCTTAATATTTTTTGGGAATCTGTGATACTTTTTTCAGGACTTTTTGATAAATAAACAGTTAAAAAGAGCAGCATTTATTTAAAATAGAAGGGTGTTCTAACAATACACACTACTGTTTAAAAGTTTGGGGTCAGTACATTTTTGTTCTTTATTTTTTTTTAAAGAAATTAATACTTTTATTCACCAAGGATGTGTTAAATTAATAAAAAGTGATAGCATAGATTTACATTGTTAGAAAAGATTTATATTTTGAATAAATACTGTTCTTTTTAACTTGTTATTCATCAAATAATCCTGAAAAAAGAATCACAGGTTCCAAAAAAAAAAATTTGGCAGCACAACAGTTTCCAGCATCGATAATTCTAATAATAAATCAGCACATTAAAATGATTTCTGAAGGATTAAGACTGGAGTAACAGCTGATGAAAATTCAGCTTGACATCACAGGAATAAATTATATTTTAAAGTATATTAAAATAAAAACCATTGTTTTATATTTTAATAACATTTTACTGTCATCTAAAACTCACTGAATCTATAACAAAAATACTGTTTAATTTTCAAATCTAATTAGTAATTACAAATTAACAAAATAGTATAGGATTTTCTAAAAATAAGTTTCATTAATAAAAAATTGCATGGGTTAGGGATGCACAATTTGTTTTTTGTTTTTTTTTTTATTTATCAGTATTTTTTGATATTTGGCATATATCAGACAATAGTGCCCATAATTTGATATTTAATTTGATTTAATTGTGCATGCTCATTTCCCCTATTTTTACATTTATATTACCTTTGCTATCATCTAACACTCATTTAATCTTTATCAAAGATTAAAAAATGAGTGTTAGATGATAGCAAAGGTTACAATAATAATTTAATAAAGCTGTTTAATTTTTAATTTCTAAATGCAAATCTCAAAATGATTATCTATTTTTTTCATACTATTTTTTCATTATAATGTGATGCTTAAATGTATTTATAGAATAAAAATAAATAATTTGTAGTGTTTATTTAAACTAAGTAGTAGGATTTTAATATATTCAAATAATAAATGGTTTGAATGTTTATAATACACTTTAGTTAGTAATATGTGCTTGAAAGTTCTAACATTTGTACCATTTAGGTGGTTAATAAAATGCAAAGATGTACCTTTTAGCTTTAGTACTGCTGCAGTGACAACCTTTTTTTTTCCTAAGAGTGAACTTACTTTTATATTTCGGCATTTAAAGTATCATTTTATCTTGTACATATTCCTAAATTCATAGTTAAATGGGACCGAAAAGGTGTGTGAAGTTTTCAGCACCTCTAGGGTGATTTCCATGTGCTAGCACGCAGTGAAAGCACACAGACACTCGCACATCGACACACACATAAATACCACTTTCACCCTGCCCACAGTGGTAATTTAGGCTTGATAGAGAGGGCTTTGGGCTTTGGGCATCCTCAGATGGATGATTGTGTGATCCATTCAGACAATAATGAGTATGAATTTGCTGCTTTGGCCGCTGTGGGGGAGAGAAGACAGCCGCAGATGAGTTTGATTGGTTCAAAAGCACTCTTTGACTTCATGAGACTTCATGATGTTCTTCAATCCTGTTCAATTTACTAAAGGACACCTATTCCCAAGCATGCTATTGACTTAAAGGCTTTCTACCTTTAAATAATGATTAATATAAAGATGAAAATGTAGACGTGAAAAGCATGCAAATACATGAATAGATAAAATGCTGAGCCTGTTACCCTGAGGTGCTGGAAATACTTCTTTATCTTTGGCTATTATGCATTTCTGGCAGGTGCATTCATTGTGTACGTACACTGGCCGTGACTTGTTATTGATATAAAATCTTTGACATTTTATTTGTAAAGTCTACTTGAGGCTCTATTGTGAAAGAGTGGTCTTAAATTTGAACTGATGTTATCTATATGATTCCATTGCAACTTAATTCAGTGGTTTGCTCCATTTAAATTTAAATGCCTAGATGTATTAAGATCTCTAAATTTAAGCTCTGAAGTCACACAGATATATCTCTGACTGCTTGTCTGCTAAAATACCCTTATTTGATCACTAGTGTTGACTGTTTCATAAAGCTGAAACTCTGCCAGTGTAGATTAGCATTTGTTTCTTTAAAGGCCAGCTCTGGTGATGTCATGACAATTTAATCAAAACTTTTATTTTCATCTGAATCTCTTTGCTGAGATGAATATTCTTATAATGAATTATTCAAATGTGCTCCAAGAAACTGCAGAAGTTAAAGTTGATGATTGAAATCTCTCTGCATAAATTGTGAAAATGTCTGTTTAGAATCGCACAGGCCATATCATTTATTATTCATGCCATTGCGCAGCCTAAGAGGAAGAAAAAAATAACAGTGGACAATGAATATGTAGCTTATATGAAGGATGTTTGAAGGCCTGCCGTTTACTTCACTATGAATAAGAATAAAGTGAAATAGAGTAGTTCTAACTCTAATCTTAACTCAGAATCCTATTCTGACCATGGTAATTTCTCTTAGGAAATTTAAATTAAAAAAAGGTGACATATCAAAAAAATCTGACTTTTTCCATGTTTAAGCGCTATAATCGGGTCCCCAGTGCATCTGCCAACCCAGAAAATGTGAAAAAGTAGGCCTACAACCAAGTAACTTTGTTTTGATAAGAATTTTTCTTCAAGCATGTGAAAAAACTTGCACGTCAGATTTCGCTCCCCCGGTGACGTGGTAAAAGGATGCTATTATAATATCACCGCCCCTTAATCTGCACATTTCCACCCACGGCGCCATTGTTTTGTTTTCACAAGTGACAATGGTATACCAGTTTTAACGCCATGGCAAAAGTTTGAGCAAAGTATGCTCACTGTCGTTGGCTGCACAGAACATTATTTAGAGTCCCAGCCTCAGAGGAGACAAGAGAGCAGTGGATTTATTTATGTACTGTATATTACAATGCTGCCACACAGATGTAATATAAACATGTGATTTCTTTCCCAGCTGTTTGCCTTTACAGACATAACCAACTGTTTTTGTAACTCCTGTGTTTTTAACATAAACTTGTGTGTATTTGACAGTTTAAGCTCAATAAGACATTAAAGAGAACTAGTACTCACATGCCATGTTGCAGCTACTTTCTTTGCACATGCTTTGAATGTGTGCACTCAGAAAACCGTATATCAAAAGTTTAAACTAATATGGTTTAAAACGCATCCGAGTATCCGAGTATCGCACACTTGCTACTAGTACAGTTAACGTTATTCAAGGCTCAGATCGATTTTTGTCGCACTGCACAGTTTTGACCAAACCAGTTCCAGATTGGAGCTCCTCATTTAGCGATATACTAGTTTCACGTCCACCTTTAGCATGCCGCACTGTCGCACACAGACATGTCAGCAACTAGACTTTTATTTTTTTTACTTTTTTTTTTTTTATTAATAAACATCTTCTTCCAAGACATGTAGTGCGAAGCTACATAGTATCTTGATTTGTACATGACATTTTGTAGCATAACCGCATTTTACAGCATAACCAGAATAAAAGAAAAAATAAACACAGAACACAGAAAATATACACAGATAACACAGATAAACACAGAACACCAGCTTTGGAAGGGATCACAATATTCAAAATGAACTGGATTCACTAACCGATCTGTTCCAAAAAGAAAAAACAAAAACAATTTGTTCAAAGAATTTAGAAACTTCCTCCCCATTTTTCACCCAGCTCTTTCATTAAGGGTTTCCATTGTTCAGCAAACAGACTTAGTCTTAGACTGTGCGTTATTTTTTCCATCCTATAGATTTCCCTCACTGTCTATAGGCTTTCCATAAGTGTTGGAGGCCTTTTCTGAAGCCATTTAATTGTAATGTTCTTCTTTGCTGCAACTAAAAGTATTTTTTATTAATGAAATCAAATACATTTGTCCAGTAAGGAAGTAGAATAGGACAGTCCCAAAAGATATGTGTATGGGTAGCTACTTGTTCTCCACACTCCCTCCAACAGGCACTGGATTGACTTATATTAAATTTAGCCACAGTTTGGGGTGTTTGAAAATAACGATTCATCACCATGTTATTTTATGTGCTCCTACATGCATTTCAGCCCAATTCTAATCAGATATCACTACCCTGAGTTCCTTCTCCCATTTTAACTTGATATAATGAGTGTTATCTTTCTTCATGTCTACCAGAGCTCTATATACAGCTAATTGGTCTAAGAATCTTATTACCCTTTTGAACATTAATCAACAAAACCTCAATTGCTGATGGGGTAGTTTTTAACATTTTCCAATTTGGATGTTTAAAAAGAAAACTTCGAATCTGGAGATACCTGTAGGGAGAGCAAATTCAGCTGCAAGTTGTTCAGACGTTTTAAGTGTTTCTCCATCAAATAGTTGGTGGACATACTGCAATTGCTTCTGGGCTCATACTTTGAAACCAGAATCTAATTTTAAGGGAGCAAAATTCTTAATCTGCGTTATGTTTGATAATAAAGAAAGACCCCTAGGAAGATTATAAATCTTTTGCACGTCTCTCCATGCTAAAGAAGTAGCCTCTGACCATTTTCCCAGTTTATACATACTTATCTTCTTTTCTTCATTAAATGGAAATGCTGCTAGTGAGTAAGGATTGGACTTAAATTTTTCAATTTCTAACCACCTAGTCCCCACATCGTCAGACAACCACAATGTTCGCAACTGTGATGCTATCCAGTAGTTCTTAAAGTTCAGTAACGCCCAACCTCCTTGAGACTTATGTAACTGCAGTGTTTTATACCTGACTCTGGGATGCCTCCCTTGCCAGATAAATCTCGAAATCAGCTTATCTAGACGAGAGAACATAGAAACAATGGAACAATGGAAGGGTCTGGAAAAAGAATAAAAGTCGTGGTAGTATATTCATTCTAATGGCTTAAATTCTTCCAGATAAAGAATAAGGTAATATACTCCATCTCTTTAAATCTGAATTAATTTTTTCTAGTAACTTTGCGTAATTCCTATCATATAATTTATTCAAATCGGAGGGTATAACCACACCTAAGTACTTAATCCCCTCTTTAGGCTATCTGAAAGAGTGGAGAAAATTTTTAACGGTATATCGCAAACTATAAGATATCACCCATCCCTACACCAAACCCAAAGATACAAAACAAAAGGCATAAGGATACGGTCACAACTGTTGTTTGTGTGTGCATACGATGGTATTTTCTTTAGCTGATAATTCACAAAAGCCCCTTTCACATATACAGTTTTTACTGGTAAATTACTGGTAGATCATGTGTAAACAGGACCTTTTCAAAAATACTGGTACAGTAGTTCTGTATGTTCTGGGTGAATGCAGAATGAGATAACCAGTAAGAGCACATAAGGGTTCAGAACTGACATAAGACGTCTACTCTACAGTCATAACATTCTTAAGCAGATGACGCATTTACTCTGTGCTGTCTGAAGTTGTGTAATATAATGTCTTTGGACCAAAAGCAGCTGCATGAATGTGATCATTAGACACAAAAATGAAAACATTAACCAAAACACTGACCATGTATCCCCCTCCAAGTTTACAAACACAACTCCGGGAGGTGCAGCTGTTTAGAGGTCATTTACGGTTAATGATATCACAGAATTTACTGGTATTTTGAAACTAATGTGTGAATGGTGCTTTACCGGTAAAAAAGACAAAATCTAACTATCTATGATAGACAAAACACATTCTCTGATCTTTTCCAAATGTGTTATTTTTGTACATACATATACCTTGAATGTGTTAAATCTCTCAGGACATAAATGGATCTCATCTAAGCTGCGCTTTAAAAAAAGGAGATCATCAAAGACGTTACATCTTTCTGAGTAATTAGGATCCACATTGATTATTAAAACTGCACCATGACCATCTACTTCAGACTGAGCCTTTTGATGTATGAAGAAGAGCTGGTCTTTGCATTGCTGTCAGTTTTATACAGATCTTGTTGATGTCGTAAAAGTGATTGGGGAGCCTTAAGGGCATTGTTGTTTGAATTTAAAGCAAAGTCATTTTGAATTACCAACTTAAAATGATTTTGTAAAATGTAAGTTTGTGTTACATTGCAAATCTAAGATGCCCAGAAGTGAAAATGTGTCCCGGAAGCAAATGTGGAAATGATGAGTAGTAGATGATTGAGCAGTGACTGTAGTTGTGAGTGACAAATTTGTGAAACTCTATTTGATCAACAACATCTTGCTGCATGTATGAGATAATAAAATGTTTTTAAAAACCTGAACAAATGTTAGAGTGATATGTTAGAAGAATGAAACACTCATTATTTGTCATCTAATAGATAGTTTTAAAGACTACAAAGGTCGTCTTTTTTAACTTGTGAGTCTCATATCAGAACTTTCCAGTGAGATTGGAAACCATTAAGTAGGCAGGAAGTTTAACAAAATAGCAGGAAGCAATAGGTAGCATTCTGACAATGACGTCAGCAGATGTACAGATGTGTAATTGGATTTGTTATTCACAGAGCAGCAGCTGAGAAATTAATTGAACCACTTACGAAATAATCCAGGCTGGTCAAACATTTGGTACATTTTCCTGTTTTAACACCATTTGTGGTTTTTAAATAACTGAAGTCTTCCGGATGATCATTCATATCCAGATGGTCTATACTCATCTGTGCTGGGTTTCCCAAGGAGGATTGCAAAGAGAGAAAGAGAGAGGCATAAGATGTATGAGAAATATTTGTCATTGTCATGCATTACAATGTAGAGCCATTGCCCCTCTCCAAAAAAATAGTATTCCCACTGAAATCTAATTCTGACATAGGAATAAAAATTTTTATAATAAGAAAACTTTGTTTGCTTGAAAAAATAAAAATCCTTTTTTCACCACTGCGTGTTTTATAAAATTTAGCTTCAAATAGTTTAGATATTTCATATGAGTGAAATGGCTTTAATATTTAGCTACAAGAAAATAGAAAAAAAAAAATCTATATAACCTCTAAATACAGATGCTTGCTCCCTCTGTCCGAGGTTGTTCTCAGTGTTTCTAATAATTTATTTCAGTGCACTTATAATTACCAAACTTTCTGTAACTAGTTTCGGGGTCCTTGAAGTATTAATGCGTGATGATATTGCAGCTGCTCCCTCTCCAGCCAAATACAGGCCTCAACCCATTTGCATTCTTTTCTTCTTGTTCTTGTCCTTGTTCTACTTCTTCAGCTTTTTAAATTGCATTGACATTTTAAGAAAATGGGAGACATGCAGTGTTTATGCAATAGCATGTTAGAGCAGTTATAACACTGAAGCTTGCTGTAGAGTTAAACATTTAGTAATTGTGACCTTATACCTCACAAATAAGGTTTTTTTTCAATAATTGTCAGTTGTTTAATAATTCTGACTTTGTCAAAATTACGTATTAACAAATACACATTTTTCCTCATAAATTTAGCTTTATATCTTAAAATTGCAACCTTCTCATAATTATACATTTTTCTTTGTATTTGCAATTTTTATATCTTATTATAATTATTTCTACTATTTGTTGTATGTTGCTGCAAATCTCACCTTGCAATTTATTTCTTAACCTAACAGCATGTCATGTAGTAGAAAAAAAATAGTTACTACCCTTAAAGTAATATTACCAGTCGACCTATTTTACTCATCCATCTGTTACTCGTTTCTTCCAGGTTCAGGAATACAAACTGAACCACTAATTGAGCTTTACTCCTTTCATGAGAGCAGGGGAGGTAGAGACAGAGGAAGTCTAGAATATATTTTTGATGGCTGCACACACGCTTGTAATGATGCTTGGGCGTTAGCATGTCTGCCTACACATGTAGCCTGTGATAAAACTATGAGTCATTCATCACTGTCTTCTTGGAATTTAATCTATGTCGTAACCCCTATATTCCCTCTTCAGGCTGACGGGACCTGAAAGCGTAAAAACAGAGGGATATTTTAACTTCTCAGTAATAGACTGTTGTGTGCAGTCCATGTCATTAACGTCCATAACATAAATGTCTGACAGCAATTGAAAATTACACAGTAAGCTAATACACTTCTGAGAACGAATACTTGAGATGAACTCATACTAAGAAAAAAAAGTAATTATGGGTAAGAGCTCACTAAAATTCACAAAGGTGAAAAGCATTTTTTTTTTTTTAAATTTTGCAAGCTTGTCTGGCTTTATGCAACTTCTAGGGGTAACTTTTTTGGTCTGTCTTTTTTTTATAAAACGTTTTGTATAAGAGCACTTTTGTGGATAAAATGACAATTATTTGTTTATTTATTTATTTTTGTAGAGTATTTAAAGAGCAGGTCATATAGGTTTTCGAAAAATATCTTTTTTGCAGTTTGGAACGTAGCTATCCTTCAATGTAAACAGTCTGCAAAGTTGTTCATCAAAAAAGTGCATTGTACATAAAGATACTGTCTCTTAAAAGAAAGAGTCGACTCAGAATCACCTTAATGAGTCATCATATTTTCGAATCTTCTGCCTGTTACCCATCTACATCACTGGGTAACACATTAGCATAATCCTCAGTGTTGCCAAGTCTGCGGTGTTCCTGCAACACCATTGCCACGGGTTGTTCTTGATGTCTGCGGGTTGAATCGACCCCAATAACGTCATATTTAGTTGCTGAAATGTGAATTTACCAGGGGAACCCAACAAAAAATGTGTATTTAATCCCCCAAAATGCAATTTGGCCGGGTTTTGTTGTGAAAACCTGCACTGTGTCAGACCTTTTGGACTGTTTTTGTGTGTTTTCCCCGTGTATGCCCTTATTTGGACTTTCCGTTTCCGTTTGTAATTATTACGTCACTGTTTTATCGTCTGCACCTGTCTCCCCCTTGATTTGTCTGTGTATTTAAGTTTGGTTGTGGTTCAAGTTTGTTTGTCGGTGATTGTATTGTCATACCCGTCAGTTTGTATTGTTACTCCGTCAGGTTACGTTGTGTTTGCTGGTCCCCTGCTGTTTCCTGTCCGTTCCTGTTTCCCTGTGGATATTATAAATAAAACTCTATGTTTTGGACCTCCTCGCTCATCCTGATCATTCCCCGCACACGACAACATCGTGACAGACTGTAAAAAACAATTAAATCAACTTAAATTTTAAAGGCAGCTGGGTTACTTATCCATCTGTTAAGTTTAGCAAACACTTAAGTTACTTAGTACAACTTAACAATTCAAGTTGACTAAACTTATTTTAGTTGACTGAACTTAAAATTTTAAGGCAGCAGGGTAACAAATTATTTTAAGCTGACTCAACAAATTGTGTTTTTTATTTTTTACAGTGTGGCAACCCTGATAATCCCCGCTTGCCCGCAAAATACGAAAAGTCTGACCTGCCCACAAACACTTAACTCTAACGGTAGTTAGTGTGTTGTGTTTACATCATGTTGAGAAGACGCTCATCATGTTTCGGGGTGTAGAATAATTGTTTTTTGTTGGGGTTCCCCTGGTAAATTCACATTCCAGGGGCTAAATATGACATTATTGGGGTTGCTTCAACCTGCAACATCAAAAACAACTGCAACAGAGATGGTAGCACTTGCCAACATGCTCAAGTACTCCTCTCTGTACCAATCACAACAGGCTTTGTCAACTGACCAATCAGAGCAGAGTAGGCTTATGGAGGGGAGGGGTTTGCAGATTATATAATCAAAACTGATGCGAACAAACTGTTTTGAAATCATTGATAAATGACTATGTATAAATGTATACTCTGAGAAAATTACGTTTTCTGACCTCAGATGCATTTAAACCTGTTGTAGGGGACTCCAACACAATATTAGGACCATATGACCTGCTCTTGAAAGTTTAGTTAAAGATTCTTCAAATTATCTAAGTATTCACATCCAGAATATAGCTGTAATTTTTTTTCTAAAATATCTCAGTAAAACAGTCTGTATTTTTGGATGAACAGACATTCTGATCTCACATTTTCTACTATTTTTCATAACATTATTTGAGTAAAATTTTCACATTGCTCTGTTAGTGTGGTTAAAGGAATAGTTCACCCAAAGTTAATGGGTGCCGTCAGATTGAGAGTCCAAACAGCTCATAAATCACAATAATCCACAAGTAATGCACATGACTCTAGTTGATTAATTAACATCTTGTGAAAAGAGGTGTGTTTGTAATGAACAAATTAATCAAAATGTTTCAAACTTCAAACCACTGCTCCCAGGAAATCTATAAGAATCCACTATCCATAATAAATGCTTTCTAAAGTGTAAAAAAGTAATCTCATCTGAATCAGGAGAAAAATATGCACAGATTGTTTACAAGTGAAAGCAGTCCATAACAGTTCAAAAACAAATATGTGGGTGGATTTTGATGGGAGAGGACAACAGGGGATGGACTTTTTTGAGAGAAAGCATTATTAAGGATTATTGACCCAAATTTTGGCCAGAAGTGATAGATTGATGTTAAAATGCTTTAATAATGATTTTGTTACTTACAAACACACTGTTTTTCACTTCATAATATATTAAATGTTGTGTGGATTACTTGTGGCTCATTGTGATGTTTTTTAAATCAGCAGGTGAGCAAGTGATGAAATGCAAAATTTCTCCAAATTTGTTCCAATTAAAAAACAAACTAATCTACATCTTGGATGGCCTGAGGGTGAGTAGATTTTTTTTTAAACAAATTTTCATTTTTGGGTGAACTATTCTTTTAATCTATTTCAGATAATTCAACTCTCACAACCGACAGCAGTATGCAAACTAATAAAGTTACTGTGGCAGAGTCGCTGTCTACAAACCAACAGCATGATGTGACGACCTTGATGTGAATTGCTATTAAGGTACGTAGAGCTTCAGTAGGCGTCCATTTTTGTCCAATGTGGACCAGACCTTTTATAAATTAGTTAAAGGTGTGACTATACCAGCCAATGGGCTAAAGAAAGAAGTGAAGACTCGAGAAATAACCTTCATCTGAGTTTGAGCAAATGCAATCTGTTGTGGCTGTGATGAGGTACGACTTCAATTCTGAGTTCAAGCCCACAGCGTCACTTTAATTAACCTGTTCCATTCTCATTTTCTGAGAGACTTTGCAATATTAAAATTAACCTCTCTGGAAATAAGAGTCTGTACACATATTAATGAACTAATCAATGTGACATCATCAAGCATCTGTTTAGAAAGCCAGAACATGAAGACGTGTACATGTACTTCTCATAACCTGACACTAATTTTTAAAGCTGCAATTTAGTTTGTGTGGCAGTTTCAATAAAGTCTTACATTTAATGTGATTAATAGCAGATTAGGCAAATTAATTTGTGTAATATCTCTTCTTCAGTAGGTCTGCATATTAAAAAAGAAAATAGAAAAAAAAGGCGAACTTTGCCGTCTGCTTTAAATGTTGTTACCATAGCAACTGTCAGTATATACCCACATCCCCCTCCTTTGTGTATCTCTCACTTTGATTTCTCGATAAGCTTTAACTTTTATTAGTGACTAAACTTGAGATTTATCTTTAGATTTAACAACATAGATTTTATTTATTTACTAAAACCACACAACCTTTCCTTTTTGTTAACAATCTGAACACCAAAAAGAGCCTTTAAACTCACAAAAGACCCATCCGTTGTTCATTCGCCCCATTTTTTTTCCTTTTGCTGTGTTTAGAAGCACCTGTCTAATTGACCATTATTCAATTTACTGCTATGGTTTTAGCCCTGAGTAATAGTACCATGAGTCATACAGTGCAGGGGTTGGCTGTTATCTTTCCAAGGCCAAGTGGAAGCATTTAAAGAAGCCTTGGACAAAGGTAATTAAGAGAAGTACATTGTGTTCTGGCCTCTTTAACTTAAAGATACAGTATTTTATGCTTTTTAAGTCAGTCAATTTTCATAATGATTTAATTCAGGGTTACTCATTCCTACTCCTTCCTGCGGAGTTCAGTTCCAACCGTGGTGCAGAAAAAATGGCTAATTTCAAGTACACCCAAAGAACTTGGTTAGTCTGTTCAGGTGTGTTTAATTAGTGGAACTAAACTCTGCAGAAAAGTGGCTCTCCTGAAGCAACCTTGATTTAATCAGTGCTTTTTTTACTGTATTGAACAACAGATTTTTAGCAGACATTTTATCCAGAATTCACCTATTGTGGGAACATAACTGCTAGTCTACTTTCCAAATGCCTTACATTTATTTATTACTGACCTGAGAAACAATTGCTCCCTGAATGGTGTTAATGTCTGCAGGGTTTGACGCAGCACATTCTTGCCTTATCTGAAGAACTGTCTTGATTATTTTTATGCTGAAGGTCACAAACACATCAACACAAGCCCCGTTGTCCTATGGGAGCCTTGTGACATTTATAAAAATGAACATCAGAATGTTATTCAGGAAGCAGAGTGAACATCTTTTATCCTCAGCAATGCAACAGTTCTTTCTAAACTGCAGCGCTCCTCTGACGTTCCTGTGCTGCCCACGATAAGCCACACTGATGTGTCTTTAATTGATGGGCAAGCATTAATCAGAGAATGATGGGAATTGCACCTGGGCAGGATGAGGGGACTGAGGTTAATTGATTTTAGGGGGCGGTTAGATAATTCCTGGCTTCTCTCTTCGGCTCTGACATTCAAGGGTTGTGCATTTCAGCATGAAGTGAAGGAGTGATTCAGACCTTTTGTTTAAACTCGCCTTATAGATTTGAATAAGATCGTGGCAAATGCCAAAACGGGTTATATAAAAAGTAATGAAATTCATGGGTCTGAGCAGTGACCATGTTGTAGCTCATACTTATGGTATGGTCTTGATTAGTGGAATTTAGTAACTCACGAGTGGTAAAACATCCTTCAACAATCCAGTTGCTATGGAAGCCTGTTTCTGTCCGACAGTAAACTCTATTATCTTTCTGTCAGTCTGACTGTCTGTCTATAGAGAAAAGTCAAAGAATGACAAGAAATGAAGTTACTATTCCTTGTTTTTAAAACATATTTCAATAAGTTGCTGTCAGTTAAATTCTATTTGTTCTACCAAAAAAAAAAAAAATTATTAAAATATACCAATGCATATACAGTACTCAGACATATATGCAGGACACTGTAAAAAAAAAAACAATTTGTTGAGTCAACTTAAAATTATTTGTTACCCAGCTGCCTTAAAATTTTAAGTTCAGTCAACTCAAAAAAGTTTAGTCAACTTTACACTGCAGTTGCGCTCATGGCGACCCGAGTTCGAATCCCGGCTTGTGGTCCTTTGCCGATCCCACTCCCCTCTCTCTTCAACTAATGCTTTCCTGTCTAATCTACACTGTCCTGTCCAAATAAAGGCATAAAAAAGCCCATAAATAAAACTTTAAAAAAAAAAAAAAAGTTTAGTCAACTTGAAATGTTAAGTTGTACTAAGTGGCAACTTAGATATTTGGGTTGATTCAACTTAAAATTTTAAGGCAGCTGGGTAACATGCCCAGCTTTTAAGTTTAACAAACCAAATATATAAGTTGTCACTTAGTACAACTTAACATTTCAAGTTAAAGTAAACTTATTTAAGTTTAGTGAACTTAAAATTTTAAGGCAGCAGGGTAACAAATTATTTTAAGTTGACTAAAAAATGTTTTGTTTTTTTTTGACAGTGTAATTGCTTCTGTTAGTGTTAAATATAGGGTTGGGCGATAAAATGATAACAATAATTATCGTGAGATAGTTTTCCTCTATAAATGATAACAAGAGTTCAATAAATGTTTGATTAAAAAAAGTTTATGCGCCAAAAGTAGAATAATACAGCGCTGCTTCTTTGAACACTGCACAGTGATACAGTCAGAAGGCTTTTCAATCTACAAGTCTCCATCATTTACAATGGATTTACTATATAACACTAACTGCACCATGGTGTTGTGGCAGAAATGTGGGATATTCTTATTGAATTTTATCTTATTATTGATGTAGACATGTATTAAATGTGTTAAAGCAGTAATGGAATATAATTATAGTATTTTTGTGATTAAGCTGTAGCATTTATGTATTTATGCTAAATGTATTTAGACTGTTTTTTATAGAAATACCTAGAAACCATATACAACTGAGGTCAAAAGTTTACATACACTTTGCAGAATCTGGAAAATGTTAATTATTTTACCAAAATAAAATGGATCATACAAAATACATTTTTTAATTTTGTACTGAACTGAATAATATTTCACATAAGATATTTACATGTACTTCACAAGAGAAAATAATAGTTGAATTTATAAAAATTACCCTGTTCAAAAGTTTACATTCTTAATACTATGTTGTTACCTGAAAGATCCACCTCTGTGTTATATTTTTAGTTTAGTGTTTTTGTGTATTTGAACTCTTTCCAACAATGATTGTATGATTTTTGAGATCCATCTTTTTGAAATTGAAGATCAGGGTAAATTTATTTTATTTTGTCTTCTGGGAAACATGTATCTTCTGTAGCTTCTGAAGGGCAGTACTAAATGAAGAAAAAAAAAAAGATATTTAAGCAAAATAAGAAAAATGTACTCATCTTCAGTCTGTTCAAAAGTTTACACCCCAGCTCTTAATGCACTGTTTTTCCTTCTGGAGCGTCAGTGAACGTTTGAACCTTCTGTAATAGTTGTATATGAGTTCCTCAGTTGTCCTCAGTGTGAAAACATGGATTTCAAAAGCATATAGTCATTGTTGGAAATGACATATATATATTTTTTTTGTCGTGTCCATTTGTTTTATTATTGCAACTGTACATACCGTTATGTAGAATTTAAAGATGCCTTTGATACAACTCCAAATGTAGTTTCTCCGAAGAAGAAAATAATATTTTGACATGAAAATCATGCAGGTTCTTGCTGTAAGTGAAAATGTCATTAGCCACCTTGATGGTATCTTGCCAGCTTATGACAGGAATGTTAAACAAGTCAATTATGCATAAATTTCCATTACTGCAGACCCTAAATTGCTCTTTCTGACTCTTGTCTGAATATCTGCATATGACAGATTCTTTTTGATCTGTAATCAGCAGTTTTCTTCTTTGTTCTCTTTCAGAGACCTGGTTAATCACATCATCTCAGTCACTGGTCATATTTTAGATGATATTATTCAAAACAATAAAAACACACTGTGCTTTGAGTGACGGTTATTTTAACAAGATAGCCACATCAGCGGGTACACGTGGTTCAGATGTAGAGGCTTCAGCTACTGTCATGAGAATCAGCAAGTGCATGTCATTGCTTGAAACGTCATTGCTGACATGCTGCAGCAGATGCAATTATTTGCAAATTGGGATTCAAATTTTCCTGTTTGATTAAGTGATTAAAGCAAGTGTTAATTAACATATGCACACACACACATCCGCCTACACTTTCACACGCACACACAAAACCTACGCACAGAGGTTTTAGCAATTATGAATCCTGCAGGAGTCAGTCTAATGGCCACTGCCTTAGAATCTCATCCTCTTCTTTGTCTTTCCTTTATATTCCGTTCAGCTAATTGCATATGTTTCACACTGGCTCTTTATTTTTCTCTCTGATTTCTATCACCTTTTATACTAAGTGCAAAACCCTTTCTGAGTTTTTTAAATCAATCCTTGTGTATAGAAAAATGAAACTAAAATTAAGGGCTGCTGTCATTAGTTCTCTTATAAGCAGTGAAAATGTTGGTGTTAAAAAAGCAGTGATTAAATCTTGGGAAAAAAGTTTCTGTTTCTACAGTCTGTTTTTCACCCACAGTATCGATTTTCCGATTGAATTTTCAGTTTAAAAGTAATTCTTCATTTTCTTTTAATGGCTGCAGGGTACATTAGCATTTAGACTGGCTAGCATTACTGTAGGCAATTCTTAAGAAAGCTGTTACAAAATGTCATTGCATAATTTTCCCTGATGATGTATATTTTAAAACTTATCTCCACACTTGAGCGTTAGAGAATACAGACAAAATTCGTACGGGAGACATTTTGAAGGATTTTTAGACCTCAAAATATTTTCTACATTTATGCTAATACTGTTCAAAAGTTTATCTGTAATGCTCACCAGGGCTGCAGTTATTTAATAAAAACACAGTAAAGACAGTAATATTACAAAATATTATAAATACAACTGCTTGTTGCTGAAATTCACTGATTGTCATCTTTTTGGACAGCATATTTACAATGCAGCTTTGCTGGCTGTTTAGACTTTTCCACAGACTAAATAGTCTAAAATCCTCTTTCTCCAGTGAGTCTAATACGTGACTTAGAGGTGAAGTGTGTAATTTTTTGGATGTTAAAATTTCCTGTGCTTGCTTAATATGAGACAGCTATACTGCATGTGAGCCATTTTAATTTGACATCCTTATAAAGTGTAAAGGCTTATAAAAAGGTCTTCAAGGAGAATTGCACTGGTAAAACATCTACATTAATGAAATATTTGTCATTTTAAATGGTGTTTGCAACATTCAAAAAATTTTCTGCACTAGTCAAAACTCACCAATGGAGGAAAGAGGTAGTTTACCCAAAAATTAAAATTGCTGTCTGTACAGGGTCAGAAAGCTCTTGGATTTCGTCAAAGATATCTTAATTTGAGTTCTGAAGATGAACCAAAGTCTTAAGCGTTTGGAACAACATGAGGGTGAGTAATTATGCGTGTTTTTGGGTTTGCCTACAGCAGATGGAGGTGTCCTGGCGTTGTGGCAGCAGCCGGAGAGATCTCACAGGAGGAGGTATTTTTTATGTAGTACTGACCTGAATAAGATATTTCACATAAAAGATGTTCACATATAGTCCACTGGAGAAAATAATAGTTTAATTTATAAAAATGATTCTGTTCAAAAGTTTACATACACTTGATTCTTAATAATGTGTGTTGTTACCTGAATGATCCACAGCTGTGTTTTTTTTTAATGATAGTTGTTTATGAGTTCCTTTGTTGTTCTTCTTGTTCCTTCAGGTCCCACAAATTCGGTGGATTTACAGCTTTTTTTCCAGCCCTTTGCAACAATGACTGAATGATTTTGGGATCCATCTTTACACACTGAGAACAGCTGAGGGACTCATATGCAACTATTACACAAGGTTAAAACGCACACTGATGTTTCAAAAGGAAACACAATGCATTAAGAGCTGGGGGTGAAAACTTTTGAATTTGAAGATCAGAGTAAATTTAACTTATTTTGTCTTCTGGGAAATATGTAAGTATCTTCTGTAGCTTCTGAACAGCAGCATTAAAAAAAGATATAAAGATATTTAAGCAAAATAAGAAAAATGTACACAAATTCATTCTGTTCAAAAGTTTACACCCCTGTCTCTCAATGCATCGTTTTTCCTTCTGAAGCATCTGTGAGCGTTTGAATCTTTTGTAACAGTTGGATATGAGTCCTTCAGTTGTCCTCAGTCTGAAAAGATGGATCTCATACATTTATTGTTGGAAAGGGATCAAATACACAAAAATGCTGAAAAACCGAAGAATCTGTGAGACCTGAAAAAATATTTTGGAGAACAGCAGGCAGTTTAATTGTTAAGGACAAACAAGGGACTAGGGACACAGTATTAAGTATTATACAGTATTATCAATTGTATGTAAATTTTTGAATGGGGTCATTTTTATGAATCTAATTATTATTTTCTATTGTGGATTATATGGAAACATCTTTTATGTGAAATATCATTTTCAGGTCAGTACTACATAAAAAATAACATGTATTTTGTGTGATCCCTCTTATTTTGGTAAAATAATTCATATTTTGCAGATTCTGCAAGGTGTATGTAAACTTTTGAGCTCAACTATATGTGCCCTAAGTAGTATCTGGTATTAGATTTGCTGTATCCAAAATCATAGTATTTAAAAAATGTGAATTTCAAAGTTACTTGGTCTTCTATTTTTGAAGCGTGGATGTGTGAATGTGTTTTGAGTAATGACTAAATGTTATTGTCAACCCTAATGACAATGTACGAAGCACAAAGACTTTTCAGTTCTGATATTTCATTGGTTTTGCATTTTGCATTCATTATTACAACACTGTGAATCCTGAAACTGAACAAAAACTCTACAGAAAGATCCTCGGAGGCTGTGTCTCCTTGGTGACGGCCGTGGACTTGACCCAGTCTGACAGTCACAGGAATCTGAAGAGTGCAAGAGTGACCCGGCCTTAACCGACTGCTTAACCTCCATCATATCAAATTTCACCTCCCACGGGACTGTCAGGAATATAATGGCTATGTGTATGTGCTTGTTTGTGTGTGTGTGTCTGCAGATAATGAAAACAGGTTTAATGTGTTTTTCAGAGTGCATGTGTGTCACTCCAAGGCTGATAAACCAAGCGGTTTGTGTGTGTGTACGTGTGTGCGTTGTGATGCTTCCCTCAAGCTACCTTCCAGGCTTTAGGTGCTATTATTAGAGGTTTTGACCATATTTTCTGAACCCTTATCAAACATGGCAATCAAACACAATCATGCAAACAGCATTGTCACCATTATCACCATTTTCCCAGTCAGTGTGGTTCACGCGGTTCACTGCTGGCCTCTGGATCTGGCCTGATGAAGCTTTCGTCCGCTTCGCCGACTTTGACCATTTGGCGAGTTAATTATAATACTATTCCTGTCTTTGTGTTTATTAAATGCAAAGTGATGAACAGAATAACAGATGTTTCTATAACGACTCATTTAAATAGATGATTAAAATATGCATCATATGTGTTCGTTGACGTGGTGTGACTAGCTAAGATTCGATCCAGTGAATGCGCAAACCCCTCCTGATCCTTCATCTACAGAGCTGAAATTTGATGTTTTCTTGTATATTTGCCTTAGGCATTACATTTTTTTTTTTTTTTACAGTACACAGAATTGTTTGAATGCCAGTTAATTAACTCTAATTGCTAGTTAGCTGTGAGTAAATTACTGAAGGCAATCATTAAATCTCAATTACGTGATTGGCCTTGTGGAACTGTGGTCTTTATATAGCATCTATAGATGCAAGCCCCTACTAGGAGACTCGGTCTTACCCCTGGACATTTAAATTCATAGGGTTAAGGTGCTTTTTCAATCAAACGTCTAAAATGGCTAATCAAGGTCCTTGGTTTCACTTGAACAACTCAGCGGGAAGCTATTGGCGAGTTGAAAATCAGTTCTTATAAAAATGTGCGAGATTTAATCCATAATGCATAGAAGTGAGGGAATGTACAGAGGAGGAAGGGAAAATCGCAATTATGGTCCAAGTTTTGGCTCCTTCCTACTGGTCTTTTGGGTTGCTATGGAAACAATGAGCACTAATTGCTTGGATGCTGGGGATATCTTTTGAACAACCTATCAAGTTTGTGCGTAGGGGTGTGTGTGTTTGTGAGCACTAAACTCCTGACAATTTGACACCACTTGCCAAGGCTTATTTTAAACTAAAAGCGCAGTTGAGAAATGCTGGAAGGAGGTACATTTTGTTAATTTGTATAGTGCATCTGATTGCAGCTTTAAATGTCGTGAGTAAATTACTTGCCTGAGATGACAAAACAAGTTCCTGCTGCGGTTGAAACGGGAACCATGTGTTCGTTAGCATGGACTGTACCTACTGTATGCTTGCCTCGAAATCCAGACTGTTGCTATGAAAACTTCTCCTTAATCTAATCAAATGATATACAGGCTTGCAAACGAAGTGGGAGGAAAACTTAATAAAACAGACAACAAATCTGTAAATAGCCGTTATGGGCACACACAAACAGACGCTGCAATTTCTCTGTTTTGCAGTGTGTCAACCCAGTTGTAATTGTTTTCTCCCTGTGAGGAATTGGTATTCTTAGTCTCTTTCCTTCTGTCTGGAGCTGTACTTGGAGTGAATTGAGAGAAGTTTCTATAAAGGACTGTGGGATTGTCTGTGCAGCAGGCCCTGCTAATATAAAGTACAGTAGGACATGAACATGTACTCTGCAATTTTTATTAAAAGTTTAATTTTCTGGGTTTCACACAGACTTCATACAACAAAAAATACTTCAACACTTTCTTTGAAGAAAAGGGATGCATGGTGTATCACATTTTTATTTTTATTTTTAATCTCTTCATTCTAAATTCTCATTTTCTCCTAATTTTAGATTATCATGCACTAACTTTAAGTTTATGTTTAAAAACACTATTACTTGTCATAAAACCAGTCATAAGTTGCACGGGTATATTTGTAACAGTTGAAAAAAATTCATTGTATGGGTCTAAATGATTGATTTTTTTATGCCAAAAATCATTAGGATATTAAGTAAAGATCATGCTCCATGAAGACATTTTGTAAATGTATACCTTAAATATTATCAAAACTTAATTTTTGATTAGTTATATGCATTGTTAAGAACTTCATTTGGAGAACTTTTCTCAATATTTAGTTTTGTGTGCACTCTCAGATTCCAGATTTTCAAATAGTTGTTTCTTGGCCAAATATTGTTTCAGCTTTCCGATATTTTGTATATATTGTATAGATCTCAATTTCAAACAATTGACCCTTATAACTAATTTCAATTCTTAATTCTTCAGTCTTAAATCTGTTAACCCTTGTGCGTCAGTAAAGAAAAGTTACACACAGGTTCTTAGTGGACAAAAATGTCCATGTCAAAAAACTGTCATAAAAATTTGAAGCTACGGAGCACAGTCTTAAGTTTGTCTCATTTTAACGAAGACCCATGGCAGATGTGAAAGTGAAACAAAAAAAAGTTATAGAGGTTTAAGTTTATGAAAATGCTTTATGAACAATATTTTAATATATATTTTATGAAATATGTTGAACGCCTTTAGTGTCAGTCCCTAGTGCGCCTCTTGAGATCAGGGGAGTAAGGTTTACCTGCACAGCACCTACCAGCTGGCCTCCATTACACATCTATATTATAATATTGAATACTAATATTAAGCATATAATTTCAATTTGGTAATAAATTTTATTTGCATATGTTTTTATGTAATCTTAAATCAGTTAAATGCAATGTTTAGCAAATCTGAAAATGAATTCATCAAAACAATATGCTGTATATTACTGTTATGGATGCTGTGGATAGTATTTAAAAAAAATTGTGGTGTTTTGTTTTTAACATAATAAACTATTACAGAATTCTAGCCAGAAGATAAAAATAATTATCAACCAGAATTTTAATATCAGTGCATCCCAAGATAGGGGCGTCATTGTTTTGCTATCGCCCTAACACGTGTCCTAACTACACGCGGCACGACACATCACGCAATAGATAGTATCTTTTTCATGTTAATTGGTGTTTTTGTCCTAACTAGCTGTGACAGCGACACACGAAATTTCAATTTTAGAAACGATTATTTCTATTTCTGCGACGTCGCAGCTGGAACAACAACACAAACTATGACAATTATAATCTCAGGTAGGGTTGCGCAATTAATCAAATTTCTAATTGTGATTACAGTTACAGATGCCACATGTATATAATCGTTCAAAGGCACAATTACAAAAAAAAAAAAAAAAATCCAATAACATTACTCTGCTTGCTTAAGATGTGAGGGTGGGTGTGTTTTTCCTACAGGTTATCTTAAGGTTTTTTTTCATTGTTTTTATTTATTTTAAATTTTACTTTTTTTTATAGTTTAAGAAGAAACTATATATAAAAAGGTGGCATGCAGTGCTTCAAACAGTGGTGTAAAGCCATTCAAAACATTAAATGTAAATTGTATTAATCGTAAGTAATAATCGCAATTACAATTTCAAGGGAATAATCAACAATTATGATTTTTGTCATAATCATGCAGCCCTAATCTCAGGTGCTGGTTATGTGCTTTATTCAATGGTAAAAGTGTGTAATGTGAGTTTGAGTATCATTTTGCATGACATTTATAGCTATACTGGAAGCAACAACAGATAGTTTACCTCAGATGCTGAAAATAAATTTAAGCAGACATATATGTGAGAACTCCAAACTCAATGCAAACCAACAAGTGTTTTTCATCACAAAGATGGAATCAGTCACTCAATATTTAGTGTTAACAATGTTAAAAAGATGTAATATTTATGAGTTAGATTATAAACTTGTCCATTTAGTTGAGAGTGCAGTGCAATTCTGTGCTTCTGAATGGCTGTGATATTTCAGCGATTCTGTCACGTCTGATGTGGACAGCTAAATTGCTTGTTGCTGGAATCTCGTTGCCTCGCGTGTAGTTAGGACACGGTATAATTCAGATTTTCCTTGCATTTGTCCCGGTGTCTCTCCCGATATCTCTTTCAGTTTACTCTTCACGTTGGTTATTTCTCCAGGGATTTAGCTGTATTAGCTCAAATAAACCCTTGGCTCTGTTCATTTATAATTGACATCGCAGCAGTCGTTCTCAATATACCATCAGCATGTGTATTTGTGTCTGCATTGATTACTCTAAAGGCCCTTCTCATGTGGATACATGGTTTCAGAGCCTTAAAGGAAGTTGTCCCACGGTCAAATCCCTATAACATTTTAGCAATTACAGCAAAGAAGATTGGTGGTCTAAGAACAAAGCATCACTGCATGATCTCCTGCAATCTCTAGACAGGGATTTGAAGTAGTCAGTAAGTGAAAACAACATATAATCTTGTTAACCCTAAAGAAATCAATCTTTAAAATGATTCCTTTTTGTTCTGTGAAGAATGCTTATTGTGGTGCCAGAAGAGATTTGGATTATTTCAGCTTGACCCTAAATAGTTGCAGTTAGCGCAGAATAGACTTTGAAGTCTCTGAAGAGCTGCTCTCTCATGAGTTGTTCTGTGTTGTACTGCTATGAAGCTGTTCAGTTCATGAGTGGAAATAAGAGAACAAACTGGCAGCGCTCTGTGTTTTCCTTTTCTTTTTTTACCCCTCTCTTTCTGTCTATCAGCTTGCTCAGTTTTTAATTGGGCTCACTGCGTGAGTCCCTGGAGAGTTCTGTGTTGTGTTTGTGTGGGTGAGTCTTGGAGCAAATGATAGTAATTTAGGAATTTGCTTGTGTATGTGCGATTGTGTGTGTGAAAGAGGTTAAATGTTTGTACAAGCATGTCCTTAAATGACTATGGTTAAGAGTGTCTGTCTGTGTGAATGTTTGTGTAGAATTGTGTAGAGTTTATTTCATCTAGGCTGTAGCCCACATTGTGTTCAACACAAGCTAATGGTGAAATTGAGGCTGTTTTAGACGTATAACAGCAGGAACTTTTATGAAACATGGCAACATGTAATAACATGTTGCTAAAGTGTCTCACAAATGAGGAACATCACAAGTAATTTATCATACAAAAGCAAATAACACTCCGTATGAGTTTCTAAGCTGGAGTACAGAAGAAAAAGATTTTTTCCATAAATATAGTTTATTTACAGCTAATGCCTTTGGTTGTCGTCAGCAGTCTGACATTCAGTCTCACATTCTCATGGTAATCAAGCTTTCAAACAAGCTGTGTTGAAATAGATTTTTTTTTCTTCCAAATTCACAGTAAGCTGTTATTGAAGATGACAGATGAGGTATTTCTCTTTGTGACACTGGATATCTTCAAATTAGACTTTTCAAGTATTGTCAAGAGTTAAACGTGCCATTACCATTATCTACCATTATTACATGGCTCTCTGGAATACTTGATTGTGATTGGTCAATCAAGGAATCCAGCGGTCAAATATTTTAGTATTTTGACCTCTAAACTGTGTAATTGACTGTTCTCCCAGGCTGCCAATCATCCTTGCTTGGTAAATGTTCTTATCTAAACTAGTAGAGCTCATGGAAATGATTATTAAAGAAATAGGTTTGTTGAACTAATTATTGTAAAATGGTTATTAAAGAACTAGTCATGTCTAATATGATTGGATAATATAAGGAGATAAAAAAATGTGTGTGATTTAGTGGTGTTTTCTCTATTAAACCATAATATCAAGAGCTGATTGTAAATATATGAAAACTTTAGATTAGGGAACACTATTCACTATTAACTAGTTGCTTATTAGCATGCATATTACTAGTATATTGGCTGTTTATTAGAACTTATTACTTAGCACATATTAATTCCTTATTTTGCATGAGCATATTCTAGATCCCTTAACCCTACCCAATGCCTAAACAAAACTACTACAACTACCTTACTTACTATCAATGAACAGTAATTATAAGTTTATTGAGGGAAAATTTGAAGTTAATAGTAAATATGTTCCCTTGTCGGTGTTACCCAATATTTATATGTAAATTTTACACATACACATTTGTACTACTGTTCAAACTTTTGGGGTCAGTAAGATATTTTAACGTAAAAGAAGTACAGTGCCCTCCACTAATATTGGCACCCTTGGTAAATATGAGCAAAGACGGCTATGAAAATAAATCTGCTTTGTTTATCTATATGATCTTACATTCAAAAAATTCACAAAATGCTAACCTTTCATTGAAGTAAAACAATTAAAAGTGGGGGGAAACTTACGTTATGAAATAAATGTTTTTCTCATATGCATGTTGGGCACAATTATTGGCACCCTTAGAAATTATAATGAGTACAATATCTCTGAAGTATATTCCCATTCATATTTGCATTTATTTAGCACACTAGAATGACTAGGAGTGTGATATTGTCCAGCAATAACTTCCTGTTTCACAGGATTATAAATATGAGGAGCACAAAGGCCAAATTTCCTTAATCATCCATCACAAGGAATAAAACCAAATAATATAGTTCTGATGTGCAGAACAAGATTGTTGAGCTTCACAAAATAGAAAATGGCTGTAAGAAAAGAGCTAAAGGATTGAAAATCCCAATTGCCATCATTAGGACAATAACTAAGAATTCAAATTAAACTAAAGATGTTACAAACCTGCCTGGAAAAGGACGTGTGTCTATATCGTCCTAATGCATGGTGAGGAGGAGAGTTTAAGTGTCCAAAGATTCTCCAAGGATCACAGTAGGAGAATTGCAGAGATTAGTTGAGTCTTGGGGCCAAAAGACTAAAACAAAAATTCAAACAGCCCCTACATCACCACATGTTGTTCAGGAGGGTTTTAAGAAAAATCCTCCTTGCTCATCCAAAAACAAACTCCAGCATATTCAGTTGTCAGACACAACTTGAATTTCAAATGGGAATGGCTTCTGTGGTCAGATGAAACAAAAAAAGAGCTTTCTGGCAGCAAACACTCAAGATAGGTTTGGTACAAAAAGTACCCCATGCCCACAGTTAAATATACTGCTGGATCTTTAATGTTGTGGGCTTATTTTTCTGCCAGAGGTCCTGGACATCTTGTTCAGATACATGGCATCATGGATTCTAGCAAATACCAACAGATAAAAAATGTAAACCTGACTGCATCTGTTAGAAGTTCTATAATGAACTGTGGTTGGATCTTCCATCAGGACAGTGATCCAAATCAAACATCAAAATCAACACAAAAATGTGTCACTGAGCATAAAATGAAGCTTCTGCCATGGCTGTCCCAGTTGCCTGACCTGAACCCTATAGAAAATGCGTGAGGTGAACTGAAGAGAAAATCACCAGCATGGAGCTGGGAAACTAAAGGATCTGAAGAGTTTCTGTATGAAGGAATGGTTTCTGATCTCTTGTCAGGTGTTCTCCAAACTCTTCAGGCATTAAAGAAGAAAACACAGAGCTGTTATCTTGAATAAAGGACATTGCAATAATTGGGTGCCAATAATTGTGGTCAACATGAACTACAGAAAAACATTTATTTCATAAAGAGATTTTCCCCCTGCTTTCCATGGTTTTACTTAAATGATAGGTTAGAATATTGTGAATTTTTTGAATGAAAGGTTAAAAAGATAAACAATGCAGATTAATTCTTACAGCCACCTTTGCTCATATTTACCAAGGATGCCAATATTAGTGGAGGGCACTGTATTTTATGGTTACTAAGCCTGCATTTATTTATTTTTGTCTAGGACATTCGAAACTGTTTGATAAAATAACTAACTATAACTTGTGTATGTTTAATCTGTGACCCACAATATGCTATATATACACTCTTAACAATAAAGGTGCTTTAATAGGTTCTTCACAGCAATGCCATATAAGAACCGTTTTTGATTCCACCAAGGTTCTTTAAAAAAAAAAAAGATCTCTTTCTTCAGATGTTAAAGTTTTTAATGGAACCATTTAGCCAAAAAACCTTTGTTTTTAAGAGTGTAAATATGTACACCTAAAATATAGGAGTGTGTAAAAAAAAAATTAAATAAAATAAAAAAATCTGAACTTTTAAATTAGGGCTGGGTACAAAATATACATTTCTAGAATATAATCGATTCTCTTTTTCACGTAACAATATTGATTTCTAAATCCCAAAAATTGAGTAGTCTAGCCTGTTTTCAGTCAGTAAATGGAACATTGTAGCGTACCTCCCATCCAATAAATTGCAATAAGCTTTGTGCTTTGTTACTTTTGATATGAAACAGTCTCAGATTTCAAATTCTGTTCATTTATTGCAGTATTCAAACAATAAATGCTATTTTTATGCTGTTAAATGTGGAGTTACACATTGCTGTATTGCCTCAGTTTAAGAGAAATGGCAGCCGAAGCACACATGAACCGATCATCTCCTCCACTTTACCAGTTACCGCATGAAATAAACATGAAATAAACGCCCAAAGGTATGTTAAGAGAGAGTACAACTTAATGAAATATTTGTCCTGTATTTCGTAATCGCTCAGTTAGAGTTTCACTTGTGCAAAGACATCAATATAACCGCTTGTAAACGTCTCATGATGTCACATTCACCTTAGAAAAAAACATATTTAGTGACCATAAACTCTTTTTTTTTTTAAGCATTTTGCTAAATATATGCACCATATAACATATTCATTATTATTTTGACTGTTTTTCATTTATGTTTGAATAAATCTGTGAAGCTTTTATGACAGCTACTATTTAAATGGTCATATATCTAAAAATGAATTGGAGTAAAAATATAATTATGTAATTATAAATGTATCATTATAAAAACTTGATTGAGTGTAATTTAAGCATTTGTAAACAAATGAGTTCATTTTAGCCTTATTATTATAGTAATGTAGTACTAACTGAATCTCATGTATATTTTACAGCATTAGTTGAGAGTTTTTTTTCCTTGATAAAATTTGGCATGTACTGTACCCGATACACATCCAAAATGATCAATGTCGAATCAAATTGAAAGCTCGTGAATCAGAATCAAATTTAACTGAATCATGAAACTTCTGTCAAAACCCAGTTAAGGCTGCATTTATTTGAGCAAATATGCTAAATATTATTGAAATTTAAAACCTCTCTTTTCTATTTAAATATTAGGGCTGGCAAACGATTAATCGCAATTAATGGAATAGAAAATAAAAGTTTGAGTTTGCCTAATATATGTGTATATGTATATATATATATATATATATATATATATATATATATATATATTCTATAAAAATTATAATAAATACATATACTTGTAAATACTTCTTAAATATATACATGAATGTGCTTGTATTTGTATATACATAATAATTACACACAGCACACACATATATTAGGCAAACTCAAACTTGTATTTTCTATGCGATTAATCATGATTAATCACGATTGATTGTTTGCCAGCCCTATTAAATATATATTTACATAGTAATATATTCCTGACATGGTAAAGCTATATTTTGGGCAGTCATTATTGATACATTTCCTCCAGTTTCAGTGTTGGTGTGATTACTGTCTTTTGCCTTTCTAGACCAGGATTGATGGATCACTGAGAAATGGGGATGACATACTCAGCAGTGAAAAATCCATAAAATGAAACAAACACAATAGAGGAGATAGGGAAGACCAGGGTAAGGACTGTTTTTATAATCTGGGGGCTGTCGAGGCTGGAATCTGATGTAATTTTGTTCTGTTCTTGTTTGCTTTGCAAGTGGGGGTGGTAATAATTACCCAGAATTCTTTAGTGGTCTCATTTCTTGCAGTTCTATAACGTCTGCCTTCACGCTTTCTACTTCTCTTTTTATGGTTCCTTCTTTTCTTTTTCTTCTGAACCTGCAATTACAGAGACTTCTTGACTCTTTCTCTCTCTATTGTGTGCCTTCTGAGCCATAGCATGAGTGCAAAGTGCAAAGCTGTCTTCGTTTCAGTTGAACAGAGGAGGGATGAAATCTGTTTTAAACCGTTTCACAAAGTAATTGTCTCTCCCACATTCCTATCGCTCGCTCTCTCTTTCTTTCTCCTGCTTTGGAATTGAACTTTCCATGCATTTCTCTTCCTTTTCTCAGAAAGAGGGAAACTTAGAAGGCAGGGACTAGATATGCAGAACGTAAATTGGACTTCTTTGCTTGCGTTTCATTTCTTTTGTGCTTCGTGCTCCGTAAAAATCGGTCAAACAAATAACAAAAACCTCTGCTCTTTTCAAACGCACTGTTTATTGTCATCAAAGTCACAAAGATATTTATGTAGCAAAATTTAAAACTACGTTATTTTCTGCTTAACAAAAATAGACATGTTTCTTCCTAAGGCTTTACATTTGCACGAAAGAAAAACATTTAAACGTGTAGTTTTATACATAATAATGTTCCCACTTCCAAATGTCACATATTCGCACACATACACACTCTACAAAAAAATAAAACAATACATATTTACTATAGAGTGACATTCAAATATAAATTACCCTGTAGAAATGATTTACTCTTTAAAAATACAAAAATGTATATGCATATATACAATACACAGACAAAGAACAGCATTGTAAAACGATAAGGGAAAGAAAAAGTCACTTTTTCCGTTTTGCAAGACTTTTTTTTTCTGTATCTTGTGGCCAGTGTTCCCACACAGAGAACATTAATTAAGTAAACCCATATGACAGCACTTCAGGCACTTGCACAATATTTTCACGCATAATTTTCAGAGGCAAGTAAGAAAAAGAGATTGTTTATGCCGTCAGAATTGAATTGAATTGAATTGAAACATTTTTTAAGTTGTGTTGTTTCACTCTCAATAAATATTCATTTTATCTCCTCTGTTTGTACCCTTTGGTTTACACATCGTTATTTCTCTACAATTCTCTGCTGAAATGAGCTTGTTAGTTTCATAAACTTCCTATAAAGCAGGTTGCGTTTTAAATAAATAAATAAAATAAATAAAGGCACCATAAGAACAGGTCCACCCATTGCTTTTGGGCTTCATATCTAAACCCTGAATATACAATACATGCTACAAAAACCAAAACCACATGCCACTGAGTTCCACTAAAACATCGTCTAGAAAATATTTCCTATTCTGTTTTGAAAAACTCACAATGCGATCTTGTTTTCTCACATTTGACCGTGTGATACAGTTTAAGTCAAAGGAGTCACTTATTCGTTAAGTCTAAACAGCACTTTAGCACTATAACATAGGAGACAAGTCAGACCACGATACGTAACAGGGCCTACGGATTCTCTTTGAATGTTGGCTAACTAGCAGCTTTTGTGGCTTGCAGCTTTACAGAAGTTTGACTTCAGAATCGATTGGAGAAAGAAGGAAAGGTAGAAAGAAAGAACGAAAGAGAATCAATAAATATTTTTATAAAAAAGAATCTCTTTTGCTACTAAAATCTCTTGCTACAGTTACATCTCAAATTCTTTTTGAGTTGAGAAATGCAGAGCCTGCTCTCCCGCTGTTTCCTCTGCCTGCATTGTTCTCTCTCCCTCCAGAGTCGAAGCTCTACCTTTGTGATCGTTCATCTCTATAGCAACAGGAGTCCTCAGTCTGCAGGTCTGGCTCCGACTCCCCCGTCTTTTACGATTTCCTTGGCCCTCCCAATCTTTCCGTTTTCCTGCTGATGCCCGGAGCCATTCGGGGAGCTGCGTTTCAAGAGTCGATTGATGATGTCACTGCAGGTCTTCCTGTATTGGTGTCGCAGAAGAGAGTAGACGAAGGGGTCGCATGCAGCTTTGCTGTACGCCAGACTCTTACACAGCACGCCCCAATATGGATTAAATGGCTCCGTCACAAATAGCTCCACAATCCTAAAGACATGACACCCACATGAGCAAGACAAGCTGCAAAGTCCCTTCTTTGCATATGGAAGGTTATACAGTTGTATAGCGGAGGGAGTAAATGCAGAACAATTTCTGTTTTTTAGTTACTTTAGTGAGGGACAATCTGTGACCTGAATGGGACACTAACAATTGCTTTTAAAAATTGCTTTTGACAGGGGCTTTCAGGAGGATACACAAAACGGTTCATCCCTCCATCTTCTCTGAGCTTACCCAGGTTATGTAACATGCCTAGTCAGGAGGCCCTTCTTCATTTTGGATTATGAGTCAGGTGGACATGCATGACCAGAGACATTAGTACAAGAGCTACAGGCTTCACATTTCATAACTTGTAGGATACTGCAGGGGGAGACCAGTTTTTGAGAAATGTTTACAAAGTACTTGTAATTAGATTATATTACATTTGGATTACATGATTACATATTATTCGCACAGTATTTTAAACCAATTAAATTTTAATTTTAATTAACTAAAATAATTGTCCAGTTTGACAGTTATCTGATGTCAGTTAATGATAACAATGACCATGCAGGTAAACAAAATATTTTTATTTTTAGTACTTTTTATTTTAAAGTAATTATTACAGGGTTCGTACAAGGTGCTTAAAGTGCTTGAAGTACTTGAATTTGACTTTGAAATTTAAGGCCTGGATCAGTTAAACCATTGCATTGCAAAATGATTCACTCTTTCGAAGCATTCCAATCGGATCACGTATCGTGAATCATTTGATTCAGTTTGGGATTTCAAATTGTGTATCGCGAATCATTTGATTTAGGTCGGAATGGGTTCTTAAATCATTTCACAAAATGAATGATTCAAATCAAATGATTCACGATATGTGATTTGAAGTCCCATTATAAATCAAACGATTCACAATAAGCAAAGTTCCGACCTAAGTCAAATGATTTGTGATCCACGCTCCTAAAATGATGTGGTTATTCAGAGCGTGGATTGTGAATCATTTGATTTAGATCGGAACAGGTTCTAAAATCATTTCACAAATTGTATTATTCAAATCAAATGAATCACAATACATGATTTGAAGTCCCCGATCGAAATTAAATGATTCACAATACGCAAAGTTCCGACCTAAGTCAAATGATTTGTGATCCATGCTCCTGAAATGATATGGTTCTTCAGAGCGTGGATCATGAATCATTTGATTTAGATCAGAACGGGTTAATGAAGCATTTTGCAAATCAAATGATTCAAGTCAAATGATTTGCGATATGTGATTTGAAGTCCCGATGTAAATTAAATGATTCACAATGCGCAAAGTTCCAACCTATGTCAAATGATATGATATGGTTCTTCAAAGCGTGGATCACAAATCATTTGATTTAGATTGGAACTTCAGAGCTCCAATCCAGGACGGATCGCAAATGATTTGATTCAGTTTGAGACTTCATTATGGGTTCCTGAATCATTTGTTTCAGATCAGGATTTCGAAGCGCTTTTGTGAATTTTTTTTGACTTTTTTTTAAAAACAGTAGAAGATATCAAACCATTTAGGCAGTACAGTTATAAAAACAAAACAAGAAAAAAGAAAGTATACACAAATACAAATCTCTTTTACAAACACAAAATTAAATACATTTTTTTATTAGAATATATTTCTCTTTTTTTAAATTTTGAAATAGAAGACATTATTTGATAAGTGAGATCTCTGATTGAAGTCCTTGAAAATCAAAAAGTAGTGCTTGAAAAGTCCTTTAACGTTTTGGAATTTCATTTTACAGTATTTGTAGGAACCCTGTTATTTTTAAGTTCACATTTTTATGATTTAATTAATTAGCTTTTTATCAAACCCTGCAGTGCCTTCACAAACTCCAGTTTAACCCTGACATTTAATACACTTGTGTTGATAATAAGGAATAGAATATATTTTGGTTTTATTTTTATATCAGTTTGGTTCACAGTAATTACTCAAATCTATTAGATAAATGGGTTATGTCAGAAGGAATCGAAAAGTAACCCAAAAGTAGTCACATTATATTACCTAAAATGTGGAATCTAATAGATTAGAATGTTGGCGTTTTTCGTCAGGTACTTTGTAGTCAGTTATGGACTGCAATTTATAAGCAATCTGTATTACTTATTATTTGTAATGCATATTTTGATGCCACATATTTAAATTATTACTACACTCTAAAAAAATGCACCTCAGGACTTGGTAAAATATGGACAAATAAATGTTTAACCAAACCTTCTGGGTAGTTTTATTTAACTCAACTATTGTTTAAGAATTACTATATTTTTTGTGTTTAAAATTTACCCAAAATAGGTTGTAAGTTAAAAATTAAACACATAATTATTAGAGCCATCAGCAGTAATCAAAAGGTGAACATTTATCAATAAGCAATTAAAAAATGTTAATTATTTAATTATTATTTAGTCAACTTATTAATAAATGTTCATTTATTAAACATATTAATTAGTGTTAATTTCCAACCTATTTTGGGTTCATTTTAAGCAAGAAATATAGTAATTTTAAGCAAAAGTTGAGTTAAATAAAACTACCCAGAACTACCCGTCTGGATCAAAACAACCCAATCGTTAAGTTTGTCCATATTTCACCCAAATCTGGGTTGTTTTTAACCCAGCATTTTTTGTGTGTATATTTGATTGCTTTTTATTTTATCTACATCACTGACTTTTTTTTTTGCTTTAAACGATGTTGTTCCTTGGCTAAAAGAATTAGTACCATATAAAGGTATTAATTAATAAAACTATTCAGTAATGTTCACTAACAAAATGGAAAATGTTACAAATGCCTCCGGTCTCCTTTAAACAATACGCAGTGTCCTCCAGTTTATTAGTATTACATCAAGCATGCAGCTTAATAACATCCAGGGATCTCAACCTGGCCAACAAATTAAACTAAAATAACAGCATGACTGCACAGATGCTGAGCCCAGGGGGAGAAGAACAGGTGGCTTACCTGGTAATGACATAAGGGGTGAAACAGACGACGAAGGTTCCAATGAAGGTACTAATTTTGCGTGTGGCTCTCTGTCTCCTCCTTTTCTGCTCCTCCAAACAGCGCTGACGAACACTGGACAAAAGTTATGACCACCATTTAGATGATTTCTCTCACTTGAATTATGTCATTAATGCATATAAGACAAGCACACTTTTTCCAGCTTCAAACAGATGTTATCTATCTGTGTCTGTGCACCAGACATACATACTTCACCACATTATGAACCTTTTAAACTTTCTGACTAAACATAACAGGTGTTACCATAGAGTGAGGATGTTTGCCCAAGCTGTTTCAGTGAATCATTGAAATGTCAGATTAACTTCGTCACACCTGCAGTGGATTATTTAACACTTGCTCACATGGTCACTTGTGTCAAGAAGTAGTACGGCGTGATTATTTGATTGCTATATCAGTCTATAAAAAGCTGTAGCTTTTTATTTATTTATTTGCATGGACAGCACAAGAGCCAACAGCTGGCAGTCATTTTCCTTTCTCTTTGCATATGAGGAGTGCTCTGATACATCCCCTGCCTGAACACCAGATGTGCTCATTACATGTGGTTTGTAGGGCTATTGTGATTTGTCATTGTTGGTTAATAAGTTATTGTGGTCGACATGTTGCCATTGAAAGTCATCCAGAGCTCTGGGCAATGAGCTGGTGGTGTACGCTCTCTGATGAGCACAAATGTCTCTTGATATCTGTTGGCATGTGAGAGAGGTGTGTTCAGCCACTAACTTTTTTTTCAGCGATATTATTTGGTACAGAATACAACATTGTATTATGTAAGGTTGATCATTGATTTACTTTAAAGTAGAAATTGTAGATCACAATTCTACTAATGCCTTGTGCCATTGCACAAGTTACATTTGTGATAGAAATTTTAGTGGTTCAGCGTAGGGCTGTCACGAGTCCTCGATTCAATTTGAGCACTCTGTGTTAAAAAATCCTTGATTGCATTTTGCCTGTATGTCGAGTTACCACCAAAATACCGGAAGTGATGCATTCCATGGACGAGAATCCATGAAATGCATGATTAGACCATTTTCCAAGGCTGTGTGATATACTAAACCTATTTAAAATCATAATAAATCATAATAAAATCATAATAAAGCATAGTGCTATTGTGAATTCACAAACCCTACGATTCAATTAAATAAATCAATGCGATGCAGGTTTAATATATATTATAATACAGTTTTGTTCAATAAAACATATGATTACTTGCTTTTGATACTTTATTAGAACCAGTTATTGTTGCCTTATTGCTATAATATATGCATTTGAAGTAATCTTAAAGGCTGTTGTTTGCTTAGGTTTATTTTTATTACTACAAAAAAAATCTATTATAATGATCCGATTTCTCGATTAATCAGCAGAATAATCGACAGATTACTTGATTACCAGAATAATCGTTGTGACAGTCCTAGCCTAGTGTTAGTTGTTTATGTATTTTTGTCTTCATTTCATGTTAACATTTTTACAAGGCTACTGTGAATAATCACATGACCTGAGCTGTTTAATTCCAATTTGATACATTGAAATATGATGCCTTTGTCAATGATCAGTCCAGTCTTTAAATCACAGGATAAGTGTCAGTTTATGCATTTGTTATTTTTTATTTATTTATTTTTTTTAGCTCTGTAGTTTTCCACCAGTTACAATTCTGACTATGAATATTATTTATTTAGAGACAGTACTGTGTTTCTGTGAAATATCCAAAGAAAAAAAATATGTTAACTTAGTTCAGAACAATTATTTAGGATTTAGTAGGTTAAAATCCCTGTCAGATCTAGTGTAGAGAGGGCAGTGGACCAAAACTGTGGTGCTGAAACCCAGCAGCTCTAAAGAGTTTCTCTGGCCTCTATTTAATATTTGAGTGCTGAATATGTGATTATAATATTGATATATCCAAGGATATAACATACATGTTTAGTTAGTTCAGAACAATTGTTTAGGATTCAGTAGGTTAAAATCCCTGTCAGATCTAGTGTAGAGGGCAGTGGACCAAAACTGTGGTGCTGAAATCCAGCAGCTCTAAAGAGTTAATCTAGCACTCTATTTAATATTTGACTGCTGAGTATGTGATATAATATTTATTGGTGCAGACACTTAAGAGCTAAATTTGAAGAGAATATTAGTAAGTTTAACAATCAGTTTAATATTACACATAATAACACTTTAATATTAAGAAAAAGCATACATAGCAATTAGAGAAAGGGGTATTCCCAGAGTTCCATGTACAAACATTATTGGTGTTATTGGTTATTTGTTTGGGTTTTGTTGCATTTTATGTTGTTTATTACATTTATAGTGTTTGTTAACATGGTAACATTTAAATTATTACAGACTATAGTTATTGCATTTGACAACTAAATAACCTATTGACAGTATGTAAAACTTGCCGTCGCCAATATCGGTGTATTATCGTCACCGTGTTTCTACGATAAAGTTCTGAAAACCACCGCTGCCAGTTTTCTTTCTTTGTTTCTAACCGTAAAATTGGCATATTCTCACTCATTCTTACCTGGGGTGAATGTCCACTAGCAATACGAGCGTTTGCATGGTTATCACATCTATGCGCTTGCAGTGAAAGCGCGCAACTTTGAGCACTTTCAGATACGTGACGCAGAGCACCACCGACACCAGCAGGAACGTGAGCGAGTGCAGCACCATGGTGTAAATTGCGAACTGCGTCTTGGCATTGACCGCCCTGCCGTTACAGAGCGTGCACGACGCGTACAGCTGATGGTAGCCCACCCAGGAGAGGCACGCGGCAACCACAGAGAAGGACAACGAGTGCACCCACGTGTAAGCCAGAGCGAGTACAGCGTCCCGGTGACGGATCCTGGAATGGTAACTCAGAGGGAACACCACTGCAACCCACCGGTCGATGCTGAGCGCAGCCATACTCAGCATGGAGTTGGTGGTCAGGAAAGTGTCCAGAAACCCGACCACCTGACAGAAAATTTGTCCTCCGGGATGTGCATTACTCAACACCCCGAAAAGAGTCAACGGCATGCTGGAGGCGGACAGGAGCAGGTTGCAGAACGTCAGGTTGAGTATAAACAACCCAGGAACCTGCTTGCGAATTTCGGCATTGTACAAGAAGCAGATCAGCACCAGCACGTTGGACAGCAGCGACACAACGATGATCACGACGAGTAGGAGAGAGAGCGCAAGCTCCGCTGTGTGCATGATGTTCCCCGCTCTTAAAGCCCCCAACTTTGAACCGCAACTCCAGGACAGTTCATGACGGGGAACTAAATGTCATCAATACAACTTGTAGATCCCCCAACGCGATATCCACTTGTACACAGACGCTCGATGCACGGCTTTCCATGACTCCGACCTCCGTTCAGTCAGCCAAGTGCTGGGAAAATCCATCCAAACAGTTGGAACGCGAAACCTCAGGAGTGGACGATTAATCACCTCTCCCTCGCAACCCTAAAGGAATGCCTAGCGCAATTGCGCAGCTCGGGTTTGCCCGCGCTTCTAATGCAGAATTCGCCCTTGAAACAGCTTTATATGTCAAAATGTCACCCCCCTCCACCCCCCTCCACCCCCCACACACACTCACGAAATGCGCACACGTGACTAGCGTCAAAGGAATCGTCAGGGAATTAATTTTGTGAGGGGACTAAATTTAGAAAGTGTTTATATTTATCGAAGGGAACTCTTTCACGTCACGATGAGGCAGAAGCCCTGGGTCTCGTGGTACAATTTTATGATTCGCTCGCACACAGCTACAAGATCTCAAATAGCAGTAGTCACCTTTATGCGTTTAAAAACGCGATTTCGAACGCATTTAGTTTACTTGGTGGTTTGTAGAACTATGCGTCTCAAACTTTTTATTTAGACTGCTTATTTTTAAAATGTGTAAATTAATGTCGAGTACAAAGTCCTCAATAATGTACATACATTAAAAACATTTAAAAATTTAAATGGGCATTAATTTACTGTCTGAATTTGGCCGAAGACATTTTGTCCTCACCATTGAACATGCTGAGAGACTCCATGGAAATTATGAAAATTTCAATTTCATCTCCAACAAATCAAATGTTTGATTAATATCAAAGAATTCCTAGAGAGAGTGAAAAATAATCTGAGCAGCTCTTTTCAACAGCAAATGGAATAGCTAGAGGCAGACACAAAGAGAGTGCTTTTAATCAAACCTTTGGTAAAATATTGATTTAAGCCACCTTGGGGAGAAATAGGATGCATTTATTGTTCAAGCCAAATCATTTATACATTCATTCTACACATCTGTGTAATTTAACACATAATCAAGTTATTGTTGGATTCTATTTAAGTAGAATTGCAGTGTTTTGAGAGTGCATTTTAAAAATGTGTGTGTGCAGTAGTTGATGTAAGGTTTTCAGGCACAGACATTTATTTAAAGGTTATTTAATGGGTTACATTGAGTTCAAAACACACCCTGCAGTTTTAAACATAAACGTGAGCTCTCTCAATAAGAACGAATCCAGTATTGCTAATGCAAACAGTCGTTTCTTGGACTTGGCACTGTATTTGAATACAAAAATAGAGAGAGAGTTAGAGGGGAGAGCCAAGCTTGATGCATTTGGCTCTTGTTTGCTTGGCTGAGGGATGTCAGATGAATTTCCTGTATGTGAATTTGTACACATGCACATGTCCGTGCGAGTGCACATGTGTATGTTTGCATGTAGAGCAATACTTCATTTACCAGTATTCATAACTTTGACATTTGTTTTAATATGTTTTTCCCTTATACCAGATATTTTGCTGGGGAATTGCTTTCGTTTCGGGTCCTCCTAATTAGAAAGCAACCCTGACATTTACTTTTACTGAACCAGAAGATCAGTTTACACACACACGCGCGCACCCACACACCAGCCAAGATTCTTATGTTGGATGAATTTCCAACATAAGAATCTCACTGCAGTGTCTCTCTTACAACATAAACCCCTGTTTGCACTGTAGCATGAAGAGATGAACTTGTGCGCGCACACACATACTCTCATACTCATTAGTGGCTCACTGAGGCCATGTAAAGATCGCCGCTGTCCTCTGTTACCACGGAAACGCCCACGCTGTCTGGGCAGTGGGTGTGTGCTGGTCCATCCCATGATCCTTTGTGACAGCATGAACGATTCTGACCAATCAGTGGAGCAACTGCACAGATCTCGTTATTCTTTTTGAGGGGGCGATATGGACAGCTTGTCTTTATGTGAAACATAGGCTTTTATCTCTTTTTATCGCTTTTTCTGCATAATTCAATAAATTTGCCTCTTTTTTTTTTAGAGCTAATTTGTGTTTTAAAATATTACTTGCAGTCAGGAACAATCAGACTTTAAGGGAAGGCTAAATCATTTTGAGATCTTTCCAAAATTCACCATTATTTTGACACATTTATTGCTATAATACTTATTATATTGTTTTAAAATATTTTATAGAATATATGTAATATTTTAGACATTATATTATTTTAAATATCATTTAAAAATATATTAATTTTATATTATATCATTTTTCTTTATTTTATTTTACAGTTAAAGGCCTCTAATATCAATTAACAATTTTGAGTTTGTGGTAAGTGTTTTAGTTGAAAAGCATGCTTTGTTGTCCTACAGTATGTTGACGTTGTGCTACTGGCATCATCTACCTTTGGTCCACTGGATTCATGTTTCTACATGGCACAATAGCTGGAGCTTTGCGAGGGCATGAGACCCTCATAATTTTCATCTCGTTGAGTGCTTTCGTTGAGCACAGAGAAGCTCCTGTTGATCTATAAAATTAATTTAAACATTCACATTTGCACATTTCTCCAGCATGACAGTGCATTCAAGCATGCATTTAAAAGCTGAAAAGCACAGGTTGACCGAGTCCAGGGCAAAATCATTCATTTGGATCTACATTTGGATGTACAAAATGTATATGTACACTACATGTACATTTTGTGCTCCAGGGAATTAAACTGAAGGTAATTATGTGTAATTAGATGATGCTATTGTTACTATAGCCTGGAATATACAGCCTGAGATCTGTTTGTATTGTAACTTCCCCAAACCATTGGAATGTGAGTGATGTACACATGATCTGTATGGTAAATACCATGAAATGCTGCCCTGTGGACTAGATGCATTGTATTCTGGGTCCAGTGATTCTGATACTGCCGGATTTGGTATTGTATTGCTTGTTGCATGTGATGAAAGGCTTGCTTTCATCACATGCATTGTTGTCACATGTTTAAGTCAAATGCTGTATTTCAAAAATTAAGATTCACTTTCTGTTTGAACTGATTTAGGTTGTGTTATATTTTGGTTTGCTTTGCATCCAGGTTTTCAGAGATAGAGAGAAAGAAAAGAAAATGGTTGTAAATAATGCAATGCATTGACCTATGAAGTGAGATTGTAGTTAACATCCTCTAATATGACTAGCAAGATTTTGTTTATTTTTTGTCAGTTTTAAGGGGGTCTTTTTTTGGCAGGTTCTCCTGTGTAGCTGTGGCTCCATCTGGTGGTGAAACTGGTTAAATGTTTGTCTGCAATCCTACAATCAGTGCAGTTGCTTGCTTTGGATTTGCTTTTGATCAGGATGCATTTAATTATTTTTATTCAGAATTTATTTATTTATTATCATTTTCTATCTTTTTGAGGACTGTTGTGTATTATCTATGCACTGCATATTCTGTAATTGTCTCTGAGGCATTTCATCTTTGTTTTGACAGCTAATCGGATCCCCAACTAATCAAAGCCTAGTCCTTATTAGAAAACATGTTGTTTTGACTCTAGTTTTTTATGTGATTAGAGGAGGCACTCATGCACTCACAAGGAGTAGCAGATTTACTGATTTATGCACTGTAAAAAAAAACTGTGGCTTCTACATAAAATAATTTGTTACCTGGCTGCCTTAAAATGTTATGTTTAGTCAACACAAATATTTCATTTAGTGCAATTTAAATTAGGTCGACTAAACTTATTTGAGTTGACTAAACGTAAAATTTTAAGGCAGCCAGGTAACAAATTATTTTAAGCTGACTCAACCTTTTTTTTTACAGTGTGGGCCATAGGCAAAGACAGGAATGGCGCTCTTCAAATGAACATAATTTCCCTGGATTTACCTAAAAAAATAAAGAGTCCAAAAGGGGGGTTTCCATAGAACCAGTTTGAGTTCCCCAAGGATCTTTTCAGTGACCAGTTTAAACTTTTTTTCCCTGTTCGAACCTTTTTTTCCTATATAAAGTTGTTGTTTTTGTTTTGTTTGCGCACAAAAAGTATTCTCGTAGCTTTATAAAATTATGGTTAAACCACTGATGTTACATGGACTATTTTAATGGTCTCCTTACTACCTCTCTGGGCCATGCAGGGTTAGAAAGCTCTGATTTTGTCAAAAATATCTTAATTTGTGTTCTGATGATGAACGAACGTCTTATGGTTTTATGACATGAGGGTGAGTAATTAATGACAGAATTTAAATTTTTGGGTGTAATATCACTTTAAAGGTTTTTCATGAAATCGATGCCAGTGAAGAACCTTCATTTTAAAGAGAGTACTGTTAATGTTGTTTAATAATTGCTGGCTTTTCTAGATGTTTAAATGTGAGCTCTTTGTTTTCACCTCTAGAGGGAGTGCTTGACCTTCACTGAAACCATTCTTGTCCCACAAGTCTGTCATCACATCTCAACAAAACTAATAAACACATCATCAGCATCCTATAATGTCCATGTGCGTTGTCCGGGCACAGGCCCAGGGGGTAGAGTATAAGTGCTGTTTGGTCTGTCCTCAGAGGTCACAGTCAGGGTTAAGCTGTCATGTTTAGCAGGACTGTGAGGGCACTATTGTTTTCCAACTGAGTTTAAAGTAATAGTTCAGCCAAAAATGAAAATTCTGCCATCATTTACTCACCATCATGTGGTTCCAAACTTAGGTTTTTTTTCTTCTGCATAAAAAACAAGGTAATTTGAAGAATGTTCTCAACTGTTTTTGTCCATCTTATGAAGGTCAATGGCAGCTCAAACTTTCAAGCCTCAAAAAGGACATACAGTTAATCCATACAATTTAGATTTGGACAAAAACTCATTCTGCCTTTGTTTTTTGACATTTTGTACTGCTCTCTGTGGCCCGCTTATAATGTTAACAAGATGTTTATCAAAAAACATCATAATATAGAAGTAATAGGAAAATAGCTATTTTCTGTTATGTTTTTACACCCTCATCAGAACGCTCTGTTTGAATAAACATGGTGGATCATAAACTCGGAAGTAAAAGCCCACTGCTATGATTGGCTAACAGTTGTTTATGTTTGACAGCCTACATAGATTCATAGATTGACGCTGTCAATGTGATTTAGGCTAAAAAAAACGAGTAAATACTCATATAAATAGTGCATATCAAACAATCTGTAATAACAGACAAAGCAATAGTGACCACGTAATAAAATATACTCACACTTGTGTGTTGCGACAACTGTCAGATCCAATATAGTCTGTACACTATTGTCTTGTAGTTTCAATCTTTCTGCGTCTAATTGTGCCCTGTTTGTAAACAAATCTGCAGTAAAATGAAGTGAACAAAGGCCAAATTCTTACAAACACAGTCTGGAACTTCATTAAAAATAAAGTTAGTTATTTACACAACATGTGTGACTCAGTGGGGGGGCTAAACAGGCAGTGATGCAGAAGCAGGCGTTGAGCTTCTGTGGAGGCGGTGTTTAGTCACACTATGACGTCATAATGTGGCAAATTTTAGAACCTGTTGTTTTGGCAGACTGGCTTCAATATGAGCTGTTTTTAGACTAATGAGGAAGTTTTGAGAATTTTTTTATAGCACAATGGCCTCTTACACTGACCAAAATTATAAATGCAGCATTTTTGTTTTTGCCCCCATTTTTCCTGAGCTGAACTCAAAGATCTAAGACTTTTTCTATGTACACAAAAGGCCTATTTCTCTCAAATATTGTTCACAAATCTGTCTAAATCTGTGTTAGTGAGCACTTCTTCTTAAAGATAATCCATCCACCTCACAGGTGTGGCATATCAAGATGCTGATTAGACAGCATGATTATTGCACAGGTGTGCAATAAAAGGCCACTCTAAAATGTGCAGTTTTATTGTATTGGGGGGGTCCGGAGGGGTCCAAAAACCATCCCAAACTTGCACAATGGGTGACATGTCCGGTGAGTATGCTGGCCATGCAAGAACTGGGATGATCCTTGCAACATGGGGTCGTGCATTATCAAGCTGCAACATGAGGTGATGGTCGTGGATGAATGGCACAACAATGGGCCTCAGGATCTCATCACGGTATCTCTGTGCATTCAAAATGCCATCAATAAAATGCACCTGTGTTCGCTGTCCATAACATACGCCTGCCCATACCATAACCCCACCGCCACCATGGGCCATTTGATCCACAATCTTGACATCAGCAAACCGCTTACCCACATGACGCCATACACGCTGTCTGCCATCTGCCCTGTACAGTGAAAACTGGGATTCATCCGTGAAGAGAACACTTCTCCAAAGTGTCAGACGCCATCGAATGTGAGCATTTGCCAACTCAGTTCAGTTACGATGACGAACTATAGTCAAGTCAAAACCCCAATGAGGATGATGAGCATGCAGATGAGCTTCCCTGAGATGGTTTCTGACAGATTGTGCAGAAATTCTTTGGTTATGCAAACCGATTATTGCAGCAGCTGTCCAGGTGGCTGGTCTCAGAAGATCTTGGAGGTGAAGATGCTGGATGTGGAGGTCCTGGGCTGGTGTAGTTACACGTGGTCTGCGGTTGTGAGGCCGGTTGGATGTACTGCCAAATTCTCTGAAACACTTTTGGAGACGGCTTATGGTAGAGAAATGAACATTTAATTCACGGGCAACAGCTCTGGTGGACATTCCTGCAGTCAGCATTCCAATTGCACACTCCCTCAAAACTTGCAACGTCTGTGCTGTGTGATAAAACCGCACATTTTAAAGTGGCCTTTTATTGTGGCCAGCCTAAGGCACACCTGTGCAATAATCATGCTGTCTAATCTGGATCTTGATATGCCACACCTGTGAGGTGGATGGATTATCTTTAAGAAGAAGTGCTCACTAACACAGATTTAGACAGATTTATGAACAATATTTGAGAGAAATAGGCCTTTTGTGTACATAGAAAAAGTCTTAGATCTTTGAGTTCAGCTCATGAAAAATGGGGGCAAAAACAAAAGTGTTGCGTTTATAATTTTGGTCAGTGTATATGTCAAAACATCAATGGAATTTTACTTTCTCAGTTCATGTCCCCTTTAATGATATGAACAGCTGAAACCTTGTTCAAAATAATTTCCATTACTGTCAAATAAGCAAATAAATAAATAAGGACCAATTCACGTTTTTGTGTTCTACTGCTTTAAATTTGGTGTATAAGGGTGTACGTAGGGCAACTACTAATTAGTAGTCAAATAATTAGACTGCTGTTTAACAGTTGTATAGTTAATTAGCTGAATTTAGATCAATGTAAGTATGTTTATTACAGTCCTGGACCTACCTGAGCATAAATGTCTTGCTCAAGGGCACAATAACACATTGATAAAACACATCATGTTTTAAAGAATTTCCCATTTTGCATTAGTTGTGCCAGCATTTTTTTTTTTTAAATATAATCAATGTACCACTTGTTACAATGTGAGCAGCTTGCAAGGGGAAGTAAGGCCTCTTAGCTAAACACAATGAGATCCCTCTGATGACCTTTCAAGTGTTGCGGAGGAATGTAAGCAGATCAGGCAGGTATGTGAAAGAGATCGTCGTTGTGAAAACTGGGCTTGTTGGAACTATGGAGCTTTGAACGGAAATCTGTAATTTAACTATTGAGGAGGAAAAGACAAGATAGAAAAGTTGGCAGCTCTTAAGTGTCATAACTATTCCAGATTTTGAGTAGCATGTCCAAAACTATTTGTCTTGCCATAATAATTTACTGTTAGCTCTGACTTGAGTTGTTTATGAGTTGACTTCACAGCTTAGAGTAGAGTTCCATGATATAGATATTTTGGCTCTTTTCTCCTGCCAAATGTCTCTTTCCATCTCTATTTGTCTGTGTTCGGGTGAAACAGTCAGTTCGGTGAATCTGCCACTGGGTGTAAGATGATATTTTTTCCCCTCTCTCTCCCCTCTTAGTGTCTTTATTAGCAGGTAATGTCCAAAAAGAGGATTAGAGAAGGAAAAGGAGAGACATGGTCCTGCGGATGGATGAATGGCATAGACGGGATGGTTAAAGAAGGGGAGGGAGGTTAGGGAAAGGAGAAGAGGAAAGAAGAGATCACACTGCTCGGGGATGTTTGGGGGGATTATCTATTTGTCAGACGTATGTGAGTGAGACAGACAGCGAGAGCGGGCAGCAGACTCTGGCAAATACTTTCAATGAAAGTATTAATTGAGTAAAGTCAGGGTGTGAATTATGGGTAAGAAGCCACAAAATAAAGCTGGAATCCCCACAAAGGAAGACAAAAAGAAATGTTAGGGGATAAACCTATATGTCTCAACAGGGTTTTCTGTGTTTCTATTTACTGTATTATTTGAACTTTTATTATTGAGCACTGTATGGAAGCCCGTGTCCGCCACTGAATAAAAAATAAAAAAAAAGGTAATTGCGACTTTTTATGTCACAATTCTGACTTTTTTTCTTGCAGTTTTGAGTTTACATCTCACAATTCTGCCTTTTTTTCTCAGAACTGTGAAAAATAAATATACAATTGCGAGTTATAAAGTCACATTTGCTGGATATAAACTCACAATTGCGAGAAATAAAGTCAGAATTGCAAGACATAAACTCACAATTTTGACTTTTTTTCTCGTAATTGCGAGTTTGTATCATGCAAGTCTGACTTTTTTGTCACAACTGCGGCTTTGTATCTCACAATTCTGACTCTTTTCTCGCAATTGCGACTTTGTATCTCGCAATTATGACCTTTTTCTCGCAATTGCGACTTTGTATCATGCAAGTCTGACTTTTTTCCTCGCAGTTGCAACTTTGTATCTCACAATTTGACTTTTTCTCGCAATTTTTGTATCTCGCAGTTCTGACTCTTTTCGCAATTCGACTTTTGTATCTCGTAATTATGACCTTTTTCTCGAATTAAGACTTTGTATCATGCAAGTCTGACTTTTTCTCGCAATTGCAACTTTGTATCTCGCAATTTGACTTTTTTCTCGCAATTGCAACTTTGTATCTCGCAATTTGACTTTTCTCTCACAGTTGTGAGTTTATATCATGCAAGTCTGACTTTTTTCTCACAGTTGCGAATTTGTATCTCGCAATTATGACCTTTTCTCGCAATTGCAACTTTGTATCTCGCAAGTCTGACTTTTTTTGTCACAATTGCGACTTTGTATCTCTGCAATTCTGACTCTTTTCTCGCAATTGCGACTTTGTATCTCACAATTATGACTTTTTTCTCGCAATTGCGAGTTTGTATCATGCAAGTCTGACTTTTTTTCTCGCAATTGCAACTTTGTATCTCACAATTCTCACTTTTTTTCTCGCAATTGCGACTTTGTATCATGCAATTCTGACTTTTTGTCACAATTGCAAGTTTGTATCTCACAATTCTGACTTTTTTTCTCAGAATTTTGAGATAAAAAGTCCAGTTCTGAGGGGAAAAAAAAAGACTGATATGTTTACAGAATTGCGAGTTTATATCCTAGAATTCTGACTTCATTTCTCAGAATTGTGAGTTTTTATCACACAATTCTAACTTAATTTCTCAGAATTTCATTTCTCAGTTTATATCTCGGAATTCTGACTATATAACTTGCAGTTGTGAGTTTATATCACGCAATTGTGCCTTTATTTCTCAGAATTTTCTCAGTTTATATCTCATAGTTATAAGAAAAAGTCAGAATTGCGAGTTTGTATCACGCAATTATGAGGAAAAAAGTCAGAATTGTGAGATAACAAGTCTCAATAACCTTTTTAAAAAATTTTATTCAGTGGCGGAAACAAGCTTCCATAGCCCTGCATATGACATACGGAAGAAAAAATAGATGTCATGGCCACAAATTAAGACTTAGTTACCACAATTTATTAAGTTTAGTTAAATCGTACCAGTGTTGTACTAATTGATTCCTGTATTTTAATTTAGTTAAATCATGGCTCCATACCAAGGCAGTGCTGATTTAAAAACAAAAATCAGTGGTCTCCCTCCACTCGAGGTGCACTTTTATAAGACATGCTCCAAAAACTAGCTTAATAGTTGAAAAACATAATTGAAAGCTAATGTTTTTAAAATGGGAAAATACTAATAATTATAATTATTAGCTAAGCGCTAAGCGCTTCCTCTGACAGGTCAACTTGCCCTGGCCTCTGCTTCTTCTGACTGGGATTTGTTGAAGAGTTATAAGCCTGGAAAAAGTACTTTTTCCAGTGAGAAAGTCTATACCCATAGGTAGTACTCTCACATTGAAATCTACAGAGCTGGTTTTGGAAAAACACACGACTGGACATTTTTTACTTGTAAACAGTGTTTGAATTGTACATATTTCTCAGCTTAAAACATGCAGGTTTTTGCTTTACAAGATGTCAGTTAATGGAGTGGAATAGAAGAGTTATTGTAATGTTTTTATCAGGCATTTGGACTTTCATTCTGATTGGTGAGCAAGCAATGTATTGCTAAATTTCTCCAAATCTGTTCTAATTAAGAAATAAACTCATTTACATCTTGGATGGCCTGAGGGTGAGGAAATATTCTGCAAATTTTCTTTTTTGGGTGAACTACTCCTTTAAAAAGTCTTTGCAGGATTGTGGGTAATGTAGTTTTTCACCAGGAATTCAGCTGTTAAACACTATTGTTTAAAAAAAAAAAAAAACTGTCTTTAATGTTTTACAAATTCTATTTAAAAATCAAATCCCCATAAAGAAAATGATTTGGATTTTTAATTCTAGAACTTGGTTGCTCTCTTTTAAGAAACATCACAATGGAATGCAAAATGACTAATGTGTGAACAGGTCCCATATTGAAGGTCTTTATATAAAAACCCAGGTGTACACCAATTCTGGATAATTGTAGATATAAACTTTCAATGGCAGCAACTCTGAGTTTCAGGGTCATGGCTGGGTCTCTGTGATATTAGCAAGAAGAAGAAAACCGTTTAGTGTGGTCACATTATGTCATAAATTAACAAATATTAATATTTGTTGAAAAAAAGCTGTTCACCCAATGTTCACTACTGAATGGCTTGCGCTGTCAAAGATAATTTCTTGTAAAATCTCTTTTTCGTCACTCATTCATAATCGAAGCTGGTTTGAAACCAATTCAGTGTGGCAAACTAAAAGCATCTCTCCCCTGAACTCTCCACCTGCGGAAGTGTCTACAGCTTTAGTGTAACCTGCCCTTCTGGAGGTTAATGTGAGGGAAATCAGATTTGGGTAGGAGGCATCTCTAAGCCTTTGGAAAGTAGAGGAGCGCAGAGTAAGAAAGAGCTTTTTGTGTTGTGTGAGGATTGAACGCTACGCTGTATGGCCAATTGACTTCTTCTCCAATTCATCAAATGCACTGTTTACCTAATCTGTCATAGCATTTCAAAACGCATTAAAACCGCAGGCAGATAAGCTCAGCATTCCTACTCCTGAGTCAGGATAGTCTTACCTTCACCAAAAAGGCGAATCATTTCTCTCTCTCTCCCAGAGGATTAGCTCTTGTGTGAAATGCATACTGTAAAGTGCTACCACATCTTGCTTAAGGACAATTCCACCCACCCCTTCCAGATAAATAAAGTATTATTGTGCAGTTAAGGAAGATTAGAAGTTAGAGCAGGGGGTTGGTGCTTGTGGCTTGGGGATTGCGGATATCTGAAATTGAGTTTAATGCCACGCTTATCAGAATTCTTCCCGTCTCTAATAGTGCACACTGTTGTGTGTGGCAGAGGGGGAGGAAGCGAGGAGACGGGGTCGTATCCTCTACAGTAGGGCGCAAGAAGGAAATTGTGAATTGAGTTGCATTAAAGCCTCTTTTTGTAAAACAAGACCGACAGCAAAGTGAATTGGCATGGCAGGACGCGGAGAAAAGGGCCAGATGCGAGGTGTCGGTTGCAAATTGAACTTGGACGGTGTTCGAGAGGCCTGTCGGGTGTTATACAAACTGCTTAACACATCATTCATGTCACCTAGGGAAGAAGACAACCAATGATGTGCTTTTGTGCCATATTTTAACTTTCAAAGGGATAGTTTACCCAAAAATGAAACCCTCACCCTCATGTCAATCCAAACCCGTAAGACCTTCGTTTATCTTCGGAACACAAATTAAGAAATTTTTGATGAAACCCAAGACCTTTCTGACCTTCAATGAACAGCATCACAACTACCACATTCGAGGCCCAGAAAGGTAGTAAAGACTTCATTAAAATAGTCCGTGTGTCATCAGTGGTTCAACCTTAATTTTACAAAGCTACGACTATACTTTTTGTGCATGAAGAAAACAAAAATAACGACTTTATTCAACAATTTCTTCTCTTTCGTGTCTGTTACTGACATATTTTCATATCAGTACCACGACTCATGCGTGTGGAGCTGCTGACGCAGGAGCCGGCGTTCTGACGTAAAACTCGGATGCTCTTAGTCTTCTTTAAAAGCAGATGAATGAACACACATGCGTCATGAATGCGTGACGAAGACTGACCCTGAAGCAGGGCTCTGCGCTTACTCTTCTTTTTCTCTAACTTAAAAAATTTAGGAGCACAATCAAAAATATCAGGAGCACCTTCTAATCAATGATCAAAAAAATCTGATCAAAAATTAGCCTTCCCATTACGAGGTGATAATTGACTCCTTAAAGTGATTTACAGCAGAATTTTGTTTTTAACTTTGTAATGGCATTTTTCTAACTTTATTAAAAGTATGTCATCTTTTATGTCAATTTTTTTTAAGTTATACTGATAAGCTTTTTTAAAGTTTCTAATTAAACAATAGAATAAGAACAAGTTGAATAAGAATAAGTTACCAATAAAATGAAATTAGTATTACCAAAATTAATTTGTACTACAGAGGTGGTGCAGAAGAACACAAAAGGCTCAGAGGTGGCAATTAAATTCATGTTGAGATTAATTAATTTTAAATACAATGTTTATATATAGAAATACTAAATGGTTTAAATAACTAAAAAGATACTTAAAAAACTAAAACGCCAGTAGGTGGCGGCAAGTCACTGACTTTATCACTGAATCATTCATTCATTTGATTAATTCGAACATCTGATTCATTCAGGAACGAAGCAAGTGACTGTCTTTATGATATGGATAATTGAATCATTGACTTTAAAAACACATTTATTAATAAAACAATGTTGTGTTTGAATGGAGATGCACAACAACTCAGCTGTGACTATGAAACTTTATTATAATTTTATATACTTTATATACTTTATTATAATAGTTATACAATAGTGTTATAGTCAGATAACGTAAGTCACATAATGTTAACTTCTTGTTTACTGAACGGTTGTAACAAATCAATATCACATTTACAAACTCCCTTAAAAATCATTAAAATCTGTCACTCATTTTAGTTCATCACAATCTCACAAAGTTCTATTATACTCTCTACACTGCACATTGAATTTCTTATTTACACCATTTCTAAACTTTGTTTATGAAAGGATTTGTGTGCTTGCATAACTTAGCGCCAAACAAAGTGCTGGTGTTTTGAGCAGTGAGTGGATTTTGATTAACCTTGTGTTCAAGAAATCAGTGTCTGAGGTACATTACTTAACGCTGTAAAAAAAACAAAAAAAAAACACATAGAAACCTTTGAAGCTGCCCTCAGTGCAAACACAAATATGCTGATCAGGTCAGTCGCACTGGTGCTCCTAAATATTTTTTCATAGTCACACTGTAGAGCCCTGAGAAGAGAATAAATGGTTGAATAAAGTCTTTTTTTTTTCTTTGTGCACAAAAAGTAAGTTAAGTTAAGGTTGAACTACTGATGTCACATGGACTGTTTTAACAATTACTACCTTTCTGGGCCTTGAACTAGTAGTTGCATTGCTGTCTAAGCAGGGTCAGAAAGCTCTCAGATTTCATCAAAAATATCTTAATTTGTGTTCCAAAGAAGAACAAAGTTCTTACGGGTTTGGAACGACATGAGGGTGTGTAATTAATAAGAGAATTTTCATTTGGTGAACTGTCCCTTTAATTTCCAGAGCAACAAAAAATAAAAAATTCTGCCTTTATTTACCCATACCTCATGTCATTCTAACCTGTGTGACTTCTGCGGAACACAAAAAAACAAGAAATGTGTCCTTTCTTTTATTCTTTTTTTTGCTCATGCAATTAAAAAGTCAATAGGCTCCACTGTTGTTTCATCAATTTTATTGTATGGAGAAAAACAGTTTGGTGAAAATATCATCTTTTCTGTTCTACATAAGAAAGCCAAAGTCTTCGGAATGACATAAGGGTGAGTAAACATTGACAGAATTTATTTTTGGGTGAACTATCCCTTTAATGGCTAAGCCACTGAAGTCAAAAGCCCACTCAAACTGGCTTGAGGTCTGCCGTATTATTCAGCCAGTGAGTCACCCCTCCATTTTGTTTTCTATGGGTTTCAACTTTGAACTTTTAATCAGATAATCTTAATTTCCTTTTGCTCTTTACTGTGGCAAGCCAGTTACCATGGAAACAGAGGGCGAACGTCGCCAAGAAGGGCTTATACCCCGTGCCTGAGCTGTTTGGCCTGCTATCACACAGCGCACACACACACGTTTCCAGGTAGTGTTGATTGATTGGGTGATGATGAGAGGTAAGGATAATCTGAATATTTAGTTAAGGCCATCCGGATGCTATTACCTTTCCCCGCAGGCGTTTCTTCTGGAAAGGCAGGGGATAAAGTGTGCTTCTCTGAGGTTCATTTCAACAGGCACTTATTTAGGCGTACAACGCTGCTTTCTGCACTCTCACTGTGCATTGTATAACTGCAGACTGAGCACAATGTGAAAAGAAGAAGAGAGGAAGTTATGGATTTAAAGCACTCGTGCTAAACATTTTGAAAGAGTTTAGAGTTTTTGGAGTCTCAGCTAGTGTCATATAATACACAATATGCGTGTAGGTCTATATGAGCGTCAGGGAGGTAAATATTTGTCATTCTTAAGGCTAAGGAAGATCTGATACAAGTACAAAAGGCTTACAGTGACCCTTCACCACAAACAGACTGAACCCGATGAGGGATATAATTAGGGAACGTTCATAAAATACCCATTTACGGTCTCGGACATGTAGAGACAGAATCAAAGCTGGAGTCAGATCAAAGAAGACAGTGGAGCTTTTCTGGCATGATGCAGCAGATCTTATTAAAAAATTATCTCGATACCGAGCTATGTGCAAACTTTTTCATAGGGTTCTTCAAATGCGTTTTCGCTTGCTTTGAGCAAACAGAGACTTTTTTTGTGGGTTTAGGAGTAAAGTAAAAATAAAAAAGCTTCGACAATTAGTAATCCGAGCAAAGTTATCACCAAAAATTTCAATCTGCCAACCACTGCGACCTGGCAAGCAGCGCAATCTGATCATACTGTCAACCAAGTTTATTAGAAGAATGTCCATGCACTGAAAGACTGACAGGGGCTCTCTTCCCCTGGCTGGGCTGAAACAGAGGTTAATTGACAAAAGAAACCATGTGTGTGTGTGTCAGTGCGTGCATGTGGGTGGATACGGCTGTGTGTCTGACAGGGTAATTGCCTTGTTAAAAGAGAAACGGAGGCAATATTTTGAAAGAACCACATCCCCATATAATCCGCCTTTGAGAATGATGAAAGAGTGAGGGATGCCTCTTAGATCAGTTGTACAGTCATTTCAGCTATTAGGAATCAGCTAAATTCTATTCTAAAATGCCATTTTGGACCAGACACAGAAATCCACTTTGTCAAATTTCCAACTTTGTCAAATCAGCCTGTTCACTGCGACACATATATGCAGTGATAAATGTGCCAAAATAGCTAACTTATGGTTTTTATGGTTTTAGAAAATCTTAATTAACAAGTATTCACTTTTACTTTTCTAACTCATTCAAGTTATTGCCAACCGTTTCCTTCTGTTATTCCACATATGACACATAGGTGGCACTGTAGTTATACACTTCTCATGTTTTTTTATGTATTTTGCTTATTGAACATGGCAGTAAAAACATTTGGAAGAATACACACTTTCATCTGCACTTTTGGGAATACGGTTTATTCAAGGGTTAAGTGGTGTTCTTTGATCTAAATGAAGTTTATTCCATTTTCCGTATGATACTATCAATGGAAAAAAAGTGAATTTGATATGAGTCAAAAGTTTTTGAACAGTAAGATTTTTAATATTTTTTAAAGAAGTCTCTTCTGCTCACTAAGCCTGCATTTATTTGGTCCAAAATACAGCAAAAACAGTAAAACTGTGAAATATTTTTACTGTTTAAAATAACTGTTTTCTATTTGAATATATTTTAAAATGTAATTTATTCCAGTGACTTCAAAGCTGAATTTTTGGGGTCTTTATTCCAATCACATGATCCTTTAGAAAACGTTAGAATATTCCGATTTACTGCTCAAAAAACTGTTATTATTATTAGTAGTAGTAGTATGTTGAAAGCAGCTGAGTAGGTTTCTTTGAAATATTAAATATTGATAATAATAATAAAAAAAAAAGTTTCTTGAACAGCAAATCAGCATATCGAAATGATTTCTGCAGGATCATGTGACACTGTAATGATGCCAAAAATTCAGCTAAAGTACATTTTAAAATATATTCAAATAGAAAAGAGTTTTTTTAAATAGTAAAACTATTTCAAAAATTTTACAGTTTTTGCTGTACTTTGGATCAAACAAATGCAGGCTTGGTGAGCAGAAGACTTCTTTAAAAAAAAAAAAACATTAAAAATCTTACTGTTCAAAAACTTTTGACTGGTAGTGTATAACAGTATATCAGTTATCAAACCATTTAGCAATGCATTATTTCTATTAACACAGATTTGCTGCAAATATTACCATTCTCTCTGATGCAAATCATTTTAGATAGTTTAAATATACAACAGTAAAAAGTGTTATTTCCATACAGTCTACCTCTGTAAAGTACCATGCGTTCCGCTGTTATTCTGTTTCCTTGAAAGTCAGATCATTATCAGCTGTTCAACATATTTGTGCAAAACCCCAGCATCAATCGATCCATTCATCCCTCGCTCCGCATTCACGCAAGCTATTCACACTATTCACAATATCTTTAAATAATTACAAAGAGAGGCTGAAACAGGTGGGTAAAATTAGGAAAATGAGTGCAAATGTACATGTAAAGGAATCAGATGGCACACCGGTCACAGGGATATCGCTTTCTTTAAGCTGCAGAGAGGATAACAATTAAGTCCTGGATTTACCGTGCACCAAGTCTACTGCAAACATAGCATGACAATGCGCAGTAACGATTGTGTAAATAAACAAGACTCTTTTAGCATCTACTATTTGTAATTAACGCTTATTTGCATCTTACTGAGGAACCATAACCGGATGTGCAAACAGAGAATGAATATAGACCATGTATTATATAATACTAATGTTCAAAACCTTCTTCTGTACTCAACCACGAAACTCTATATTTAAAAATGTACTTTACTATCCATTCTGAAATGGTTTATCTTTTTCTCTTTTCAGAGGACCTCTGACCCAAGCACTTAAACCCTGACCCCTGGGAGCCGGCTGACAGAAAATGAGATTAACTCCCATTAGTTGGCTGCTCAGTGAGGCTTTGCGCTCCTCAGGCTGTAGTTCTCCAAAATATAGTGCCTTTCATGGTTGGAGGCAGTCAATTATAATAAATACACGTCAGGAGTCCGCAGTGTCAGTGTATTTCAGCACGAGGAAACGATTCGGGTTGTAAGCTGAAAGAAAATTGACTTTGTGCTGTAATTCAAGGATGGAAATGTAAAGTGACACGATCTTAATCTCAGCTCCTGAACTGGCCATTTGGCTTCTGTGATGTGGATGCATGTGATCAGTTAACAGGCAGATAGTGGCCGGTCAGAGGTGAGGTCAATACGTTCCCAGCCTTGGTAAAACAGGTGTACACACAGCCTAGGTTACATACGTAGGAGTGCGAGTGTGTGTGTCCCACAGGACCATGTTCGACGAGGTGGGGGGACTGTGTGTTTCCTGTACTCAAAAATGTCTTTGACTAGACTCAACCTAGTGAAACACGGCCCTCACTCTTGAAACCCTAACTCTTCATACACACACATGCATGTGTCTCTTAAATTAGCAGGTTCCTATGAAAATATCAATCGGTACGTCGAAATAAATTCAAGTGTGTGCGTATAAAAGGGAAAGTTGAGAAAAATAAAGCTCGAGTCACTAGATGCCAATGAGAACAGGCTCTTTCTCTTACTGTTTCGCTCTGTGAATCCAAACAACACCGTTATTCATCCACCAAGTTCCCCCCGGCAATTCACCCACCCCTCCCGCAACCCTTCCAATCCCAGCTTGGGCCGTAACCATCGCTTCTATTCTCTCCGAATGTAGCCGCACCTGAACTGCTTCACCACAGGGGCTTGTTCAGAGCAGCATGAGGGGCGGCGAGGCCTGAAACCAATCCCTGTTCGGGATCCCACCACTTCCTCCCAATTGTTCCCAACAAAGCCGGACAGGCATAAATGGCCTGCTATCTGTGTCACAGAAAAGTGGAGAGCAATTTGTTTCCTATTAAACAGGACTGTCAGTTCACTTTCTCGTCTTGTTTTTCTCACTTGTTTTTTTGTTTTGTTTTTATTGTTTCTGCCAGGCCAAAGTGTCACTTCAAGGTTCCCCCCTGACGGCTAAGTGGCTCGGACCCCCCTTTTAAACCTGAGAACGCACCTGTTTCGCCTGCACAGGTAATTGTAAGAATGTAGAGGGGAGACCTTAGGGGTAATGGATTCAGAATGGATGCTCGAACCAACACAAACACACACACACACACACACACACACACACACAAGCTTGAATATGGCACTGAAGAGGACTGTTTTGCAGTTCTGTAGGCTGCACCTGCTAAGTGGGTGATCTGTCTACCCCCAGTTCATGCGAGGGTCACAACAGCTTAATGTGACCCCCATCCTCTCCCTTTCTTTCTCTCCCTCTCTCACACACACAGTCGCAACACAGACCACATCTGCCGTTATTCTGCCTGAGGTGAACAGTTCAGTGCACGCACAGACAGCCACAGTAGTTAATAACGATTTAAATGGACGTCTTCGCATCTGTCTTTACTGAACTGTTGTTATTTCATTTCAGTCTAGCACGGTTTGTCTCATCACCGTTTTCAGCTAAATGAATGGTGCTCTATTTCATATGTAATGGCAAACGCACTATAACTATTTGAACGTTTGACGCTGGTAAGATTTTATGGAACAAAATTAATGCTTTTATTTAGCAAGTACATATTAAGTTGCTATTCATCTATTCATCAAAGAATCCTGTAAAAATACAATGTTTTTGAACTGTACGATTTTTTTTATGTTTTTTAAAGAAGTTTCTTCTGCTCACCAAGCCTGCATTTATTTGATCCAAAGTGCAAAACAACAACTTTTATCACTTTTGATCAATTTAAAGCATCCTTGCTAAATAAAAGTATTAATTTCTGTAATTTCTTTTCCAAATTAAATAAATAAATACATAAATTAAATTAAATTATTAAATAATTATACTGACTCCAAACTTTTGAATGGTATAGTGAGAGAATATGTACCGTTAATGCAGCATTAGAAAACTTCGGCTTTTTTTTTTTACTTTCGCTTTCTGTATAGTAAGTTGACTGAAGTTAAGACGTTCACTTGCATAACTAATGCGCAAAGTTTTCATGTTTCGTGTGTAATATCCATTGACCCGCCTTTGTGTTTTAAAACAGAAATATTTCCAATTGCAACGTAACTGCAAACCCCCTTGTGTATGTATCTTAAATACACAGCATCATATCTATACAAATTTTCCCCAGAACGTTCTTGCGACCCAGTAGAAATACTTCCATGGCCCGGTAGTGGGTCACGACCCGGTGGTTGGGGACCTCTGTTATAGTGTATAATGTTACAAACGCTTTTTATTTCAGATAAATGCTGACTTTTGGATCTTCTATCAGAGAATAATAAAAAAAATGTACTCAGCTGTTTTAAATATTGATAATAATAATAATTTAAAAATCTGCATATTAGAATGATTTTTCTGAAGGATCGTGTGACACTGAAGACTGGAGTAATGATGCTGAAAACAGTAAACAGTTCTTTTAAATAGTAAAAATATTTCAAAATTGTACTGTTTTTGCTGTAAAACGGTCTATGCACTATAAAGGCCCAAAACTTTGTGGATGGATCAGTGAAATTAATTTATGCTGAAATGTATGGAGTTCCCCATTACTTAACATAACCGTGGGTCTGGAGACACGGAAATATAGTCTGTAGCTTTGCTGAAGGTGTGAAAGACTGTCACTGGTGTGATATTTGCATAGAGATATGATCAAGAATGTGTTAGAAGCCTGTTGTATTGTGAAGAATGACCACAATCGATATAAAAAAACAATAATAATAATACTTAAAAATAAGAACCAACTATAAATAGCTCTTTATGTTAAAGAATAATAAAAACACATAAAATGCAGCACATGTAAACTAGAAATACTTCAGAATTAGATTCAAAGCCTTTCTTCATAGCCTGGTTTGCATGTTTGCATGTACATACTGCCTGCGGAAATGCATGTAAATGGATTTCTGACAATGATTTGTATTGTTACTTAAGACAAACACCTGACTTGTATGACAGAAAGTCCAGACGGAGGCTTTTATATAACGATAAACATTGTTATCGATTTCGTTTACAGTATTATTTCATTACAAGTGTCTTAATTGAAACCCCTTTCCCATTTAACAATGTTTTATATTGTGATTTAAGAGAAATGCCTGATTTTGCCTTGATTACCTTTAATTATCTGTAATGATTAACAATATTGATATCAATATTGTTTATATCATTATGCCATTAGAAGTATGCTTGTAATGGAAACCCGTGCCCCATCTACCAGACTCGATGGCACTACATTAACTACTAAACACATATGGTTCAGTTCATTTGCCACTGAGCGCCCTTAAAGAGGTACGATGGATGAAGGATTAAAAAAGGGGTTGGGGAAAAAAGATTGAATGAAAAAATGACCCTCTCTCCACTCTCCTATTGTGTGGGGAGTCTGGAACCCCATCTGTGCGAGAGGAGAGGCGTGAAATGTTCTGTAATTACTGGTAATGATGTCCTAAGATCAGAGACTCAGCCCAAACAAGGTAATTACATGATAAATGTGTGTATGAGCACACTGACCTGGAGTCAGCAGGGCCTTTGAGACAGGCGTACGATGGACAGCTAACAGAGATATCTGCTCAAAAGGCCCACTGGGACCTGCATAGATCTCTATTGTCTGAAACAGTGTCTCTTGATAACAACATGGATCAAGGTTCAGCGAAGGGTTGTGCGTGTTTGCATGTGTATCTTGAAATTTCTTTCCTTCTAAAAATACTTATATATATTATAATATTTTTGAAAGATGAGGTGGCGATAGATATTTTTTTTGTGTATTTTTATTATTATTATTTTTTTAATATATACAGAATTTATATGGAGAATATATAGAGATAAATAAATATTAGATTTTTTATTATATGTTTATATAATTTATTTAAGTTAAATAATTGTTAAATTAAATGATATAAAAATGATATATTTTTGTATTTTTAATTTTTTAGTTATTTTAATTTTTTTAATTTGTATTTTTAATAGAGAAAGATATTTATAGATGTAGATTTACTCAATATTATTTATTATATATTATAATATAATATTATTTATTTAAATGCAAGGTGTTTTTGTAATATTAAATATATTTTTTTTAAATTATTATTTATTGGAAATTATTTTTATTTTTAGTTACATACAGGAAGATGGAAATGTGAAGGGGGTGTGATGGTGCTGAGCAGGTGTCAGAGGTTAAGTGCCCCACTCAAGGGCATAACATTAGTGGTCAGAGAAGGAAAGATCCTCTGGGATTTGAACTTGGATCTTCTAAGTTATAGTTTGCTGTCCTTATTTAGCCACCATTATATTGCTTTGGTAAATTTCAAAGCGCTGGGTTAAATTTTATGTGTAGCAAATATTATAATATGTCATTACTCTTGTGAGATGTACATTAATTAACCATTATCAAGTAGGTAAACTGCACATTCATTTTAATTTCTAGATTTGAGTATTTTTGTTTGATTTTGATATTGCTAAAGGACTACTGGACTAAATGATTAGCGTGGCCTTGTTTTCTTAAATTAATGCAGAAAATGCCAGCTTAGCATTTCTGTGATGTATGCTGATCAATGTTATGTGGCCTAATTGTGTTTTCAGACCTAGATTTAACTGATTTGTCCATAAACATCCTTGTATTGAATGGATGTGGGGACAGAAGGCTCCAGTTAGACGGTTAGTCCATGATCACAGAGGCCATGGCAAATAACTGATCCTCTAGTGCTTCACTTTTTAAATGCAAATAAGGCCCTGCAGAGCAAACAGGTCACATGTTTTCTTTTGTCCTCTTTAGGTTTAGAGTTGTTTGTGATATATTACTCATCTGTTCTCAAGAACTGTTTTGGTACCTTTACAGAATGCATGATAATAAGATCATTTAAATTCTAACACTTCGTTCATCAAAAATCTGATAGCCATGCAAAAATATTTTTTTAGACTATTACGCCGATATCAAATGAGGAATCGTAGTCAAGAAAAAACAGCCAAGATTTGCCTGAGATTTGCCTAACCTCTAAAAAAACAATGCCAGCTTCATCGATGAGTATTTTATGCTCCGTAAGCTTAGCTGCCGTTATACAAATGACTGTTGTATTGCACTCTGGTCGACTCGAAAGAGGATATTAAACATTATCACATTTTTATCTGTTTATTCATTAGCCCAATTCCATACCAATATGCCTCAGCTGTTTTAGGGGGAAGCAGGCCTTCTGTTTGTCCTGGAGTTTTTTTATCTGCATCATTAATTACCTTATACAGAAAATGTCAGGTATTTTTAATTCACTGCGATATAATAATGCATAATGCAATAATAAATCTGTTACAGAGAGAGTAGATTACAATATAAAACAAAAAATATGATATCTAGAAATTAGGAGGTGACCTACCAATACCCCATGTCACCTATAGATGGCGACAGTGCCTAATTTTCTGTGCAATGCCTCCATAGAAAGAATTAGGTTATAAAAGCCGTCAGTATTGCTACAACTGATGGCACTCCAGTTCTATTGGATTGCATGTGTATATGCCTTTTTATTTTTTATTGAATTAATTGACTTATTTCTCACCAGCATTTCTCAGAAACGCTTTGCTCTCAATATGAATCTTATGGGACATATACATTTAAATAGAGAAGAGATAAAACAAGATATGGATACTATGTAAATTACCTGATTTGTATGGGTGATAAACCAGCCTAGACTCTTCTAAACATATACAAACCTAGTAAAAGGTTTATGTTTGTTAGTTTTAAGTTGAGAAAAAGAGCAGTTGTGCCCGGTAAACACATAAGATACCTGACATACAACAAGTATTAGGGAAATGACAGTACACACATCTGTGTGCGTATAAAGTCAAACAAAAGAAATGTGTGTGTGAAAGAAATAAAGGGACAGCGACGGACAGAAAATGAATGAGAGAGGGAGAAAAAGGACAATTTGTCACAAAGTCACCCGCATAAAGGCTGAGAAATGTGCGAAATGCAGTAATTGCGTGAAGCAGTCAGTGTGTGCTGAATAGAAGCGCTGTTGAGTCGGATTCTGCTTCCGTGATGCGCGCGATCGGAGGCATCTTCAAGAGCGTCTGCGTGAATATGTTACTCATTACCGCGGCCAGATAAAAAGCCAGAGAATGCAGAGCGATTGTTCTCTAGTGTTGGAGAAAGACAGTCCTTCCCTCTTCATTAGCGCTTGAGAGAGATCAGGGAGCGAGTGTAATGAAGAGAGGGATCACTCGGTAATGTTTACCCGGCAACGCGGGTGAAGTTGACGGCATAGCGAGCGCGGTTTCCCGGCAACTGCCTCTTGTGCGAGGCGCCAGAGACACGGCCATTATTAATACACAGACGTGTATTTGGGTAATGAACAGAGTGGACAGTGACACAATGACCTCAGCCACTAAATGAGTCTAAATATATGCTGTGAAGAATTACTGACGACTGAAGTGTCTTTAAATGTACAAGAATCTTATCTGTAGTTAGCTTTCAAAGTGATTTGCACGTGTTCATATATAAATATTTCGAGCTGCTTCTCTTAGTGTGGAAATTCATGGGTTATAGGCTACACACTTTTAAAATTAAAGTTCCTTATTAGTATCAGTGATTCCTTGAAGAAGAGTCAACATCTATAGATACTTTCCATTGCGCAAATGTGACCCTGGACCACAAAACCAGTTATAAGGGTCAATTTTTTTAAAATTTAGATTTATACATCATCTGAAAGTTGTATAAATAAGCTTCCATTGATGTATGAATTGTTAGGACAATAGGACAATACTGGGCGGAGATTAGCTATTTGAAAATCTGGAATTTGACATTTTTTTTTAAAGAATGTCTTCATGGAACATAATCTTTACTTGAGCTACGCTCAAATATCTTAATGTTTTTTTGGCATTATAATAAACATTTTGAGAAAATCGAGTTTAGATATATTTATGGTAGGAAATTTCTTCATGGAACATGATCATTACTTGAGCTAAGTATCCTAATAATTTTTGGCATAAAAGAAAAATCAGTCATTTTTGAATACAATGTATTGTTGGCTATTGCTACAAATATACCTGTGCTACGACTGATTTTTTGGTCCAGGGTCACAAATATAGTAGAAGATGGTTCTTTTTACTCTGAAAAATATAAATATAACCCAGTGCTGGGTGAAATATGGACAAGCCCAGCAATTAGTTTGGTTTGGGTAGTTTTATTTACTTCAACTATTGTTTAAAAATTACTATATGGCTGGCTTAAAATGAAGCTAAAGAGATTGTAAATTAAAAATCAGGCAGTTAGGTATCAGCCATAATCACAAGGTGAATATTTATAATAAGCAATGTTAAAAATGTTCATTTTTAAATTATTTATTCAACTTATTAATAAATGTTCAAACATAGTCATTTTTAAGCAATAGTGGAGTTTAATAAAACTAACCAGATGACTGGCTTAGCCCAAATGCTAGGTCAAAACAACCTGATCGGAAGGGGTTTGTCTATATTTCATCCAGCGCTACGTTGTTTTTTAGAGTGTAGATTAGTTTAATGTTCCTCACACCTTGAAAAAATGGTTCTTTTAAGAACTGTTTGCTGAAAAGTTCTTTGTGGAACCCAAAATGATGGTTCTACGGCTGTGCAAACCACTTTTTGGAGATTTTTTTGTTGGACGATTAAGATGATTTTAGAGGCATAGAGGCCATTTAAACCCAGCTAAGATCATTTTTAGGCTGATTTAAGCATATTGATATTGTAGGCCAGTTGCCTAGGTAAACGTAGAGTTTTGCAACACGCCAGTAGTGATGTGACTGTGAATATCAATAAAAACACATTTCCAGCCAGGACACACTAACTAATGTAAACTGTTTAGATGGTAAAGGCATTGACAGTGCTGGCCTGCAGCAGAAACTAAGCGTAGATTTGTGTTCATATGGGCTGACAGAGGGGTTTATTTTCCATTTTATGCAAATGAAAAAAGCGTAAAGAAAAAAAGTGGCCTTAGATGGAGATTTTAAATACACAAGCCCCCCGTAGCCCTCCTAATGGTGTGTATGACAATGACAGCGTGTGTCTGCGCGTTGCTTTATGGCCCCAATGACTTCAATCACTCCCTGGAAAAACAAATCTGATCTGGTCTACCTGCCTCCATCACGCCATCCTCCAGAACAATGATAGATAGATAAAAGCCAGTGTCTGTGGGTTTGTGTATTAAATAAAAAAGACGGATGTCCCCGCGGCTGGCTGTTTGGCATTGCCTGATGCGAGTCATTTATCTAAATGTAGCCGTGGCAGCCGGGGTCCTGGGCTGACAGAAATGACCCATAATTTGCTGCTAACTGCAGTAGCGGGTTCTGTAATAAAAGCTTTTCATTAGGGCTGAGCAGCCTGCACCAGGCACAACTTAGCAAAAGGGCCCTTCCTCTAATTGCTAACCATTACAAATATGGTCCATTTGGTGGAGAGAGAGAAGAGGAGGAGAGAGCGAGAGAGAGAGAGCAGAGAGGAGAAGAGGGTGTGGGATAGGTCTGTGTTTCCCCTTCACAAAGCGCACCAATAATTGAACAATTAAACTTTAGCAATGTGATTACCACTCACCATAACTAAAAGCAGCTGTGTGAACGGCACAAGGCCACAGTGGGCGGAAATGCCGAGTCTGTCTGAGAACGCCGAGCTTGGGATGGATGGGGTGTCATCGCCGGTGCGTGATTGAGCCTCGGTTCCAAAATAACAAAAGAAATGCCAGATGAATTGTGTGATTAAATAAAAGGTGCACATAAAACAGAAGCAACATAAAAGAAATCAGCGTCCCGTACGATATACGAGCGCCGTTTCTCTTCCTTCTCCTTGTTTTTTACTTCGCAGAAAGCTGCTGCGTCTCTCTTGTCAAAAAGCAGACGTTATTTAGAGATCTGAGCCGCTTGATCATTTTTCCATAAATCCTTGCTTGAGTACATACCAAGAGTGTCACGGGCCAGCTGAGGATGTGAATGCAGCCTTTGTTTACACACAACACCTCAATCATAAATTAGCATCTTAATGCGAATATGGACACGCATCAATTTTATGCGCTAAAATGCTTCTGTCCATGTCTGGCCTGTGGTCGCCAGCAAAGATGCTCTTTTGTATGCATGCGCTGACCTCTTCTTTTACAGCGAATGAACCTCTCAATAATCTCCTCACACAAAATATAAACACAGAGCAGCACCCTGCTGCCAGCGTTTGGTTAACAGGGTCTGATTAGAAACAGCAGGTGTTCCTCTCTCAGCTTTCGGCTGCAAGAAGCCATGAATGGTGGGATACAGTAAGAGCTGTGACCTCTTTATTCAAGTATACAAAGACACTGATACTGCAACAGATCCTGTCATTACGTCCCTTCCCTCCCTGCCAATTAAAACCCACTTGTTTGATGTCCCAATTAGCCTGGAGTTCAGCCGCTCCAAACGTGTGTACGTGTTTGTGTGTGTGTGTGCATACAAAAACACTGAACATCTTTCAATTAGCAAATGCATAGCTAGATCAGTTAAAATGAGGGAAACACTCGAATTACTGAGCTTGAAAATGTTGTCGTTTGCTTTCTTGGTGCAGTGTTTCATGTAAAAAGAGAAGTCATATTGTGGTGAATGTGACTTTGTTCTCTATGTTGACTATAAAGATGCAGTAAAAAACATCCTTCTATTAAGTCATCATTGCCCGCTGACTGCACGCAGAAACCACACAGAATGCAACAATTATATTCACAAACAAATGATTCATATGAGTCATATTAGTGAATCAAAACATAACATTGCCGATGTAGCTCAATTCACAAAGAAAAAAGGCAGTTCTTTTTATTGAATCAAAAACACACAAAGAGGTTAGTGTAGCCTGATTCATGAACAAATGACTCTTAACAGACGGTTCTTTTTAGTGAATCAACATCTATAAAGTGACCAGTGTAATCTGATTACCAAAAGAATTCACTTCTGTAAGGCCGTTCTTTTTATTGAATCCAAAACGAACGGCCAGTGTAAACTGATTCCCGAACAGCTGGTTCTTTTTAGTAAATTAACAACATCTAACGTCAAAGTAACATCAATCATTAATTCCCAAACGAATGAATCTTCTGAGCAGATTCTTTACTGAATCATTTAAAAAGATGAGTTAGTGGTTTGAATCAGTCTGATGAATCCATCAGGTTAGTGAATCAACAACTGACTCTCTGAACTGCTAATTATTGTTATTTTCACTTATGGCCGTATCAAAAATGAAGAAAGTTTTGTGTCAGTACCATTACTGAGCAACTGTGTCTTAAATATTATTGATTTTTAACTATTTTCTTTCTTATATATTTCACATACTATGTGTATTAGAAATATTCCTTAATTTATTACAAAAAAACTTCCACATGTTTATTTAGCAATGTGGTCATAGGAAAAAATTACTCAGTAATGCTACTGACACAAAACCTGCTTCATATATTTATATATATATATATATATATAGAGAGAGAGAGAGAGAGAGAGAGACATATTGTTAATAATAGCATGCTTACATTAACAAGATTAGCGTTGCAATAGCAGTATGGAATAATATTAAGTGCAGGCAAATTTCTACATTAGTCATGCACATATAATGTCATCATATGGTCCTACATAAGTGTGGGACCAGCAGCTCGCTGCGATTTCTGATGACCTGTGACTTGCGGCACTGATCCATGTACTGTCATCCAGGCAATTCCTGGGACTCTGCAACAACTGCCATCACTCTAGCCTGAACTGTGTTGAAGAGCGCTCTTATCTGACACATTTGCTGTAAATGGCAGCCATATCTGGGTGAGCGAAAGAAGATAAAAATCACCATACCAACAAATTTGTTCTTGCATTTGCCTATCAGTAAAAGTTCTGGATAACAGGGTTAGAGGGCCGCTCATATAACATAAAGTTTCAGTTAAATAGCTGCTGGTTATTATTGTCCGGCATTAAGAGAACCATGCAGTTTTGCATTGCTGGAGCCTGCTATACAAATACAGTTTATATATGCAAAGTTGCTGGTGCTGAGTACAAAACAAAATCCCCTTTCCTGACAGCAGGAAATTATTCACGATACAAACTTAGGGTTAGGAATTAGACTAACTTTCCGCCTTAGAGCCATTTGACTATCACTGAAAGAGTCACTCAGGTATGGAACAAGTTAGCGATTGTTCCCTTCATCTTCCCTCAAAAGAAATAAGACAGAGGTCGTTTGGGTACAGTAAATCGAATCAGACCTGTGTACAATAATTCTCAACAATTAAAAAAAATACTGAGTAATGAATGTAGACATTGTATATGTACATATCTGACTTTAAGTGACTGTAATTAAAGATTAAAATGTGAAGACTTTTAATCTAATAAAATCATCTTCTGATAGGTTTCAGTAAAGGACACAGTGCATCAGCAATGGATGTGAAAGTACCAGACACCCAACACTAGGTGTCCCCCCTTCTCCTGAAAGTGCAATCCTGTGTCATAAGATTATGATATCACAGACGGTAATGGCACCAATATACGAAATCTTCTTTTAGATCATTAGCTGTTCTTGCGTGATCGACCGGTCTTAAATGAGAGAATGGAATTCATTTATGAGATGGATTTCTTGTTAAGGCCAAACAAAGAACGACCTGTGTAACAGTGCACCTGAACGCCACCTATATAGTCTATTGACAGTATCTGTTGATGAGACTTCAGTAATCTACTCTTATAGCATAAACTAGGATCTGCGTAAGATCATTTTAGACTAGTATGTTTTCATAGATTGTACCCAAACCCAAAGCCACAACCAAGGTGAAACTACTGCTATACATTTATTGCATTTTTAAAAAATAAAATATTAATAAATACTGTTTTTTAAAAATAAAAAACTTATATAAAACAGCTCTTATTTATCTGTTTTTAGTGCTTTGATAGTAAGAAATGCTGTGTAAATGAAGCAGGAATGACCAGACTAGCAAATATGACCATTATTATGTAAAATAAGAGGTTGTAGCCCTGCAGTTTTTATCTTTTTTCTGATAACACTTTACAGTAGGGTACCATTATTTAATAATTAACATTAATGGTAACACTTTACAATAAGGTTCCATCAGATAATGTTAGTTAATGTATTAATTAACATGAATAAACAATACAGCCATAGTACAGAGTTTATGTTAGTTCACAGTGCATTAAATAATGTTAACAAACACATTGTGATTTTAATAATGCATTGGCAAATGTTTAAATTAATATTAACTAAGATTAATAAATTAATTAATGTTAATTAAAGAGGTTAACTAATGATCATTATTGTAAAGTGTTACCACATTAACTAACAATACATTTGTTACTGTATTTATTAATCTGTAACGTTAGTTATTAAAAATACGGCTGTTCGGTATTAGTTCATCCTAGATCCATTATGTAATATTAACAAATATAATTTTGATTGTAATATATTAGTAAATGTTAAAATTAACATTAAGTAAGATTAATAAATGCTTTAGAAGTATTTTTTGTTAATTCATGCAGTTAACTAATGTTAACAAATGTAACCTTTGGTAAAGCATTTTATTTCAATTTTATATAAAACTATATAAGTTTTTTTCTTTTTCTTTTTTCATATTGCAATTCCCTCGTCTAGAGTCGCCCAGTAAGCCTCTGTGTTATGCCAAATTCTTTGGAGCCCAAGATGTAACCATTTGTGATGATCAATAATCATATAATGTAAGGTAAGACAATTGCATAGAACATTGTTCATTATCAGTGTAATCTGTTAGCATTATGTCAAGTTATCTTTAGCATTAGCTTGTTAACCACAGTCTTATTACAACATATACTGTACTGAAGGGATAGTTCAACCAAAAATACTTTTATCATTTGCCCTTATTTTGTTAAAAACCTTTATTTTTTGTGGCATACAAAAGATATTTTTAAGAATGTTGATAACAAAACCGTTTTGGATGACCACTGACCAACTTTTCTCAAAATATCTTCTTTTCACAGGAGGGTGAGTAAAAGATGACAGAATGTTAATTTTTGGATGAACTATTCCTTTAACAAGCTGTATCCTAGGTTTTATAATCAGGTGCCTAATAGGGTACTCAAAAGAAGTTCAGTCAGCCAATGGAATCACTTTTGTGTAAAGTGCAAGTGGGTAGGCTTTTGATGGGGTAGGATTTGGCACGGCACTGGCCCCCTGGTTGAGAAGCTCAGGATTCAAATGAATCAGGTGTGCAGTCTATATTACGGAGCAAAAAGATCCTCCTCCCCCCTCAGGCGGCAGCTGGGAGTGTAATTACCACACCTGATTTATACGTGATTAACACGCAGCTATAACTTACCTTTTGCGCCAAAGCACGGCCATAAGTTTCCAGTACTTTTCACCAAACAGGCGTGATATCGCAGCAGAATGGATGTGCGTGACTCTGGCGGGAGCATATGGTATATTTCTCCATCATCAATAATTCACGCGAAATGAGCAAAAATTAGTCGGCCCGGTTACTGCCGAGTTTGTTCCGCATTAATTTTGCCGACGTGTTCTAAATGGGGTCGTTAGGCTGAAAACAAAGTGCCTCTCTCAGTGTATTTAAAAGAGAGAATTGCTTCGTGAGAGTCTTGTTCACGATCTTACACCTGCTCTCTTTGTAAATAAGAGTATTGTTTACAACCCGTGCAGGCTATGAAGTTACGTGACTGATTATCAAATTTACTTCTAATTGAGAAATACTTCACAGCCTGCCATAATAAAGAGAGAGATCTGCCATGCAGTCCTAACCGATTTTGCAGCACGATTGTTGTACATGCACACACACACAGTCATATACGTCTGTATAACCTACACAATCCTTAGTGCTTCTACATATTGTTGGCTTAACCCCGCATGGCCCTAATCTTTCTGTGCACCGGCTGCTTCTCTAGTGGCACTCTGTCACTCACAGTCTATGAGGCTCAGCTGAGCAAGAAAAGGAAAAGAAAAGAAACAGGAACAATAAGGTCAGAAAATGTTCTTCTCAGCTCTGGCTGGCTCAAGTGCTGGCCGTGTGTGAGCGAAGAAGAGAGCTGGAGAGGTGGAGGACCATTAGACCACAGGGATTATTAGATTTTTAGGGGTGGTGTGACCCCTCCTGTCCTCTCCTCTGACACTCACACTCATTCATGCACACCTAACCTGCCATGCCAAATGTAATGAATAGACTCTGACAATGTCGCAGAATTGGATGTTTGAGAATTGTGCTACTCTGCGACATGGTGTCAGAAAAAGGGAGAGAGAGAGGGAAAGAGAGAGGGTCGGGGAGCAAAGGTCTGGATGTCACCTTCTGTCGATGATTTCTAGAGAGGTTTTATTGTTCAGAATGGAATTACTAGTTACTGAATATTGTGAAGTATACACTTGGGATGCACCAATATAAAAACTGGGCCAATACTGATTAACAAATTCATTGTTTATTTGATTTATTAATTATTTTTTTAATGTAATTTATTTATTTTTATTTCGGATTAATTGTATTTATTATACGGATAAGTTGTATTTATTGTATTAATTGTATTATATTTTTATAAGCTATTTTGAATACATAAAACAACAAAAAAAGGAAAAAGGATATTTAGATTATATTTATAAGATTAAATTGCTACATAAAAAAAAATAAGCGTTTAAATAAGACTTTAAATAAGCGTTAGGTAACGGCAATGGTAAACTAAATGTAAAATGATCATGAACCATTCAATATTTAATATCAGCCTATATCAACAAATACTGATTAATTAAAGACTCTAATATTGGCCTATAACAAATATACCAATATATTTTGCGTGCTTAGTGTGTACTGGTTTCTTCTTGCTATTTTTGAAATAGCATGTACACAGTGGGCATTATTTCACAATAAACATATTTGTTGTTATCACATTTCATAATCAAATCATCAGATATTTGGCATTTATAATTCAGATTTGTATAACTTGTCTTAATTTTGACAGTCTGATTAAAGTTGAGGTTTAAAAGTTTACATACACCTTGCAGAATCTGTAAAATGTTAGTTAATTTACCAAAATAAGAGGGATCATACAAAATGCATGTTATTTTTTATTTAGTACTGACCTGAATAAGATATTTCACATAAAAGATGTTTACATATAGTCCACAAGAGAAAATAATAGTTGAATTTATAAAAATTACCTTGTTCAAAACTTTACATACATTCTTAAAACTCTAGTGATAGTTGTTTAGTGATAGTTGTTCATGGGCCCCTTTATGTTAAACTACCCACTGTTCTTCAGAAAAATCCATCAGGTCCCACAAATTCTTTGGTTTTTCAGCATTTTTGTGTATTTGAACCCTTGCCAACAATGACTGCATGATTTTGAGATCCATCTTTTCACACTGAGAACAACTGAAGGACTTATATGCAACTATTACAGAAAGTTCAAACGCTCACTGATGCTTCAGGAAGAAACACTTTGCATTAAGAGCCAGGGTGAAAACTTTTGAACAGAGTAAAGATTTTATTGTACAGTTGTCTTATTTTGCTTAAATATATATTTTTTTCATTTAGTACTGCCCTTCAGAAGCTCTAGAAGATACTTACATGTTTCCTAGAAGACAAAATAAGTACATTTTCAGAATGTTTTCACCCCCTGGCTAATGCATCATGTTTCCTTCTGAAGCATCAGTGAGCGTTTGAGCCTCCTGTAATAGTTGCCTCAGTCGTCCTCAGTGTGAAAAGATAGATCCCAAAATCATACAGTAATTTTTGGAAAGGGTTCAAATACACACAAGATGCTGAAATCTTTTTCTGAAAAACAGCGGGTAGTTTAACTGTTCTGGACAAACAATGAACCACTATCACTAAAAACAAAACAAAACAGCTGTGGATCATTCAGGTAACAGCACAGTTTTAAGAATCAAGTGTATGTAAACTTTTGAACAGGGTCATTTTTATAAATTCAACTATTAGACTAAATGTAAACGTCTTTAATGTGAAATATCTTATTCAGGTCAGTACTAAATTAAAAATTACATGCATTTTTATTGATCCCTCTTATTATTATCATTTTGCAGATTCTGCAAGGTGTATGTAAACTTTTGACCTCAGCTGTAGCTGGTCCAGAAAAAGACTTGTTTTGTGTCTTTGTCGCAATCGAAATGAAAGAAATTAAAATGGTTGTTTACATTGCATTGTGGAATATCGATGAAGAATGCTCTGCTGTATACGGTATATTTTAATAAAAGTACTAAATAGCCTTGATTTTGCATGCAAACAGTATATTTGCATACTTTGCACAGTATACCACTGTTGAAGTAATGAACAGAGTATGTTAAGCCAGCAGCTTACAGTATTTCCTCCTGCACAGCTGAGAATAAGGAAAGGAAAGGAAAAGGAAAGGAAAGGACGTGACGTGTGGCCAAGTATGGTGACCCATACTCGGAATTTGTGCTCTGCATTTAACCCATCCAAGTGCACACACACAGTAGTGAGAAGTGATCAAACACGCACACACACACCGTGAACACACACCCGGAGCAGTGGGCAGCCATATTGCTTTCGCTGCGGCGCCCGGGGAGCAGTTGGGGGATCGGTGCCTTGCTCAAGGGACTCACCTCAGTCGTGGTATTGAGGGTGGAGAGAGCGCTGGATATTCACTCCCACCACCTTCAATCCCTGCCGGACCTGGGACTCAAACCCGCAACCTTTCAGTTACAAGCCCGACTCCCTAACCATTAGGCCACGGCTGCCCCATAAGCACCAAATGTGGAGGAGTTCATGCATTAAAAGAGAGGGTGGAGACCACAAGGTCTCATTAATTTACAAATGTGGTTAGTTAAGCTCAGTCAGATAGATGAAAAAGAGCTTAAATCATTTGCGTAGCTTTACATAGTTCACACCCTCTGCTTATATCACTAAATACTCATTAAAGCATAAGCAAGCGAAACTTTTACTGCTCCATTGGTGCATACAGTAGATTTCAGTCAGTGTACAGGTTTGTCATTAAACACCAGCTAATGTGAAAGAGTCAGTCATGTGAAAGCCATCAGCCCACATCTGCTGCATGCCCCTGTTTGCGCACTCGAAAGTGGACCACTAAACCTCAGCAATGCGATTTGCTGTTGTAACACTGCCAAAGATGAGTTTTGTGTCAATGTTCTTAATTTTTGTGGTTCCACAAGGTGAGTGTGTAACGTGCACCCATTCTTTGCTCACAAAATGTATTATTGTAGCTTCATAACATTACGGTTGAAGCACTGATGTCACATGGACTATTTTATTGATGTCATTACTACCTTTCTGGGCCTTAGTGGAACGTAGTAGTTGCATTGCTGTCTATGCAGGGTCAGAGAGCTCTCGGATTTCATCAAAAATATCTTAATTTGTGTTCTGAAGATGAACGAAGGTCTTATAAGGTTTGGAACGACATGATGGTGTGTAATTAATGAAAACTTTTAGGTGAACTGTCCCTTTAAAGATGGTGTTTGTGTTGTGTTAAGGGTTATAATGTGATGATGCAAGCAGTGAGACCAGAGGGTTCAGAGTTAAATGTGTTGGAACAAATGCCTTTCATCGCCATTGATTGTTTTAATTGAACAGGGTGAGAATGGGCCATTTTTTGCCAGAGCCTGTGGGTAAAAGGTCTAACAAATCTTCAAGACAGGTATGATGGAAAGTAAAGGAAAAAGTCAAACCGAGACAATTGGCTTCAAATGGACCATTATTGTAAATACATGCAGATTGCGCAAAATGAGATTAATGGACGTGTATTGCTGAAAACATTTATACTGAATATTGACTCTTTCTCTCTCTCTCAGACTCTCTCTGTCAGGTGAATGTCACTTCACTGCTGGGAAATTTAACGTTGCTTTTAACCTGTGCTGCCATGTAATTACCTTGACATTTACCCTTCATTAAATCAACTCTACAGCAGCCATTTTATTTTTCCTGACTCTTTCCATCGAGGCAGACGCCAGTAATTATACATGCTAATAATTAGAAACAGTGGGCTGTGGAGCTATCAGGCTGAAATGCAGAGCAAATACTGTAATTTCCCATGATTCCTGACCTCCCCTGCGTTGTTCATTATTTTTGTGGCGAGAGAGAGAGTTGAAGGGCAGAAATGCGATTAGAGAACTGTGCGATGAGACCGAGTGAATGAGTCAGTGACAAGGGGAACGCCTGCTACGTCTCTCATTTCGTTGGTCGCTTCCGTTATTACGACAACTGCCGGGGAATTGGTGCAATGGTGGATGGCGGCGGTAACGATCCACCAGGGACTCGTCAATCAAACTTCCCAATGCCACCCCGAATTGAAATTTCATCTGCATTTGAATTAGCGACATTATTCGCCAATTTACCTCAGAGTGAACATTTTTCCATTGGAGATGGAATTAAATTAGAAAATGAGTGAGTCTTTAATTTCCAGATTATTAATCACAGAATATAATTCACCTCCACATACCTTAAGGGCAACCACATTATCCTAAGTGCCATTTTATCTCCTGACCGTGAAGCTGATGCCCTGATGGCGAGGTGTCATACAAATCTAGTTTTTCAGAAGCAGATGATAAAAGAATACATCTCGCTCCATCATGGAAGACATAATATTAGCAGCACTTCCTGCCTGAGAGCTTATTTGACATGAAATTGGGTAGTTTTTAACCTATAAATGCCACAGTAAAATTACTTTTTTGTAAGTGGGGGAAAGTCAGCATAATTTGAGATTTATTCTGATGGGAAGTGGCTCGTGTTCAAAGGGACTGGCTTAGCTTCAGATGAATGGAAGTCTTGAACTAGCAAAATAGTCAAGCGCTATGTCCACATTTGTATTTATATATATTTTCTGAACTGGATTTCTGTATATTATTAATTTGTATTTATGTAATCTTTACATTTAAAGTACAGAATTTTATATTAATGATGCATACTAATTAAAATATAACAGCATACATTTCTGTATATACTAAATATTAAATATATTCACAAATAATTATTATATTAGTTATTTTAAAAACGTGTTAAATAATATATATATATATATTTGAAATTTTTTATTATTTTTTATATATTTTATTATTTATTATATATTTAGGATAGGACAATATTTGGCTGAGGTACAAATATTTGAAAACTGAAAATCATAAATCTGTGGGTGCAAAAAAATCTAAATATTGAGCAAATATTTATTGAGTTTAACGTTGTCCAAATGAAGTTCTTAGCAATGCATGTTACTAATAAATGTTTTTTGATATATTTACAGTAGGAAATTTACAAAATATCTTCATGGAACGTGATCTTCACTTAATATCCTAATGATTTTTGGCCTAAAAGAAAAATCTATAATTTTGACCCATGCAATGTATTTTTAGCTTATTGCTACAAATATACCCTATGCTACCTATGACGGGTTTTGTGGTCCAGGGTAACAAATTTGAAATGAAACATCCATGATATAAATAGGCTACTCTGCAGTATTATGCAATAAATCACCTCTTACAATACACTGCTAAACAGCAAAAACCCACACATTATTTCTCTAGTTAATTAGTTTTTAGCATTTATGTGCTTATTAGCTGTGGTTGTTGAAATTTTTACTGTGACATCCACTTCAGTTTAAATATGCTTTTTGTTTTAAAAAAATCAAAAACATGAGGTGTACAAAACTGCAGTTGTTTCACTGTATATGATTTTACATGGTGCTTAGAACATAGATTCTATGTCTGACCGTTTATAGAAAAAGTCTTTTTTTCCTCTGTGGTGAATTCAGGCGGAGGTTGAACTATGACATGGTGGAGGAGGGCAGCGCTGCCGTCAGACTGAACTCAGTGCCGGGCAGTAATGGTGGCTCTTAGTCAAACCTGAAGTCCTGGGGTACCACAGCGCTTCCTGTGCAGGTGTGCATGAATATTAATGTTAATACTTTTAAAGCATTACAGACTTAAATGTGACAGAGCAGCTAGCGGCTAATCACAGATAAAAGCCCATTACAACTCTAACTACTGCTCTGTCTGTGGACTGAGCCACTCGGAAGGTCAGTTTGAAATGTTTCAAATCAGAAAACATGAACACGATACTGACTTTAACTCTAGGTTTTATAGATTCACATTATGAAAATGGTCTTGTTTAAAATAGTACATCAATTGTGCCTAGTTGTAGCATGCTAATGGCTGTTATGTGCTAAAGCTAATGTGCATGGCATGTTTGCTGTTCAAAGAGTTTATTCAGTTTGACTTTAGGACAGTTTGGAAACTTTACCAGGCAAGATAGAAATAACACAATCATCAGGAGGTGAATATGCTGTAGCTTGAGAAAAAACATCTGACATCAGTGGTTTAAAGAGAAGAAATTGTTGAAAAAAACACAAAAAATATTCTTGTAGCTTCATAACATTATAGTTGAACCACTGATGTCACATAGACATTTTAACAATGTCCTTACCAATTTTTTGGGCCTTAAACGTAGTAGTTGCATTGCTGTCTATGAAGGGTCAGAAAGCTCTCGGATTTCATCAGAAATATCTCAATTTGTGTTCTGAAGATAAACAAATCTTACGGGTTTGGAACGACATGAGAGTGAGTAATTAATGACAGAATTTTCATTTTGGGGTGAGCTATCTCTTTAAATTGATCGAAAGTGTCTTTTATACCATAAGATATTTTAATATTCTATTTCAAATAAATTCAAATAAACAACCTTTTTCAATAATTCAAAATGTTCCTTAAGCACCAAATCAGCATATTACAGTAATTTCTGAAGAATTCAGCATTGCCATCACAGGAATACATTTAAATATTTTAAAATATATTCAAAATAAAAACAGTGGTTTTAAATTGTAATATTTTTTCTTACTGTATTTTTAATCAAATACATATAGCCATGGTTGGCATAAGAAACTTATTTCTACCTGAACTAATCTTTAGCATTAGCTTTTGCTTGTGTAACCTAATGTTGTGAGGTTGGTATATTAACATTTTAAATGTGACCCTAGATCACAAGGGTCATAAGGGTCAATTTTTTTGAAAATTGAGATTTATATATCATCTGAAAGCTGAATAAATATGGTTTCCATGATGTATGGTTTGTTAGGATACGACAATATTTGGCCGAGATACAACTATTTGAAAATCTGGAATCTGAGGGTGCAAGAAATCAAAATATTGAAAAAATCACCTTTAAAGTTGTGCAAATGAAGTTCTTAGCAATGCATATTACTAATCAGATGTTAAGTTTTGATATATTCACAGTAGGAAATGTATAAAATATCTTCATGGAACATGATCTTTAGTTAAAATCCTAATGGTTTTTGGTATAAAAGAAAAAGTGATCATTTTGACCCATACAATGTATTGTTGGCTATTGCTACAAACATACCCATGCTACTTAAGACTGGTTTTGTGATCCAGGGTCACAGGTAATGTTTTAAGTTTATTTAGATGTTATCATATGAAGCACGTTTTTAGTTTACCTGACAGTGTACCGTTTCTTTTGTAAAACGGTTTAAATGTGATCCTGACACTTCATGCTCCTGAACAAGAGGAACACTTTCTATGATTAAACCATTACATCCTGTAAATAAATAACCAAGGTTAAGCTCATGAACATGTCAGTTGATCCAGCACATCCATAAGAATTAATTTGTGAAGAATTAGGTATTTGATTGTATTTAGCCCTCCTACCCTGTCTGTTTTATCAAGGATTGCCAAAGCTCATCAGATGCCCCATGGTTTTGTTGAAAAGAGTGTTTGTCTTGAAAAGACAGAGATAGTTTTCATAAATTGTGTTCTTAGGAGGATGAATGAGAGAATTAGCCAAACCGCTGAGCTAGGGAAGCCTCTGGAAAGAAATATAGATATATAGGGAAGAAGGGCAAGAGCACAAAACAGATAAACAAAGGCTTATATATATTTCCTGCAGAGCGAGGGGAGTTGTCACACAGCATGTAGGAATACAATCTAAAGCAAGCGCTACACTCCATCGCTAAAAAGAGATTAAGACCTCATGGGGTCAGTTGCAGAGAGATAACGCACAGCTAACAGCTCTCGCAGCTAATGCCTCCCGACTTTAACAACAGCAGCCGGCTTCACGAGACACAGCGCCACAACAATCCATCACGGCGAGGACGTGCTTGCCAACACGATAGTATGACAAATGACGGCTGGCTTGATTGAAACCTGACAAAATTACCTTTTATTTTATAATAATGTCTGGCAGCAAAGCCCAGCCCACGATAAACACAGATCCATCACCTGACTGTCACCGAGCGACTCTCTGTAATGGCTGATCAGCGAGTTTAGCCTTCTAGACTCCAAACTTACCAGCAAACTGTCAACACGAGCCCGTACCGCCCCGACACTGACAAATACTCACCCTGACAGGGCCACAAATCACGCGCTGAAGAGTTTTAAAACTCAATATTCACTGGCCACGCATCTGCGGCGCTCTTGTTAAAAGTGTATTACGGCAGCCTCAGCTACGAGCACACTCTTTATTATTACTGTATTGACAGCGACTATAATAAAGTTGTGTTTTTGGAAAGCTCGGAAGATGGGAAAGGCAGGAACGTGGGAGAAAGACACAGCCCGAGAAGGGGGTAAAAAAGCAATAGCTGTAATGACAAAGGTCCCTTCTCTGGAATATGGTGAAATGGCTCATTGATTGAAAAATGTTATGGTGGAAAAAACGTGAAAGTGTTGTGATTGATGACTCTTTCTCTCTTTAATTCCTAGCCTTGGTCTTGAAATACACAAGCAATAATACACAAAATGACTTTGCCTCTTGCTCACAACTGTACAGATGTATTCTCAACTTTGGACTCGCACAGCGTCAGAATCATCACCTGTTTTTGTAGTCACATCTGTTTTGTTGACAGAATTAGACATTCTCAATGGCAGATTCTTTTATTAAAGAGATGGTTCATCCAAAAATGAAAATCCTGTCATAATTTACTCTCGCAAACCTCTATGACTTCTGTAAAACACAAAAGAAATGTGGTGCATGTGTGCGTTGTTTTGGACCCCACTGACTTTCACTTAATGGAAGAAAACAGTTGATGCATCATTCAAAGTACCTTTTTTTTAATGTGCGTGTGTTCTGCAGAAGAAACTAAGTTGTACAGGTTTGGAACGGAGTGAATCATGACAGGATTTTGATCTGCCCTAAAGTGACATAGTAACTGATGAATAATTCTGTCAGCAGTTCTAACAAAAAACTAGATGCCACTCCAAAAATGAAGATTCTGATGTTGTGCGATAATCTGGTTACAACAACATGGTGATGAGTTAAAGGATTAGTTCACTCCAAAATTAAAATTTCCTGAAATTTCATCTCCATGTCATCCAAGATGTTCATGTCTTTCTTTCTTCAGACGAAAAGAAAGGTTTTTGAGGAAAATATTCCAGGATTTTTCTCCATATAGTGGACTTTTAATGGGGACAAATGGGTTGATGGTCCAAATTGCAGTTTCAATGCAGCTTCAAAGGGCCCTACACAATCACATTATGTAGTGATGTTGAAAAGGTCATGCATGACGTAGGCAGAAGGACTGTGTTTACAAAGCGAACATGCACAGAAAGTCAAATGTTCTTTACGAAAAAAGGTAAAACAACGATGTTGGACAATTTTAAAGTTGGAGGAGAAAATGGGATAGAGTTTTTCACCCTAGTCTACCTTTTTGAACAGAAGTACACAGACGAAGAACTAACCATGTGTGATCTATACAACATGATTGCATAATGTGTGAAGCATGGTTAAAAATGTATTTATTTTTAGAAAACGGCTGATCATTTCACTAGATGAGACCCCTATTCCTCAGCTGGGATCGTGCAGAGCCCTTTGAAGCTGCATTGAAACTACAATTTGGACATTCAACCAGTTGATCTCCATTGAAGTCCACTATATGGAATAAAATCCTGGAATGTTTTCCTCAAAAACGTTTATTTCTTTTTGACTGAAGAAAGAAAGACATAAAAGAAATTGGATGGCATGAAGGAGATTATCAGGAAATTTTATTCAGGTGTAAACTAATCCTTTATTAATGACAACATTTTTATGTTTGCGTGAACTACCCCTCTAATTATATGTTGTGAATATGCTGATTAATTAGTTGTCTTAGCCCTACAATGACAATCTCATGCTCACACATCGTGTCTAATCGTAGTATAGAGATCATCCTGGTTAAACCACGGCGGCCACATAAGCTCTGTCACACTCTGGATACGGCCCACTAAGTGTGCTTAAGGCTCATTGTTAACATAAGGCCAAATCTGTAATATAGCATGGACAATTAAGTGCACAATTTTTGTATAAATGCAAAATCCTTCACTGTGAATAATTCAGTCAGCCCTCTCCAGCTCGTTTAATAGAATGGCGGGAGAGTGAGGGAGCTCATTTGGCCGTGCAGCCGGGTTTAATTAGATTTTATGATGTATGGTATTGCTAATTCGGTGGCCCTCTGTGCGCTGTCTAAGGCGGCCCTTTGCTCTCCAGCTCGGCTGTCACGGACCCATTTTTAACCGTATTGAAAAATTCAGGCTTTATTATCGCCCAGCTCACTCACTCCACCCAATCAGAGCGCAAAGTAATGAGCTGCTTAACTCTCTCTCTCTCTCGCTCCCTCCATATCTAATTCCCTCCCTCCAAAGGAAAAGTACGAAGAATGAGGGAGGAGAGCATTGGCTATTGAGTTAAGAGGTTAGTAAAAATGAAAGGAAAAGGACAAGAAGTTAATGGAAAAAGAAAAGAGGCGTGTGCCAATAACGGACAACTGTACAGGGAATGAGTGACTGGAAGAAGCTAGTAAAGGAAGTGGATGAGGTAATGAAGAGATAGGAAGTTAAAAATGCGAAGATAGCGTGACATTGATGTCCCGTCGTCAGCAGCCTCGCCGCATTAGTATTAGCGGTACTGATTCATGAGGGAACTTTCTACAAGCCTGTAGCCATTAGCCCACAGTTCCTGCGGCTGTCACCGGGCCATGGCAAACGCTGCCTAATGCACTGTTCCTGCATGAGCTACCAGCCTAATACATCTCACTCGGAGAAAGGTCAGCACTGGAAGGCAAACAGATTGGGGGAAACACAGCAGGACAGCAGGGCACTGGGAAGTGGGGGTGCAGAGAGTCTCTGACCCCTTGCCAACACACATTCACACATACATGTACAAACATTTCCCTGCTATTTGAGAATAATCATTCCAGCTGACTAGGTCAACAATAGCATTATAATTTTTTCTAAGAAAAGGAGAAATGGTATGATAGGGAGAATTAGAACGAAAAGTGCAGTCTGAGCAGGCTGGTGAGAGAGAGTGTGTGTTAGAAATGAGATGAATGTGGCAGAAATGAAATTAAAGGTGTAAAAATGAGATTAACGGTCAAAGGTGTCAAAACTTCAGTTAATGAAAAATATCTTTCGACTTCTCTAATTACTTGTCTCCTCGAGCAGGTAACGGCAGGTGAGAGATTAAATGAGATTCCTGGCTATGAACGGATCATTGCAGCACTCCTGATATTTCAGTCTTCTGGTATTGTGGAATGTTAGAAAAAGAGTACAGTTATTCACATTTACATGAATTGTGGGACACATTTCTATATTTGTCTTAATCTTTTTGTATTATATATCCATCTTTTTCCTGAATGCAATAGTTTCGCCTGACTGGAATGGTGCTTTACATTTCGGGTCTCTGGTGTTTCTAATCAAAATAAGATATTTTCCTGAGCCAATAATACGTGACCCTGGACCACAAAACCAGTGGTTAAGTAGCATGGGTATATTTATAGCAATAGCCAACAATACATTGTATGGGTCAAAATGATCCATTTTTTTTCTTTTATGCCAAAAATCATTAGGATATTAAGTAAAGATCATGTTCCATGAAGATGTTCCTACCGTAAATATATAACTTAATTTTTGATTTGTAATGTGCATTTCAAAGAACTTAATTTGGACAACTTTAAAGGTCATTTTCTCAATATTTAGATTTTTTTAATTTGCATCTTCAGATTCCAGATATTTAAATAGTTGAATCTTGGCCAAATATTGTCCTATTCTAAACTGTATCAAACCATACATCAATGAAAAGCTTATTTATGCAGCTTTCAGATTATGTATAAATCTCAATTTCATAAAACTGACTCTATATATATATATATTACTTTGTGAAAATATCTTAAATTAAGGTCATTTGTTTTACTCAGTTAGCAAATAGTTTTGATTTAACAATTAATCGCGATGAATCGCATCCAAAATAATAGTTTTTGTTTACATAATATATGTGTGTATACTGTGTATATTTAATACACACACAGTATTTACATGTAGATATATATATATATATATATATATATATATATTCATATCATTGATATTATATATACATATTTTTAATATAAGCATAAAATTTTTCTTAAATATATACATGCATGTGTGTGTATTTTTTATACACACAATGAATATACACAGTACACACACTTAATATGTAAACATAACTTTTATTTTGGATGCGATTAATCACGATTAATCATTTGACAGCACTAATGTAAAGATGTAGTTCATTATATAAAAATATGTGTGCATATTGTCTGCAATATGCTGTTTTACTTTTCAAATAAAATGTATTTTTCAATTTTTTTATATATATTAAATATTTTATTGATAATCATGACAAAATACTGATTAAGAATGTTTATTTTTTAATTTGTATTTTTTGTAGTGCATTTCCTAGATTCAGCTCCAAACACCTAGTGAAAACACAGCCACGCAGGTTTGGTACCCATTGGGGAAGTCCGTTGCCTGGCACTGAGCCAATGCAAAAGCCACATTAAAACCTACCAACCTCAAAATCTAACAGTAATCCATTTACAACTAATCAAACATTTACAGAAGTGCAGCTCCAGCCAGAGAGAATGATTCATCAACCACAAACCCCATGTTCCCTTTCACCCCACATCTCGTTATTCACACTGTATCTCAATCTACCTATGCAAATGAGGCGTGAGGGCCGTAGAGAGCCGACTGGGAGAGGGAGAGAGAATGATAAACAAATATTCATCCATCCTGCTGAGGAAATTAGAGGAAAGCAAGCTAGACGTAGAGATTTGGGCCTGGGTATAATGCCAGGTTTGTGCGAATGTGTGTGCGTGTCACTTTCTCCGGCGCTCTCCATCTTTAGCGTGTGAATTATGCATGTGGCAGTAGCCTGTCAGCACCGTCGAGGTGAATTAACTGAGCACGTCGCAGCTTTTGTTATAAATCCCAGCGCCTGGTTTTGTACCCGTTTTCCCAACATTCTGTATACCTGTGAGATGACAGATTAGCGCGCCACTCAGATTAATGTCACCGCCTGCGCCAAGTTCACTAGCCGTGTGAAGCTAGCGGGTAGGGGGGTAGCTGTCTGAACCCTAGGGCCTTGGATTGAGAGACCTCAATTTTTTTATTTTTTTTTTTACCCTTCATTTTTTGAGAGACAGGCTCACCCCTTCTGTATGGTAATCCTCTGGTGGGGTCACCACAGGCTAGGCGGCTGTGACTGTTCCCCCATTACGGGCCCCATTTGTATATCAGGTTGTAATTACACCGCGCCTGCCCTCGGGCCTACATTGACCGATCTCACCTTTCAGAAATATACGATTCAAACACAATATAATTATGGCTGTATTAAATGACTAATGAATTCACACGCTGCTAAGTTCACTCCGCCGCCGTCATTTGTAAATATTTCCGACGTAATTCGCCGACGATTTATCCTTCTGAAGCCGATATGAAATAAGGGAAGGTTTACCTCTTAAAGGCCTCCATTTTTTCCCTCTGAGCCTCTAACTCACCGGCACAGACTCGAAAACATCTTGTCCCAAAACCCTTCTGTGGTTACTGAAATTTCCACGCATATCATAAAATCGGAGTGTGGCAGGTTATTATGCTAAGGGCCATTTGCGGTGTTGCTCAGCTTTAAATGGTTAAAATCAGGGAGCTGTTTTGAAATAAAAATCCGCTGCCTTCTCGAACACCCCAGACGCTTATAATGCTGCTGAAGGTGGCGGTGGCCAATTCTTTCTCCCTCAGAATAAAGTGTACCCTTTTTTATTTGAGATGAAAATGCCAGTAATTTATCTAAGATTGATGATGTCTTACATTTGTACCCAATAAATGAAAAATAGATGAGCCCAGAGTTCTTTCGTTTAATATTTAAGGCAATATTAAAGCCTCCGTACAGCCAGTGGAAGGAGTTTTATTTAAGAGGAATAAGACTATTGGGCATTGTTTGCCGAGCACCTCATGTTTATTTCATGGGGTTTTTGTGGCTTTCTGAGGAATTCAGACACTGTGGAAATCGCACCCGTCGCACAGTACTTATAAAACTACTTGGTGCTTTTTTTATATAGCTGGCATTTTAGAAGTTTGTGTGTCTTTGTTCCTGTTTGTTTGAATATTAATAGCCTACGTCTTTGGTTATGTTTGTTTATTCTGCTTACGCTGTAAAAAATGACTTCATTATGAATTTTTAATGGGTCTGTTTTGGCTTGTTTTTCAGGAAAAGTATCTAAAAATCCTTAAAACAAGATGTTCTGGAAGTTTAAGTGGTTAATACACTGTATAATATATTAAGATATTATTATAAAAATATATATTTTTGTATTTCTTTTTATTGCACTGGTAGATTTTTCACCTTGTTTTTAACCAAGTTTTACCACTTAAAATAAAAAATCCTAATATTATAGCATTTAATTAAGAGTACTGTCAAACGATTAATTGCGATTAATCGCATCCAAAATAACAGTTTTTGTTTACATAATATATGTGTGTGTGCTGTATATGAAAATTACATATTTTTATTTTTATATACATAAAGTACACACACATATATTATGTAAACAAAAAAGTTTATTTCGGATGCAATTATTCATGCTTAATCGTTTGACAGCAGTAATTTACATATAAAAGTAGTTTAATGATAGAAAATTACTCATTATTAATAGTTTTTTTGTTTTGTTTAGTTTTTTGCAGTTAGAACAGAAAATGCAGCTTTTTGTTTGGCTTATGTTGTGGACGAATTCAATTTTCAGGTATTTGGACAGCTAAGAGAGTTTCCATAATAGCCCGATGGGATTTTGGCCGTCTACCTACAAACTTTTTTTTTTTTTTAAGTACACAATCATAATTCAAGTTTTAAACAAGAGAGCAACCTCTAAGCCGGCATTAGCGCATCTTTGTGAAGAGTTCATGAATGTCAAATGCTTGAATGCCAGACTGATTCATTATGAGCAGCACCTAATTTCATCCTCCGAGAGCTGCATTAGTCAATAAGCTGCTGTACTCTTGAGGTATTTGCTTGATATAGATATATCTCCAAGCAATCAGGCCTGCCATGGAGTTGAGTAGTACTTCTCACTGTAGTGCTGGTTAACTGCCTTATTCAATCTAAGTGCAGAACAACGGCGGGTGCCGGTCTCTCCCGCATAAGGAAATTAAATCAAGCCTCAAAATCCGTCCCCTTAGCAGGCAAAATAAAAGGAACCCCTCTTTCTCTCTGTCTCACTCTCTCATGGCTCTGAAATGGGACTTTACAAGCTTGATTCTGGGCCTCCGCGTTATTTGATTAACGTCAATTTGCCGGTGTTTGAACCGTACATCAGAAGGGCGAGTGGCAGCAAGTCGGCCGCATGATAAGGCCTCTACACACACACTTGAGCACGAGGCCTGCAATCAGCCACAGCTGAGGAACAAGTGGCCCAAACACAGCTGTCTGTCGGCCCACACCCGCCCCGGTAATAACGGGCAGGAGCTCAGCATTTTCACAGAGATTAAAAAAATGAGTTAAGAGAGGAGGTGGGAGGAGGAGGGAGAGAGCTAGAGAGATCTTAGCGCTGCTGTGACAGACAAAGCGAATGCACTCCATGAGAAAACGAGTGCGCTGTAAAGTGGAGCGGTCTAATGCAGCCAGATGGAGAGAGAGCTGGATGGTGACCAAGGTTATATAAGCTCCTAGAGTTTGAGAGATCTGATTGGTGGGATCAACACTTTGGCACCGAGAATGAACGGATCTAATGAGCGCTATCTGCAAAATGGCCTCCTGTAGAACTTCAATGGGTTCGTCCTATTATAGCAGACGTAGTCCTTGTGGAAAGACAGAGGTGGAGGATGAGGATGGCCCACTCAAAACACATCCGTCGCACTCCATCTTGGTTCACATATCTAGTCAAAATATTGAATCCTGACGATCGCTGCCGTGATGAAGTTCACCCTCCTGGGTTGCATGTTATACATATAACAACTGTGTGGCGTGTCTCGTGATTTTGTACTGTGTGCGTCACAGGACTTGTGTGTAGTTGTAATGGAGAGTTCCGATTATAATTTACTTTACATTTCAGCCAAGTATACAAGTTGAGCTAAATAGACTGCATTTGTATCATAATGTTGATAACCACAAAAATGTATTTTGAATCCAGAAAAATTTGGATTACAGTGAGGTACTTACAATGGAAGTGAATGGGGTTGAGTCAGAAATGTTAAAATACTCACTATTTCAGTAGTCATAAGATCTAAACAATATTTGTTTTAATCAGACGGAAACATCTTGAAATGCTACTTGCTGGAGGAACGTCATAAAATAGTCATAGAATGTGCCCTTCTGAGAGTCATAAACATTAGAAAAAAAGGTCCAAGGAAGTTCTTCTAGTACAAAAGGTTAAAAGCATCATATTTTAAAAGGATAGTTCACCCAAAATGAAAGTTATGATCATGATTTACTCACCTTCAAGTTGTTATGAGTTTCTTTCTGCTGTTGAACACGAAAGAAGATACTTTAAACAATGTCAACAACCAGACAGTTGACGGTAGCCATTGACTTCCATAGTATGGAAAAAATGCTATGGATGCCAATCGCTACCATCAACTGTTTGGTTACCAAAATTCTCAGAAATATATTTTTTTGTGTTTAAGGTTTGGAATGGATGAAAGTACATTGTGTTCAGTGGATTGTAGTGTTGTTAAACAACATGCCAATTGTTAGCTAACGAAATGCCTTTTTCCAAAAAATGAAATAAAGTAAAATAAAATAAATCAATAAAAACTTACAGGACAAAAACTCCATAAGACAGTTTAGAAAGTTGTGAAAATTGTAAATACTGTAAATTCTAAAGACATTGTAAAGACTAGAAGTCTCCCCCCCCCCACAGTCTTTTAAATCAGCAATGAATAATATGGCATCTAACCTGACTATGGTGTATTATGGTTTTTGTTGGATTTTTTTCCCCCAATATTTGTTAACATGATTTTAGTGTGGAAAAAGTGCCTACCGGCATTTTTTGGGTAAAGTTGCAAAATAAAGCAGTAACCCCCAAGAAGCCTTGATTGCTTTTATAAAACAGTTATTCCATATACGTAGTAAGGTTTCACAAAATAAAACAGAGCAAATAAAGTGCAGTGATATTAATAAAAATAGTATTCTTCCGCCAAACAATGTAGTTCCTCAGAAACGGTTGTGGTTGCAACAAAGTGGTTGCTGAGAAACACTCAAATGTAAACATAGGTGTGTGTTTGTAGAGTAATTTACAACCGCTTCAAACATGGCTCAACCAATCAGAATCAATTACCGGAACTATCCGTTTTATAATAAAGCAATAACCCCCAAGAAGCTGTGGTTTAGATTGTTAGATGCCAGTGTTTCCTGACATAGCTGTGCAAGAATTTTAAATTGTATCTTGTTATGATTTTCAATTAAATTCACATTTATTTCTATAGCGCCTTTCACAATACATATCGTTGCAAAGCAACTTTACAGCAAATTAAAGTTTTTACAATATATTTAGTAGTAGCTTACTAGTGGTGACTATGTCAAGTTGATGTACATATGGCAGAGATGTATGGTAAAAATCAATTAATGATGCAATCAAACAGACAAAGAACACTATAAATTAGCAGCAAAATTTGATAGTGCTGTATGTTGTTTCAGGGTTGACATCATCTGAAGTCCTCTGAGGGGTTGGCATCATCTCTTCTTAAGTTTTCTTTTTTAAATCTATATTTAATGTCAGGCCAATCTCAAAGTAAAAAGAGGTGCTAATGTCTGATTTTGTGGTCTCTGTTTACAAATTATTGTAATCTTAATTTAAGTGATGAAGGATTTTGAAAGTCTGACAGTAATCAGTGTTGAGTACTGCTGTGAGGTTAACCCTGTCTGCTTTAAATGTTTCTAAATGATTAACAGTTTAGAAAAAATGTTGAAATTTAAATTTGGAAAAGTAATCGAAATGTAATCAAATGTAAGTAGTTACATTACTTGAATAAAGTAATTGAAGTAGTTACACTACTTATTACATTTTAAATATGGTAACTTGAACCGTAACCTAATCCGTAACCTATTACAACCTTCCCAACACTGGCCATGACAATTTAATGCCACATACTTTAAAATGGCTATAAAAACAATTGTTTAAACAGCTTTATACCTTAAATAGTACACACATTTTAAGAGAAGCATTGATATGAGTAGTTTTATGAAATTTTTAAGTTTTAAATTCTTTAGAAATAAAAGGGATGATTTATTTTCATAAAAGTTCTTGAGCGAGCTGAACCTGAAATATTCTCTGAAGAATGTAGACCCTTAAGCCGGACCTCATCCATTACCTCAGGTGAAGAGGTTCGGCTTGCTAACCAACGCAACGTAGCCTCAGGCTCTTCTTTTACCATAGCTGCAGCTGACTGTGTATACGCTGTTGTGTTATGCTGCCTTCTGCGGCCACCAGATGGGTTCCATGTTGTAATTCACCCGTTGAAACCCCCTATTGGCTTATTCAGATGATATTAACTGACAGTCATTTGCTTACGGGACACAAATTAAATCATCCGATGGCATTAAGGAGCTCTCTTTAGGCTCTAGAGAATAAATACCGCACTGTGAGAGATTTCATTGCATGATTTAGGGAAAGAAAGCAATTGATTGAACTGGCGCACTGCAGCTGTGTCCAGTAACACAAAGTAGGCCTGTAATATATAAATGTATATACATTATACATCCATTGTCAGTTTTACTGCACTCTGGTGTAGTTTTGAAGCGTGTGCAGATACCTAGATTTTACAGTCAGTTATGATTATGACGGATGTCTTCAAGCAGGCCGTGCTGGCATGTTCGATCTGGACACCCTGGCACAGAGGGCCTGCCCTCAGCACAGCTGATATGAATTACCCACAGGTAAAGCAGAACAATCACAAAAAGAACTGCGGCCCGTCCATTGCAGCAGCATTTACAAGAAATCAATATCAATACTTAATGTAAGCTGGGTGAAAAATGAGCCAGCATGGAGGGGGCATAATAACAGAACAAATGAAAGACCTTGGAGTGTCTCCCCTCCCGGTGGGAAACGAGGGGAGAGGGGGATGGAGAAAATGGGAGAAAAAGAGGAGAGGACAGAAATTCTAGTTAGGGTGCATTGCTTGTATTCACAAAACAAATGAACAGCTCCTGATCGTTTTACAACGGCGTCACATGTAAACTTGGACTGTGAGACCTGTAGAAACTTTTAAGCTCTGTTCTATAGTAGTATTGGAAATTTTGATGATTAAAACTTTGTTTTTGAACTTTCTACCATGTTTGCTCACATTAGTTGTGTTTTAAAACTTTATTACGTATAAAGAAAATTCTGTATGCATTTTGTGAATATACATTTAAGTACATGTACTCACCCCTTTGTCATCCAAGATGTTCATGTCTTTCTTCAGTCATTAAGAAATTGTTTTTTGAGGAAAACATTTCAGGATTTCTTTCCATATAGTGGACTTCAATAGTGCCTGCGAGTTTGAACTTCCAAAATGCAGTTTAAATGTAGCTTCAAAGGGCTCTTAGGGCTCAGAACTTCATTTGGACAACTTTAAAGGTGATTTTCTCAATATTTTGATTTTGCACCCTCAATTACCTAATTTCAACTAATTTCAGTTAGTTGTATCTCATCCAGATATTGTCCTAATAAACCGTACATCAATGGAAGGCATATATCAGCTTCCAGATGAGGTATAAATTGACCCTTATGACTGGTTATGTGGTCTATATAAATATAACTTTTTAAAGTTGACTTTCTTGTCAAAACTGAAATAAACAACTTCAATATCTATCGTATGGGAAAAAGTATTTATAATAGTTTTTAGACACATTTATGGCCGTCCTTCAACTGTCAGCTGTCATTTCCACCACAAACTACAACTTTGTCTAGAGGTTGTTTTTGTGAAGTTAATATACTTGGTTGAATATTAAGAGCATACTTTAGATTAAATCTGATATGTGTGAAAAAAACCAAGAAACATTCTCAAAGAAAAACATCAAAATTATGCAAAAAAGAGTGAGGAACGTTGGCTTTAGAAAGACAAAAACTTGGTCATCCTATTTGGAAAATGTTCAAACCATAATTTCTACCACATCAAAAATGATGTATTGTTGACAGCATTTTGTGATGGACATCTGTTATATATATTGATATATGTTCACTACTGGACATTGTTAGTCAACAAATTTAAAAATACCTAGTTAGAATGTGATTGCATGTTTAGTTCACAGGTTCACAAGTGCTCATAGTCGAAGAATCACCCCTGATTTATTCAACAAAATGTATACCAACTCTAACTGGTATACTGTTTTATCTTGTGAAGTGTTTATCTCCTGTACATACTGATGTAGTATATTGTATGCAGCATGATAGTGTGTTATTTTGAACTCAGCAATTGTCAAAGTCAGTTACTCTGCTTACCAGATGAGGGCACTGCAACCAAGTTCTGAAAATCTTCACGGCTCCCTCAACACTCACAGGAGCCATTCATTCAGTTTCCTGCTGTGGAACGTTCTGGGAATGTCCCTTTACCTGTCAACACTATGGCCGGCAACACAAAAAGAGTTTCAGAGAAAGTGTACAGAACATACGAAGCCACGGTTTCAAAGCCCAACCCGCACTTTTTCAGAAATGCTGCGTTTAAAGATTTTCAAACTGGCCTTTTCCCTCTTTGCAGGCAGTTTTTCCCCGCTCTTAAACGCAACAGCTGACTCTCCAGTGTCTGACTCCTCCTGATCCTAAGGTGAACATCGCCAATTAGTCCTGGGAGGACGCGGTAGGTTTGCATTGTGGAGGGTGGGTGTCATGTTCATGTTGTGGGGGGATAGAAAGCTTGGGTGCTCCCTGAGGTAATCCGCACTCAGGGCTGATAAAGTGTTCGACAGGCTCAGTGGAACAAAGGCGGCCAGATATTCTTACTGACGCGCATAGTTTGTATCGTCTTTTCAGCGTGAGCTACAGCAATCATGGCGATAGGACTCTGGCAGGCATTCAAAAGCAGGCGAGGCTTTGAACCCTGCCTGGCCCGGTTGGATTATATTTTACACCTGGGGTCTGCTGAAGGACCCATATTAGCAGCACAATGCCGTTGCCTTTGAGGGGTTTAAGGTATTATGTGGCTGTAAGAAAAGGTCAGTTTGACTGCGGAGGGGAGAGAGGGAGGCGACCTGCGTGGTGACAGTATGGCACTGGGACATGACAAGGGGGCGCTTTGTGGTAGAGCAGGTCTTGGCTGGAGGCGAGCCGCGGGTACGGCAGGCGAGCCGACGGGAGAGCGAGAGCCCACAGCAAATGAGATGTGTGATTGTCAGAGTTTACCTGGTTTTGCGCTAATGTTATATATTAGTTCAGCTCAACATGCACGTAATGAGCCACCTTGGTTTGTTTGGATAGCAAACTCGGCCTCTCGATCAGCGTCTTCCCGCTCGCCTCTCCCTTCATCTATTCAATCCCGTATGTTCTTTAATTTCCTCCATTAACACAGACATATCAACATCTAATTACTCTCTCTCGCTCTCTCTTTCTCCCTCTTTCAGGTTCTCGTTTGCGCCATCCGTTCGCAAGGTGCTCGTTAAGCGAATGTGCTTAATTATATAAGAAGATAATTGCATGTAAATGCAGGGCCTAAAAGCTGCAGCGCTGGCTCAGGATGACTGAGAGCTGGCTTTCGCTACTCTGTTTGTTTATTTTAGAGTGTGGTGATTACATTGAATCTGCTAATGAAGCTAATATGTCGCAGGCTGAGTCCAAGGTGGCGACTGCCCAAATTGGACACAATTAGCATTGGGGCACATACACACACACACACGTTCTCACAACTGTTTGCGGCGTCCAGAGTGTTATTGTGTATAATTTCCATACTATTAAGGCCTGACTCGTATTGCATTAGACACATTTGGCAAAGACTTTCTAGCTCAGTGTGATCCAAAGAGACGGGAAATATTGCTCCCCTTTAAGCCGTTTGAGACTTTGTTGTCGCTATAAAGTCCTAAACCCACATCAACATGCTTATTTACTGAGGATTATTCTGTTTTCACTCACAAATTATCATGCAGGACTAACTGGAATTCAACATCTTGTTTTGTTGTCCACTTTATATTCGTATTAAACGCAGTCTGTTGCTTGCTCATTCAGACTTGCCTGTAATGATGAGGTTTAAACTCTAGTCAATTTCGGTGGATGTCAAATGAAGGATTATTTATTATGTTTTAAGCAGCAGAAGTCAAGGAGAGCGGGTAAGGAGAGGGCAGCCCCAGAGGGCTCCTTAGGGATGTTCCTTTGGTCCTGATGACATGCGTCGTCCATTATGGGGTAACAAGGGACTGGCGACGAAGGTGGAGGGGGGTTTATGGGAAGGGTTGTCGCCCTCGGCAACAGAAGGCGGTCCCCCCCCTTTGGGACTGTCAACGCTGGGGCCTTCTTGAGGAATCCAGTTGTCCTAAAAACACACACACACATACGCTCTCAAGTCCCAAGTCAAGACACCAAACAGATGGTTATGTCTTCACTAAACCTCGTCGCAATAGCGCAAACTAGTCTCGGATCTGACAGACTGGCAACCTTCTACGAATTCCCAAACAGATGCTTAGAGTTCAATACTGACCCCAGCTTTGCACCCCAAGAGGGTCTTCCGTCTTCCCACTGGGATGTTACATAAAAACACGATATGTTATTTACAAAGAAATATTTGTAAATGGAGGATGAACCGGCTGGCGATAAGGTCCATGTCAGATCCCAGTGCCGCATTGCCCTTCAGAGACCGAAACATGAACCAAGCGTTGGATTAGCCAACGTGAAATGGAGGGAAGAGAAGTAATACGAATGGATAAAATGAGTGCAGGGCGGTTGAAATGGACGGATGGATGTCAACGGAGGTTGGCCACAGACGCCTGTACTCCACCGCGACTGTCTGCACAGCTAAGACATCCTTACATTTTCTCCCACCTCCATTTCTGCCGACTCTCAGTCTAAAACACAATCGTGAATCAATAATTACACATTATTACGATAATTATGAGCACACATAATGACAGTAATGGGCTTCATTCATCCCATCCATTATTACTTACCGATGAAGTATTGATCAGGTTAGAACTATTGACACTGGGATTTTTATTGACTTCAACTCTTAATACACATGTCTAGATCTTATTTTTATAGAAATCATTTACATATTCATATTAAATGTGTATATATACAGTATGTTTATATATATTTGTGTAAATATATAGATTTTACATTCATTTTCTGTACAGCATATGTTTATAAGGTTCCTTTAAATATATAAATATACACTACCAGTCAAAAGTTTTTGAACAGAAAGATTTTTAATGTTTTTTTAAAGTCTCTTTTGTTCATCAAGTTCAGTTTACAAAAAAAAGTACAATTTTGAATTTTTTTTACTATTTAAAATAACAGTTTTCTATTTGAATATATTTTAAAATATATTTTTTCTCATTATCAAAGCTATAGTCATTACTCCAGTCAGAAATTATAGAAATTAATACTTTTATTTAGCAAGGATGCTTTAAATTGATCAAAAGTAATTACAAAGACATTTATAGTGTTATAAAAGATTTCTGTTTCAGAGAAATTTTCTTCTGAATATTCTCTTCATCAAAAAACCTAAAAACAAATTCTGTTTTCCACATCATAATAATAATAAATGTTTCTTGAACAGCAAAACAACATATTAGAATGATTTCTGAAGGATCATGTGACTGGAGTAAAGATGCTAAAAATTCAGCTTTGGAACCACAGAAATAAATTACATTTTTAAAATATATTAAAAAAAGAAAAGTTATTTTAAAAAGTAAAAATATTTCACAATTTTCTGTTTTGGCTGTATTTTGGATCAAATAAATGCAGGCTTGGTGAGCAGAAGAGACTTATTTAAAAAAAAAACATTAAAAACCGTACTGTTCAAAAACTTTCGACTGGTAGTGTATATATAGAGTTTGGTATATAGTTTATATATAGACCTTGGTAAATATGATCAAAGAAGGCTGTAAAAATAAATCTGTATCATTAATCTTTTTGATCTTTTATTTTTTAAAAAATCAAAAATCTAACCTTTTATTGTAGAATTAGAATTTAAAATGGGAGGGGAAAAATTATGAAAAAAATAGTTTTTTCTCTATTACACATTGGCCACAATTAATCATACCCTTTTATTCAATACTTTTTGCAACCTCCTTTTGCCAATATAACACCTCTGAGTCTTCACCTGTAATGCCTGATAAGTTTAGAGAGCATCTGACAAGAGATCAGAGACCATTCCTTCATACAGAATCTCTCCAGACCATTCAGATTTCCAAGTCCATGTTGGTGCTTCTCCTTTTCAGATCACCCCACTCATTTTCTAAAGGGTTCAGGTCAGGGAACTGGGTTGGCCATGGTAGAAGCCCATTTTTGTTTTGATATTTGTTTGTGGATCATTGTCCTGTTGAAGAATCCATCCTCAGCCCATTATAAGATTTCTAGCAGGGTCAGTTTTTAATTTTTTATCTGTTGGTAAATGTTAGAATCCATGATGCCATCTATCTGAACAAGACATCCAGGATCTCTGGCAGAAAAACAGGCCCACAACATTAAAGATACAGCAGTATATTTCATTGTACACATGGGGTACTTTTATATCCCTGTGTGCACCAAACCCATCTTGAGTGTTTGCTGCTAAAAAGCTAATTTTTTAGTTTGACCTGACCCAGTCCTGTTTTAAGTTCCAGTAGTGTCTAACAAATGAATATGAAATTTTTGAATGAAAGATCAAATGGATAAACAATGCAGACTTATTTTCACAGCCTTCTTTGATCATACCAAGGGTATGAATACTTTTGAACTCAACTATATATATACATTATATATATACATATATACATTATTTACATTAATATCTATAAATATATCAAACTATAAAAGTGATGCTATGTTAAGTATCTGTAATGACTGTAATGTCACACGAGTCTCTAGAGTGTGATATTCAGGTCATGTTTGCATAGCCTATAATTATTATTGAAATCATTTTAAAGTCCAACTTACAGGGAGCTAGTTCCGCAACTTTCTTATCATGGTTTGGTGAAAAAAATACAAATTGGAAATTTGTTCACCGTTTTCTACTTGTATATGCTTGCATAAACTCTTTCTGTCTCTCTCTCTCTTACACACACACACACACACACAAAACTCAAGCGTTTTATCCTCTCTAATCTGAAACTGAAATAGATCAGAAAGGGCGTCGATCAATCAGGATGCATTAATTTCTTATTTTCATATGCACTCTGGTTACAGTGATGCAGGTCCTGAGGTGAGGCTGTTCCTGGAAGAGCCTGGTGCTTTAGGAGCTGCCTCTTTGAGATAATGAATTGACGTTTCGATTCAATGGCCTTTATGCTCAGCCTCCGTGGAAACAAATATGCCCCAAGAAACCAAATATTGTAGGGAACTGGTGGACAGAAGAACCAGCCATTGATTTTACCTCTCTTCTCTCTCCCGCTCTCTCGTTCTCTCTCTCTCTGTATAATTTTTTTATCGCATAGTGCATAAATGTTGAGTTACAGAGCATTTACACCACTTTAGCCCAGAGAAAATTATAGTAATACACTGAATGTAAAATTAGGATTATGTTTAGTTTTTCTCATCAGAGGCTTTTGATTATGACTCTGTGTTACTCTAGGCTATTGATTTTCCCCAACTTATATTACAGTAAAACCCTTTTAAATGGATCCAATTATTCAACATATCATCCTTAATGCTGCAAACCAACTTCAAACTCTGAGTTTTAAAAGCAGACGTCCAGTGCCACCAGATGGATTGTAGTTATTCTCCAGAGTGCGAAACATCATCTCTATGCATCAAACACTTCCATCCACTCTCCATCAAAAGCATTTTATTAAGGGTTCTGTCATGGCTGTGGGCTGATCCACGGCAGGGTTTGGCGGACAGCATCTTTTGGATTGCGAGGAGTTTGTGTGCAGAGGGCAGACACCTGATAGCCCCCCAGGCGCTTTCCAGCAATACATAACCAGCCGCACGCTTGATTCTCTTTGTTGTAAACAGACTGAGGATTGTGGCCTTGTCTTGATCCTGGGTCTTATTCCATGATTTGCCATTCTGACAAACAGAGGCTCTGTTAAAGATTAAGTAATTGCCAATCTGGTATGAAACTGATCTTGGTGACACTTTACGATAAGGTTCCACACGCTGACATTAGTTAATGCAGTAGGTAACATGAACTAACACTGAATGATACTTTACAGCTTTTATTAATCTTGGTGAACATTCATTTATTGACTGTAAATATATTCTGACTTTATTTAGGTCATTATGAATTAACATTTATTATATTATATTATATTATATTATCCATTTTCAAAACTGACTGTACTATGAATATGAATGATACTTTACAGCATTTATTAATTTTGGTGAACATTCATTTATTAAAAGTAAATAAATTATTATATTATATTATATTATATTTTATTATATTATCCATTTTCAAAACTGACTGTACTATGAATATGATTGATACTTTACAGCATTTATTGGTGAACATTAATTTATTAAATGTAAATATTATATTATATTATATTATATTTAGTGCTGTCAAATGATTAATCTCATCCAAAATAAAAGTTTTTCTTTACATAATGTGTATATACTCTGTGTACACACACGTACAGTATATATTTTGAAAATATTTACATGCATGTCCATGTATATATTTATATTCATATCATATATAAATATACAAATATTTTTATTAAATAAACAACATTTTTCTTAAAAATATAAATGCATGTGTCTGTTTATTATTTATATGTACATAATAAATATACACAGTACACAACAAAACTTTTATTTTGGATGGTATTGATTGTGATTAATCGTTTGACAACACTAATTATATTATATTATATTATATTATCCACCTACTTTCAAAGCCACTCGTCTTATGTAGCAAATTATATTATCAATAACATACAAAATAAATGCTGTAAAACAATTTCAGTTAATTAAATATAATGTTTATAGTCTTATTGTAAAGTTGTAATGTTTAGTTTCTAATGTCAAGATGGAGCACGTAAAAGGCTTATTTATATTATTTTTTTATTCTTATTTTATTTCATTCAAGAACTTGTAAATATATTAATAGAGCCTGTTTTAATGTATTGTAAATATTTGATATATTTTAAATTGATAAATGTATCTGTGTGCATGGGTGTACATAGAGAGAGAGAGCTCAAGGGTCTGGCATGCTTGTGCTTGTGTGTATTAGTGTTTGTTTCATGTGTGTGATGTTGATGAACTGCTCTGTTTATCTTATCTGATGAATCATACAGTAATTGATTGTAATGAACTCAATTGTTTTGAATACCCTGCTCTTGGCAGCCGGCTGGATGGTAGGTAAAAAACAAAAGAAGCATAAAATGTCATTCTAGAATAATGAGCCTCTTAATATTTAAAGCAGCTACAGTCTCTTTTTATTATTCTGTATTTTGCTCAGTTTCCCATGAAAAAAGAACAGAGCATGTCGGAACATTCTGATATTAATGGTTCGTGACACAGGCAGGATGCAAGAACTGAAAAGTGATGAAAATGACAAGAGTTTGAGTGAGAAGGGCAGAGAAGGATGAGTCAGGGTCACGTCCAGTGTGTGTATGTGTGTATGGGTGGGGGGTGGGGTGGGGGGGTCGTGATGGTTTGGACGTGTGGACAGGGAGACAGCGTGTGGTAGACTGTCTGCCTCCAGCTAGAGAATTTGAGGCGATGCGGTGAGCTAATGTGAGTAGAGAGAGAGAACGAGTGAGCGAGAGTGGAAGAGAGAGAGTAGGAGAGGAGGTAAAATGTCATGTCCCTCTGTTGCCTAACAATTAAATGTGGCACCTCAAGCAGATCAATTTAATTTCTCTCAGCCGAGGGCTTTCGTTTCCCTTTCGCTCGTTTTCTCCATCTCTCTTCCTCCTCTCCCTTCTCCGCTATCACGCGTTCTCCGTTCTCTTTTCGGATGACTTTCTATTGACCCGTTCCTCTCTCTTTTCGCGTCTCCCGGCGCTGTTTTTGGAGATGCTGTTCGGAAACAAAACACCATAATAAAACAGCACTTGAAATATCAACATAACCCTCGGCTAATTAGACTCTGGCTAATGGGGCCTAATTGCATCTGCTCAGAGTGCCGAGTCAGTTCCCCGTACTGTAACCCGACGCCCCCTGCTCTCCCGCCTCATTGATGGAGTCTGTTCTGTAAAGTAAAATGCAGTTAATTTATCGTAAAATCTATTAAAGGGACGAGTAAAAATAAGTAGGGGGGGAAGAGGCGGCGATGAGATGCGCCACTGATTAACTCTTTGTTTTCTGACAAAACTCTTAATTTCGGGGGATTTTTATACGCACATCGGCGGCCTATTGAACTGAGGTTGCGAGTGGCATCTCTCTGAGAAATAGAGACTGAAAAAGGAAGAAATGGGAAATGGGGGTGTTGTATTGAGGCTCTATTTCAGAATAACAAGTGCATTAAGAGCCACATGCTTTTAATTTCATGTAATTACACCAAGAGGACAAGAGAAAGGTAGTGTGTGTGCGCGCTAGTGCCTGTTCACTGAGAACAGAGCAAGCCCGGCCTGGGCTTTTATATATTTCTGTTCTTTTATAGCAACCCCCCTCTTTGTCACTGCATTTTTTTTCTCATTCTCAAAAGAAAAAAAAGGATTTGGCCCATTTTCGGTCTCAAACGAGACAAAACAAGCTCAATAAGCACAAAATGTACTTGTTTAAATTACCCTTTTCCCCTATGTGAAAAACCATTAAGCTTGCTACCGCGAGTAAGTTTTTTCTATTCTTCCTTTCTTTCTTTTTCCCCCCCTGTCCTCTGTGTTGCGGTTCTGCCCCTGATAACAGCTTTTATCAGATTTTGTTATTAGTCCATTAGATGGTGATAGTCGTCGAGTCTAATTCTGTTTTTCATTGGACAGTTCGCGAATTGAAAGCGCGGCGAGAGGGCTTTAGTATTTAGACTAATGTGCTTTCGATCTCAATGCAGTGTCCATTTAAGTGCTGTGACCAGGATGTTTATTGAGAAATGTGTTTTTAATCTTGTGCTTGTTAACCAGCCGCTTGACTGGGTAAAAGGAAAAGCGCGGAAACACGTCTCAAATGAAGCCTCAGCCTTAAATCATAAATGATGGTCTCTCTCGTTCTCTGCGACCCAGGGCGGGAGGGGAGGAATGGAGAGCGAGAGAAAGACAGAAAACAAAAAATAAAAGAGCCAAATAAAACAGAAAATGTAATCTTTTCATTTTTGTTAAGGTTCCTGGCACTTTTCATCTCTGCTTTTTCATCTTTTCACTTATCATTTCTTCGCCGGTCTGATATGCCAGAGCAGATCTACACTAAGCACTTTCTTGGTTGGCATCTTAAGTATATCTTCTAGCTGTGAATGCATCACAAACTTGTATTCTAACTGTGTTTCTCTGTTTTCTAAATAATATCAGTTCCAACATGTTGTTGTATCTGTTTGCTACTCATATCTTGGTGTTCGAAATCTCTAGCTACAAGGTAGTTAACTATACTACAAGCTACTCAAGTATTAAATATATTTAGGAGGGCATTGTTTTTTTTTACACATTATGTATTATAGGTAACACTTTACAATAAGGTGTCATTTGTTAACATTAGTTAATGAATTAACTAACATGAACGAACAATGAACAAAACATTTATTGTATCTATTGTTAATGTTAGCTAATAAAAATACAGTTGTTCATTGTTTTCTCATGTTAGTTCACAGTGTATTAAATGATGTTAACAAACAAAACTTTTGATTTTAATAATGACTTGAAAATTCTGAAATTATCATTAAGATTAATAAATGCTGTAGAAGTATTTTTCATTCTTAGTTCATGTTAACTAATGTAGTTAACTAATGAACCTTGTTGTAAAGTGTTAACATATCTTATATTTATAGTTTATATAGACTATAATAGATAATAATAGATTATGTTAAGACACCAATGTCCTTAAAATGTATATTTTTTGTTCCACAGAGGAATAAAAAGTCATAGGCGATTGGAACGATATGAGGGTGAGTGAATACTGACAGAATTATCATATTACGGTAAACTATCACTTATGCTAAATTGTAATATATCTACAGCTGAAGTCTGTAAAAAGTTTACATACACCTTGCAGAATCTGTAAAATGTTAATTATTTTACCAAAATGTTGTGTGACTATATGATTTAGAGAGCCATATTTTCACACAGAAGGTTCAAACACTCACTGATGCTTCAGAAGGAAAAACAATGCATTAAGAGCCGGGGGTGAAAACTTTTGAACAGAATGAAGATGTGTACATTTTTCTTATTTTGCCTAAATATCTTTTTTTTTCTTTTTCATTTAGTACTGCCCTACTGTAGTACTGCTACAAAAGATGCTTATATGTATCCCAAAAGACAAAGTAAGTTAAATTTACCCTGATCTTCAAATTCAAAAGTTTTCACCCCCCAGCTCTTAATCCATTGTGTTTCCTTCTGAAGCATCAGTGAGTATTTGAACCTTCTGTAATAGTTGCATGTGAGTCCCTCAGCTGTTCTCAGTGTGAAAAGATTGATCTCAAAATCATACAGTCATTGTTGGAAAGGGTTCAAATACACAAAAATGCTGAAAAACCAAAGAACTTGTGGGACCTAAAGGATTTTTCTGAAGAATAGCAGGAAGTTTAACTGTTCAGGACAAACAAGGGATTCATGAACAACTTTCACTAAACGGGAAAAAACAGCTGTGGATCATTCAGATAACAACACAGTATTAAGAATCAAGTGTATGTAAACTTTTGAATGGGGTAGTTTTTATAAATTTAACTATTATGTAAACATCTTCTATGTGAAATATCTTCTTCAGGTCAGTACTATATAAAAATAACATTCATTTTGTATGATCCCTCTTGTTTTGGTGAAATAATTAACATTTTGCAGATTCTGCAAGGTGTATGTGAACTTTTGACTTCAACTGTAAATTAGATAAACATGTTGTGCTCAGTTTGTTTTTTTAAAGTAAAACACCTTGCAGGGATTTCTATGCAAGGCCTCAAATGAATCAATGAATAGTTTTAGTGAATGGTTTATTCATACAGTTTATAATATAAATAATGTGAAAACAGCTTGATTTACAAGAAACATCCAAACAAACCTATTCACTAAAATTAATGAGTGCATTAGATTCATAATTCAGCCCACTCAGCTGCAGTTTCAGACAATGAGATATAAAAACAACTTATTCTGCTGAAAATCTGGTTATAAAGTTATAAAGTGTTATGTTAAGGAATTATTTTTAGCTGATTCCTTAAACCCTTAAAATATAATGAGCTTGATTCACTCATTAAAATTTATATTTTTGACTTACACTACCTTAAAGACTAAGATTTTTAAAAACAGTTTTAAAAAACAGACTCTTATGATAGTCAAAGCTGAGTTTATTTGTTAAAAAATACAGTAAAACCAGTAATTGTGTGAAATATTATTACATTATTTTTATTCTTTTATATATATCTGTTCATATATTTTAATTTATTCCCGTGATGGCAAAGCTGAATTTTCAGCGTCATTACTCCAGTCTTCAGTGTCACATGATCCTTCAGAAATCATTCTAATATGCTGATTTGGTGCTTAAGAAACATTTCTCATTTTCAGTGTTGAGAACAGTTGTGCTGCTTAATATTTTTATTAACATTATAAATTTCATTCTGCCACTTTTGATCAGTTTAATGCATCTTTGCTAAATAAAAGTATTAATTTCTTTCTTTTTTTTTTTTTAAAGTGCTGACCCCAGTTTTTTAACCATTGTAGTTTTTAGGGTTCTGCATATTAAGTAATTTTTAAAATAATAATACGTTAAAGTAGTAGAAAAGACGCTTTTTGTTCTCAAAATGTTCATTACATTTGAGATGGAGAACTTAAAATTGCCTACATATAGTGAATAACAGTCGTCTTAGTATTTGAATCTTAATCTTAAAACACAAACAGTAAAAAAAAAAGATTCCTTGACATCCTTGAGAAGACTGTGGTCTCAGCAATCCCATTTCCCTCATTTCTAGAGAGGCTTGTCTGGATGACCTGGACAATCAGACTTGTTTTGTGCATGAGTGAATCATTACAGGCTTCGGTCTGTGTAAATGCACACATCAGGGCTTTAAAGGCACCCCATCATTTCCCCAACACAATCTCAATAGGTCTAATTGGCTGCAGCATATTTTAATTGGAGCCATATTGATTTGCGAGGGCCTGTGTCTGCGGAATTGTCCGACAATTACATAGTGCTTTTGTTCGAGCTTAATTTTGTTTCATTTGTCCAGACATAAACCGTCCACCCCTTCATCTGCCAGTAGGAGCACTGGAGATCACTGACAGATAATTATAGTGCATGTCTCTGTGTGTTGGCTGCTCAGTTCAAATACAGACTCTCAGTTTCATTAGGCTTCGGATCTGGCCTAAAAATCTGGCCCGCGCACACACACACGCGGCCCCTGTATTATTGCTAATTCTTGTCGTGTGGTGCATCTATTCTGTCCCGTTGTTGGCGTCCTAATTGGTCTGGCCTCACAATGGTCATCCTGGCAAGCAGGAGGCCTCTTCCCACAAGTCCATTTGTTTCGGTGTGTGAACAGCATTGTGTGTGCACGTGTGTGTGGTGTGTGTGTGAGCAACACTGGGTAAAAAGGAAATCAATAATGTTTCATTAGAGCAGCGTTGTAGCAGTCTTTTGCCCGTGCATGGCTTAATTATTCTTTTCTAGGCGTTTGCTTTAATTGGGAGAATAAAAGAGTGAAGTGGAGAGAATGACTGCATTAGCATATCTATTAGAGACATGGCCACAAGTACACACACATCCTCACGGCCATGAGCTCACCTCACCTCTTTTGTTTTTTTCTATCATGGTGTGGACTTTTCATTGACTTCAACTGTTTTTTTAAAGTGATTTAATGATATTTTATATCTGGTAACCACTAAACTCAAACCATTTTTTATTTAAGTTTATTTTAATATTTCAACCAGAAATAAACATTCTGTCATCATTTATAAACATTCACATTGTTCCTGTATGAAGAACACGTTTTTGTCCATACAATGAGGCATTTTTCTTTTGTGTTACACAGTTGAAAGAAAGTCATACAGGTTTGAAATGACTAAGGTGACTAAATGATGACTAAATGATTCATTTTTGGGCAAACCGTCTCTTTTTAGCATGTCTCTTGAGCTGTTTTCCTTGTTGGGGCCATTAGCTGCGTCCCACAAAATTTTAGATTTTACTGTTCTTTTGGGGATATTTGGTCCTTGAAATTGCTCATTTGAATCATTTACAGTGATTTCAGGTCTATTGAGGAAGTCTCCTCTATTTTTCTCTGTCCGTCTTTCTCTCCGTTTCTTTCTCACCATGCTATCATGCCAAAGCGACAGTGACTAACGGCCGGCGGTAGATGAAATATAATGATTCTCTTGGAAGGAGACAGACACTTTGAGCTGTCTGGTCTCCCCTGGTGGAAACACGCACACATGCACACTTTAACTCTCAGATCCGGGGTTAATCACTCTATCAGTGTAATGAAGTACTCACTGACAGCTGTAAGCAAGCTATGTAGATGAACTTCCCTCATCAATTTCTGCCACTCTCCACACACACAGCATAAATCTCCATGAAAACCCTGTCTAGAGAGGTAGACGCGTAGACACTTTCACCGAGCCGGTGTGTGTGAGGCTGCGGTGTTTGTATTAGATTTAACGTTAGATTAAACACACACATGGTTTGACTTTATAATAGGCATGTGTTCCCAATAACTGCGTATTTAAACACTTCATAAACTCTCTGTTAGTGATATAGAGTCTACATGTTGGCCTTCAAAATTTTAAATGATGCATGTGCACATTTGTGTCTAGCGAATGAAATATTTTACTATTAAAGAAGTAGTAGTTAGTATTACAGTGAATTTATGTTATTTAATGTAGTATGTTTAACTAGAATGCCACCATTATCAAATTCTACATAGATTAGACTTGTACTAACCATTAAACAAAAATTTTGTCAGATTTGTTTTGTTGGTGTTACTAATATTCAGTCGTCATTTTTATAGCATTGTGGCTAATATTAGAAAATGCTCATTTATTTTAATAGAAAGTTAGTGTTATTGTTGATGTTATTGCAAGCGTTGTTGTTAATTGATTTTGTGTGTATCTTACTATTATATTGTATTATTGGCAGAACATTAAAAACAAAACAAAACAAAAAGTGCAACAGGCTTCAAGCTATAAATACATTAAATCGAAAGCACAAAAAAGACAAAATGTATTGTCTAAAAAATAAATGTTGTTGCAAGGGTGGTTAATAAATTGATTTTGGGTGTATGTTACTAAAAATGATTATATTATATTATATTATATTATATTATATTATATTATATCATATTATTGCCAGAACCACAAAAAGAAGAAGAAGAAAAAAGTGCGACAGGCATGAAGCAAAAGAAAAAAAATTGGGAGTGTATGTTACAAAAAAATATTATATTATTGTTGCAAATATGTGCAACAGGCATCAAGCAAAAAAGCACAAATAAATAAATAAATACATGAATAAATAAAAGGAAAACATTGTCCAAAAATATATATATATATATATAATTTTATTATTGCCAAAACCTTAAAAACAAGCAACAAAAAAAACCATCAAGCTTTTAAAAAAAGAAAAAAATCTGTTGTCTAAAAAAAAGTTAATAATAATAATAATAATAATAATAATGTTGTTGTTGTTGTTTATTTTACAAATGTTGTTGTTAAATAATTTTTTTTGGTATATGTTACAAAATTTTTATTTATAATATTTATACATTTTTAGTAACATATATGCAAAATCAATTAATTAACAGCACTTGCAATCAGCAGCAACAACAACAATAATAATAGTAGTAATAATAATAATAATAATAATAAATACTTTTTTTGTGCTTTTTTTGCTTGATTCCTGTTGCACATTTTAGTTTTTAAGGTTATGGCTATAATATAATATAATATAAATCCTATTCTTTTCTACCTTTTATTTTATTATTGTCAAAACCTTAAAAACAAACAACAAAAAATGTGCAACAGGTATCAAGCAAAAAAAGCACAAAAAAAACAATTGTCTAAAAAAATAAATAATGTTAATAATAATAATAATAATGTTTTTTGCAAATGTCGCTGTTAATTAATTGATTTTGGTATATGTTACTAAAAATTATTATATTATATTATGTTATATTAGTTACACACATATTAAATATGTGCGTAACAAGCATCAAGCAAAAAAAAAAAAAATGAAAAGAAAAATCTGTTGTCTAAAAAAAATAAATAATGTTTAAAACGTATGTGGGTTTGAAGCACAAAAAAGAGCAAAAAACCATTTTTCCATGAATGGTGGTAATTTTTTTATAAAATCGCTTCAGTACGGTGGTCTGTTTTCCTTTCAGCTCTGGAAGCACAGGTTACGGCGTGCAGGATATTCAGTTTTGAAAAGCTTGATTTATAATTTGCAGCATTCCCATCTGCCCGTAGTTCACTGTTCGCTGAACGGACAGATAAACCAGTTAGCAAACACTTTTCCCCACTGTCTGTTGTTTTGATAATCACCCATAATAGCATCTAGCTTCAGTATGGTCTTTAAACCTGATTTACTGTCTAATGGAATAAGAGAGACTCAGAAAAGACAGAGAAAGAGAGAGAGAGCGGCAGCCAGTCACTACATGCACCTTTTGGGTAATGTCATTAGACATGTTTTGAAGAATAAATTAAATCAGCCCTAAATTGTGCTCTCAAGTCAGACCAGGGAAAAAAAAACAGATAGAAAAAAGGGAGGGGGGAAAAATGAGTGGACCTCATTGAAAAGAGAGAGAGAGTCATATTTGAACCTCTCGCAGGGAAATGCACTTAACCAGATTAGAACGGGCCAGTGTGGATGGATGGGCACGGTAATTGCGCTGGCTGTAATGGGTTCCTGTTGCCCGTAGTAGACAGTGGGCAGTTCAGTGGATAATGCGGGTCTCTGTAAGGTTCGAGGACCTTACAGGCTCAACCTGTGATTGGGGTCAGATCTGTGGATGTCAGCTGATAAAAGGTAACCCCACTCACAGTCCCACAGGTCACGCATAACCCCGCCGAGAGTGTAAAACACACACGGCTACGTTATTTAAGTGCATCCGGACAATTATGTGAGGTAAAAGTACATTTCTTCACGGTGAACTAACAAAAACTGTAAAAAATGATTTAACATTTACAGATAAGTACCCTTGTTCCAGTCCAGATTTCTTCCTTAGAAGTACCGCACAATAAGAGTCATTGAACCCTATAAACAAAAGACAGACTATCTGCTCTTTTCTGCTCTAAATCTTATTCTTCCCCCCTCGTTTCTTCCCCCGCCCAGTGATGTCTGTTTCACGTCTGTTTTTGTTGTCCTAAAGACAGAAACATTATCTACACTTAAACGAATTCTAACTTAACCTGTGGGATTGCTTTAAAATAATCACTTCCTGTCTGCAGAGGGCTTGGGAAGTACGCTGTTTGTGGCTTTTGTCTCACAGAAAGAGAATCAATGGTGAAACTGAAATTGATCTGCGGTGTGTAAATGTATTTTCTCTTTCAGCGCCGTTGTTCCCTCGCTCACACACATACACACACACTCAAACTCCTGCCCCTCCCCAGATGGTGTGTGTTACCTGTGGTCCCGGGCTCACCTGTAACAGAGTCGGCTTGGCTCCAGGTGAGGGCTGTGGTAACGTTGTCCATTGTGTGTGTGAACAAGCAAAAGGCTGCAGGGATTGAATAGCAAACATGCAGGTGATGACATAGTCTCCTTGAACACAAAGTGTGTGACACTAGCGAGGAGGTGAAAACACACATATACACGTGTACAGACACACACACAGCTTGACAAGGGCATTTACCTTAATTCGCTCAGCCAATTAAGAACAATATCACTATCTTTCAACTTGAAATTTGTAAACAGACACAGTGCTATGACATGCTCCCAATTTTGTAATGTAACCGCCCGTACAACCATTTTTAATTTTAATGTAACTTCAGTGCCAGCCAATTCCAGTTATTTTAGCTGTACAAAAACAACCCGTAATGTTGTTTTATTGATTGCATACTGGTATTTACATCTTTTTAAATATATTTAAAAAAAAAAAACTGGCCAAAAATATATTTGTTAAAATATATTTCAAAAAATATTTACATAAATATAGCAATTTTTTTGTAGATTGTTAAAAAAATGTTTATACATTCAAAATATACAAAAAAATATTTAAAAAAATATTTATGTAAGTATATTTTCTACCAATATATTTTTGGGTGCTTTTTGTATATTTTTAAAAATATATTTTAAATTTATAAATATATATTTTTAAAGATTTTTAAAAATATATATTTTTGACCTCTGTGTATTTCAGTTCAAGAAAATGTATTTTTATATTTAAAAATATATTTTGGTGTATGAAGGTTGAAAATAAACGTGACCCTGGACAACAAAACCAATCTTAAGTAGCACAGGTATATTTGTAGCAATAGGCAAAAATACATTGTATTGGTGAATGATAGATTTTTTCTTTTATGCCAAAAATCATTAGGATATTAAGTAAAGATCATGTTCCATTAAGATATTTTGTAAATGTTCTACTGTAAATATATCAAAACCTAATTTTTGATTAGTAATATGCATTTCTAAGGACTTCAAAGGCAATTTTCTTAATATTTAGATTTGTTTGCACCCTCAGATTTGAGATTTTCAAATAGTTTTATCTCAGCCAAATATTGTTCTATCCTAACAAACCATACATTAATGCAAAGCTTATTTCAGCTTATTATGTATAAATCTCAGTTTCAAAAAATTGACCTTCATGACTGGCTTTGTGTCCAGGGTCACAAATATATTTCCCATTTCAAAAATATATTTAATTGAGCTTCACTGTTTGTAACATATATTTAGTACATAATAAACACACTGCTTTGTAACTTATTCTAATTATTTTAATGAATCAGAAGTCTTGCACTAAGTCTTCATACTACGTATAGTTCAAAGCTATTAACATATTTACTGACAAATCACTTGAGGCTTCCTGATATAAAAATTATTATTATTTAATAATTAAACTTTATTTGAAGTACTAGTTTTGGACAATGCACATTTCTTAATATTAAGCCTAAAATGTTGTATTGATGTGTTTTATTGCCACTATTGATGAAGATAGTATGATCTTCGAATAATATCTGTCTTTAAATGCAAGATATTTAAAGTGTACTAAAGTATACTTGCAATAGTTCCACTTTAGCATGATCAAATATACTTCAGTATATCTTTAGTTGGACATCCACACAGTTAAAGTGCATTAAGTACTGAAAGTATATCAGTTTAGTATACTACAAGGACAGTTGACTCTTCGCAAAAACCCACCCTCCTTACTTACTGTTGCTATGTCCGACAAACAATGACTCTCTCACACTACACATTGTGTGAAAAATAGATTGTGAAACGAAGAGGAAACTGACAACACGCCAACAGACAAGACAGAGCAGGTTGCTTCTGGTTTGTAACAAGGTTTCAGCTTTAAAATGTAATTTTTCAAGAAATTCAAACAATACCGTTTTGTGGCTCCTTAATGTGTTGTGACAGATCACTGTATTGCCTTTTTAGATTAATCAACATGTGAACCGATCGTCTTTTCTAATTTACTTAAAACACGAAATAAACATGCATGGATTTCAGAGCCTATTTTATTTCAACTGCAGAAAGACGCCAATACATAGTTTTTCAAGTTTACGTCCACCGAAGTTAATCTATTCTCCTGTCTGAATTGTTTGTCGGACATAATGGCGAATTCGGCGTTATGATTGGTCAGATTGCCTGTCAATCAACCTGCTTGCAAAGGGTCAATTGCAGGGTATTTTTATTAAGTACATAAATAAGTAAATGTTGTTGTAGTATACTTAGCAAAAGCATTAGGCATAGATTCTTTCTGAATTCTATTTTCTGAATCTAGTATGTTTAAAATATTCTGGGTTCAGCAGAGGCTCAACTGACAGCATTTTTCACATAATGTTGGTTCCATTTCCAAAATAAGTAAATAAAAAAATCAAATTAACGTTGAAGCACTTGTAGTGGAAGTAAATGGACCATTTTTGGTGGACTTAAAAGCAGAAATGGTAAGCTTGTAATTTTATAAAAACACTAAAAAAACATTAATTCTTTTGTATATTGATTAAGCTGTAAAGTTGTTTGTCATGGCAAAAAAATGATAAAATTGAATTTAAAAAAAATTATTGTGTATTTTGCACACATTTTTTTGTTTTGTCACTGTACTTTTAAGACCGTGAGTACTGAGAGTATTAACATTTACATATTGACCCCAAGTCCTCACCTTAACCAGATTTTTTTTTGCCCAAAATCATATTAATTTTTGTGGTGCTCAACATAATTCCGTATGTGCTGTCGATAGAGCTAAACTTGTACTGAACCCAGTTTTTTTCTTTACAGAGGGTCAGGATTTGGGTGTATTGGGCATAAACAATGAATAGAGCCAGCGCTCTTTATGAGGGCATTACGGGTGGGGCTAAAAGAGCAGGCAAGAATCTCATGACCTCATCTGTGAAACATCATACAACCGTTGTAAGGTTTTGTTGCTTGCATCACCTGTCCCTGTTGAAGGGTGTACCTTTAAAAAAAAAAAAAAACATGTTTTTCTGAAAGAATGACAAGAGAGAGTTTGATATGAATGGCTGGCGATCTTTCAGACATAAATGATACTTGCATCCAGCATCTAGATCTAAAGATTTTTTGGAGCTGCCACTCCATTAATCTGTTATGCAATCATGTTTTTTTTTCTTAACATTCATTCCAAGCACTGAAAAAAAAATGACTTGTGTGTGTGTCGGTGCGTTTCACAGGTGTTCCGTGAGGCCTGCAGAAAGACACTGCAGGCTGGTAACCAGAGACCTCTCAGACCTTGTGGGAACTCTGATAAGATACTCTTGCTCTTTTCCTCCCCTCCCCGCTCTCGCTTTTCTGTCTTTCTCGGTACGACGGGGCAAAAGGTGAGGGCGGGAAGCCAAACAAAGGCATGTGTGCCTCTGCCGTCGTCGAGCGGGACCCCTCGCTCGTCTGTCAGAACGCCGGGGCGCACCGTTTACAATGGCATTCCGCATTCCGACACTGGAGAAAGTGGCCGGTGAGAGGGCAGCATGTCATCCCCACGGTAACAAGACCCTTGGGCGGGTTGAGAAGAAAAAAAAAGGGGTGTAGAAGCACTCCGGGGCCTTGTCCTCACTCTCAGGTGTTGTGAGGAACTTTTTGTGTTACGTTGAGTATAACACACTGTTGCTTTTGACCCCACACACAGCCATTACTGTAGAATTTGGCCCTGCGGGGTCAACGGGGACACCTGATCTAGTCGTACTTTAGGAAGCCATTGAATGAGTTATGTTAACGTCGCTTTTTTAAGAAAAAATCTATATTTTTAATAACACGTTGAACTTGTCAACACATCACGGATGAAAAAATCCCCAGTCTGTGCGACTTCCAAGTAAGCCGAACTTAAATTATGTTGGCTACGCGCACACACACACATGCGCGTCCCTCTAAATTTACTTTGCTTTGTCTCAATTTGTTTCTGAGCCGTTCGCGATCCTTAAAATCGTCTGAAACACAATAGAGGTGAAATGCGAAGCTTGTGTTGTCTGGCAGCAGATATGAGTCTGTCTGGATGTTGCCTTCATTCAGAAATTCCCTGGCAGCCGTAGAAACATCGTCAGACTCCGGCAGCTTCCAGAGAGCTCATTCAACCCCGCCCGCCGCTGGATCGCATTACTTGCGCGGGCCCGGCGGCCAAGAATTCAGGATGGAAAGGATAAAAATCGGATGAAATGAAAAATAATCCCTGTTGATGCCAGGTGAGTTTACCTGCCTTTGCCTACCTGTCATGGTATTTAATCCTTTGTTGTTTGCAGTCGGATTTTTGCGGAGAGAGGAATGTAATAAATGTGGTAATTTGGAGTTCCCCGGACAGCGCAAGGAGGTTTGTGCTCGGGACAGTCGAGACTGATGACAAAATGTGCAACTTGCTAAAATGTTGTTTTTATGTCTTCATATTTCCTCGGTGGTTGCCGTCGCAGCACACCATTACTCTCGCAGCACAGCCTTGGCTGTGTCAGCTGGTAGAGGGTGTCCAGAGGGTGAATGATGTTGTTTGTTGGTCTTGTTTGGTGTATTAATGTATTTGTGTGCTTTTATAATGGATGACGTGCTGATATTCGGACCCCTCTGGACACTCCAAGCTGATTTTGTTTGTGGAACACACCTCAGTCTTTGCTAGAGTCTCCAAAGCACCAGGAACCAGGTACAACGTGCCCGAGGCTTTTGTGTGTGAGAGTGTTTGCGGCGTGATTAATGTGACTGACAGGTATAGGTCTCCCTGTTCTTTGTGATTTCGCCTTGATTCATTTGTAATGAACACACTTAAAATTCACATTGTGAAATCCAGTTTTTTGTGTGTGTGTCGCTTTGACAGGCCATTTCATTTTCCCATTCCTTGCATTAAATCAGGGACTAGGCCTGGCTTGGATAAGGCCAACATCCTGCTTCTGTACTACAGGTGAGATCTAAAAGAAAACCATTTGAAATAGTTCAAGAGTGTTAACGATTATATACTACCGTTCAGAGTTTAGTAAGATTATTTTTAGAAAATATGCAAAGGTAAAAAATGTAACAATTTTTATTTCAAATAAATTCTGTTCTTTTCATGAAAGAAAAATGCATCGCACTTTCATAAAAATTAAGCTTCACAACTGTGTTCCATTCAAATAATAAGAAATGCATAAAATCAGCATATTAGAATGATTTCTTCAGTCGTTTATAATAAAAATTTGTACATTTATGGATGACAGTGTACGTTTACCAGTAGAAAGAGCTCATCAAGAGCTTTCATTTGATATATATATACTGTATCTCCATTTCATCCAAATTTTCTGGTTCTTGCCCCTTGATATTAATGTTTTACTGTATGTTTGATTAAATAAATAGCCTTTGTGAACATAAACGATTTTTTCTTAGATTAAAAGAGAAAAATTATTACAATTAATTAAAATAAATTTAAAAATACATTAAAAAACTCCTACCAAACTTTTGAATGGTAATTTAAATAGTTAATTTTCACAGTCCTTATGTCAAGCAGAAAACATCAAAGATGCAAAAAATTAATTACATATTAGCATTATTAATTCACTAATGCTGTAAAACAAATAGATCTTATTCATGAAACACAAGCAGAGCTAATTCATCTATAAATTAATTCCTACATATATGTGACCCTGGATCCCAAAATGCAGTCTTAAGTAGCATGAGTATATTTGTAGCAATAGCCAAAAATACATTGTATGGGTCAAAATGATCAATTTTTCTTTTATGCCAAAAATCGTTAGGATATTAAATAAAGATCATGTTCCATAAAGATATTTTGTAAATTTCCAGCCATATGAAAACGTAATTTTTGATTAGTATTATGCATTGCTAAGAACTGCATTTGGACAACTTTCAATGCGATATTCTCAATATTTAGATTTTTTTGTACCCTCAGATTCTAGGTTTTCAAATCTCTGCTATTTCTGCTATCCTGTCCTAACAAACCATACATACAATACAATGGAACGCTTATTCATTCAGCTTTCATATGACATATCAGTTTCAAATTGACCCTTATGACTGGTTTCGTGGTCCAGGGTCACAAATGTTATATTGAATCATTGCTTAGAAATGTTTTTATGTGCATTTTTAGAAATTTTCTCCACTTGTGTTTCATGAATAAGACCTATTCTGTTTACTGTAGAGCTGCACATGCACAAATTGAGCAGAGAAAATCCCTCGACGTGCTCAGTGATTCATTTGCAAATACACAGTGTGTGAAAGGCCATGTTGTTCTAGTAATATGAAGTATACGGCACCCATGTTTTAGGCTGCATATCTTCAATACCATAAAACCATTTTTGGCAGCGCTCAGCAAAATAATCCCTGTTGTGTCAGACTGTGGTTACGGGATGATGGCATATCATTTCTTGGGCTGTTATTCACCATGATATAATTGTGTGTGTTGGTATCATCAGAGGTCCTCCCTTTTTTGAGGTGTGTCATGTCTTGTCCTGTGATTGTAATCTTACACTGAGCCTAATCAAAGACAGGCCTGCTGAATGCCCTTCCATAACCACAAGCGTTCATGCCCATTAGAGCTAACAGGCCCCTGAATGCATCAGATAACGTCTGTTCTTTTGAAGGAGAGTGAGAGAGATTGCGCCGGGGAGAGAAAGAGAGAAGGTGGTTGGGACATGTGGCTTTTGCGGGGGCTTATCTAGGCTTTGAGAGTGTCACAGCCTTGCCCTCCCTCTCATTCCCTGCATTATCTGGCCATATCTTGAGGGCCTTCCCTGTCCATTCCACATAATCACTCAGTAATACCAGCCACCCTTTTCTCTATTAAAATAATCACCGGCAATTAGGAGGAGAATGGGCAGGGAGAGAGGGAGAAATCACACACAAAGTAATATTTTCCCCACCTTACACGCTTTTCATCTGTTTTTTTTCCGCCTAACCTCCCGCAATGCATCAGGACCCTGGGCGGCCTAGGCTCGATCCAGCACTATTAAGGAAAAAGGCTCTGACAATTTTTCAAGAGCGGAGAGATGAAAGAAAAAAAGAGAGAGAGACAGATAGGAGCAAATAATTTAAAAATTGACCATCTGTAAAATGAAGAAAATGGAAGTGTAAGAGGAGCATTGTGATTTACTTTATCCCTCTCAGAGACGCCCGAAAACTAAGAGGCGCTATTAAATCTCCCTTTGAAATAAATGTGTCGCATTTATCTGTGTGGCCAAAAACGACTAATGAAGCTATTGTCAAAGCAAATAAAGCAGGGCGGATTTGCCGCGCTCAGACGGCGCCGTATCATCCGGACAAAGGTAGGGGGTGCGGGCGGTGGGGGCTTCGAAAGATAGATTCACATAAATATTGAGACAGACAGACAGACAGCCACGGCCTCTCGGTGACAGAAAAGAGAGAGCCGGAAAATAATTGTCAGACACAAGAAAAACTCTCTTCGAAATGCCGTTCGCATTCAGCGTGAAAAACAAACCAAACAAATTAATAAATGACAGAATCGGGTGAAGAAAAGGGCAGAGAATGTAACTGCCATTCTCATATCTCGATGAAATGGAGGAGAGGATGTAATTACGGTGGAAGAGTTGCTCAATTACAGTAGCCGCTAGCTGCGTTTGGCATAAGTCACTTTAAATGGTTTTACGAGAGCTTGTTTTCAAAATGGCGTTTTGCTGCCTTTTATTTTAATTACCAGGTCATAGCAGTGCCGCTCACTCTCTCTTGATCTGCTCTGGCTGTCCAACCGTCAGTCTCTCTCTCTTTTTTCCTCTTTATGAACTAAGAGCAACTAACCCTCGACAGCTGAACACTTTGTGCCTACTGGATGATTTTTTAAAAAAAGCAAATCAAGCTCGACTGGTTTGCACAGTGGAGGTAAAATGTTCACATTCGCAGAACAGAGCGTAACGTTCTTCGGACATAATTTTAAGCCTCTGCTCTCTATAACTGCTGTAGAAAAACTCTATAAGGTGTAACTTAGGCTTGTAGAATGGCATGTATCTCCGGCTATAGCAATGACAGGTTGTGCATGGCATGTTGTTGTAAACATGCTAACTAATCTCTCAGTTTAAAGCTAATCAATTTCACGTTCAGGAAGAAGCTGTGAACCTGGAGGGTCAAAGGTTATTGTCCTCAATGTATGTTCATGTCCAGACGAGGGGCCACAAGGTCTCAGTCAGGGTCGTGACCTTGTTGACCCCCTGATGTCCATAACACTCATATTTCTCCATAACGGGATCGCTCTCTCAACATCGTATTTCGCGTGTCATGTGATTGAACAGGCCATTGCATATTATGTTGCCAATAAAGCCAAACTTGTTCATTAATTTCATAGATTTTCATAATTTCATAGATTTGTTTGTGATTTATGTAATATAAATAAATATTCACTTAAATATGCATTAATTTACATAAATTAGAAGGCAGTCATTTACAAATATGTTTAAGTATTACATATAAATATGAATTCATTTATTATTAATAAATTAGAAGAATGACAAGGCTCTGAAAGCAACAAATACACCTTTAAATGCAATGATAAGCACATTTATAGTGATGAGACTCATTTTTCTGCTGTAATTCACATGGCTGAATCTGTTTCTGCAGTCACTTTTAAGCTTCTTGGTTAAATATGATTGACTGTGTTTTCATTTGTTAATGAAGGCGAGGAACTGTCTTCTCTTTCTGCATTTCTGCACTGAGACCCCTGCCTTATTGCATCACTTGACGGCTTGTTTAAAAACAAACTATTCAGTTCCAGAGAACAGCTGGTGTATTAAATATAACAGCTTATGGACTGTCACCCAACTGTATGGCCCATTCCTTCATGATTATTTCATATGTGTATGATTAACTCTCTCCACGCTGACTCTGACCCCATTTAGCACAGTAACGGTTGCAGTCCTGACTGGAGAGATGTGACTTTTTTCAAGTCATTTAAATTTTACAGATCCATTTACACCACCTTTTAATTTAGTGCATAATGACGCCATTAAAAAAAAAACCCATCTGGGCGTTCTTTGGGGAGGAGGGTAATTTGCCAAAGCTTTCCACGCTAATGTTTTTCCCCTCACGCAGGCAACAGATGCTGGGAAAGAAACAGATACATTCTTGACAATTAGCACGGTCTGACGTGGCCATCCAGGACAAATGTTTCTCAGCGTTCAAGAACTTTTAGGTAAATAAAAAAAATCCTGATTTTAGGCTTTTTGCACATTATGAATGGTCTTGGCAACCTCATTTACAACATTGAGAGTGAGAAAAGTTTTAGTACAATGTCTGGAACGTTGTTCGAAAGTTACACTGTAAGTTGCTGTCACTTTTAGGCACGCTTCCCATCAGTTCTTTTCAACAATAAAACTTTCCAGAGCCTTGATACAGTGCGAAGCATAAATAAAGATCTAGGTTATTAAATAATAATACAATTAAGTAATTGCTCAAGCATGATAAACTGTGCTGCGAGAGACTGAGCTGCGGCCCCTGCGCTGGAGCGAACTTTAATCCTACCAGCCTCAATTATGCTAATGAATGCATTTCTCCTGAATAATTAGGGTGATTAATTTTCCCTTGTTTTGAATTACAATTCTGCTGCCTGCTAGCACTTTAGTCCACTCGTTAATTACCAATTAAATCAGCTGGCTCGTTTGCTCCAGGTTCATTGCCCGTGTGGTTCTGTAGCACTTAGGGGTGGTGTTTAATGTGCTAATTGGAAGAGATTAAAACGTGTGACCTCTTCTGACAAGGACCGGATGTAGAATGTCGTCGAAGTCGCTGTAAATGACACTGCTTCCCGTTCGGAAATATATTTCTTCGAGTCTTAGTTTATCAGTTATTTAGCATTTTAGCCACAGCGCCGTTGCATGTTTGATCCAGGAGTGTGACTGCTTTTATGTCTCAAGCATCAGAGGCTTCGTATTCTAACGCTGGAGCCTTTTTTCCCTTTTACCGCCATTATTAGCAATCACTGAACTACATTTGTCATTCTTAGCCTCTTTTCAGAGGTGTCTGTTCTTGCGTTATCTGCCCTCTGCTCTGTGTCTCATCTTAATATCCTTTCATTTCTACTCTGTCCTTCATGACGTCCACTTGAAACGCATTAACAGGTCTTCCATCCATTTTTCTGAGGCGAGATTGACTCAAATTTAGTTTGCTACATCAATACCACAACGCTCTAGGCAGACTTGAGAGTACTCCTAGTAAAAAGAGAGCTTTTTTATGTCCTGATGCCATCTTCTTGAATGGCAACTGGATTATTTTTTTTTTTTTTAGCATGGGCCAAAGCTCTTTGGGCCTCACCGAAGATCAGAGATTTGGGTGGGGAGGTATCTGTTGGCGGGTATATTGATGGAAGGACCAGAGGCTCTAAGATCCATCAATGGAGTCCATCAACCAGAAGGCTCTGCAGTCCATTGAAAAACTTCAGAGTGCTGAACTGCTCAGCTCTCACAACACACCGAAAGGTTTTGGACTAATGTCCGAGGCCTACTAAACTACTAAGCTTCAATCATCCGGTGCCATATTCAAACTTTAAATGTTACTGGAGCGCCTAGCACCATTTTCATCTACTCATCATCAAAACGGATTCTTGGAAGCATACAACTGAGGTACTGTTTGGTATCTTTCCACAAATAACTTTTATGACTGAAAACTTGTTTTTAAAAACCACAAGAACACTGGCAGAATGTAAAACAGAACGCATTCTTTTTCAAATATTTCTTCTCAGGATTTGTACATCAGTCCCAGGTGCAGCTCAGAAAGAGTTATTAACCTCAGGGCAGGTGTGTAGCATCCTCGTTCTTCATCAGACCCCCTCATCGAAGGGAGAAAAAGGAGAACAGAGCATATACAAAACAACACAAAACAAACAAACTCATTTCAGGCACCAAAGGACTTCGCAGCAGCTCCAACCTTCATGTTGCCCTGACCTCCTCTAAGCCTCAAGTGTTCGGCTACTGGCAAAATCTATTAGCTTGGTATCAGAGGCACAATGGCGCGAATATCAGGTCTATTAAGTGTGTTTTGTTCGTGTAATTTATGGAGCTTGAGGTAAAGTGCTTTGTACAATACTAGAGCATCAAGATGAAAACAAATCGCTTTGTGTGAAGCCGGACACTTGCGTGCATCACGCGCGCACTTGTCATTTACATGGAAATGTAATAATGTTCGGTCCTCTCATCTGTTTGCTTGTCATGGGTCATTGTTCGCACAATAACAGGAAATAAGAATCTGAAGTATAGGTCTATAGATGAGACTGATGTGCTGAGAAAGGTGAAAGGGAACACAAGCTTCATCTAATAGAGGTGTACATATGTCTGGAACTGTCTGTGGTCAGATTAGCAGTCTTGGAACTTCAAAGTGACCTGGGAAAGTACCTCTTTACATACTGTGTATTAGGGATAGTTTACCCAAACATGAAAAGTTGCCATTATTTACTCACCCTCATGTTGTTCCCAACCTGTTTGACTTACTTTCTTGCTTATTTTCCAAGTGCTCCAAACACATAGTTTAAAAAAAAAGCGATAGTTCACCCAAAAATGAAAATTTTCATTAATTACTCATCCTCATGTCGTTCCAAACCTGTGAGACCTTCGTTCATCTTCAGAACACAAATTAAGATATTTTTGATTAAATCCAAGAGCTTTCTGACCCTGCATAGACAGCAATGCAACTGACATGTTCAAGGCCCAGAAAGGTAGTAAGGACATTGTTAAAATAGTCCACATGACATCAGTGGTTCAACTGTAATGTTACGAAGCTACGAGAATATTTTTTTGTGTGCAAAGAACAGTAACATCTTTATTCATCACATTCTTCCCTTCTTCTTCTCCTCAGAATACCAGCTCCTGTGTCAGCAGCACCACACGCATCCGTGATGTACTCTTGTGAACATGCGTCGAAGACTGATACAGAAGACAAGGAATTGTTTCGTATTCATAAAATTAAGGTTGAACCACTGATGTCACATGGACTATTTTAACGATGTCCTTACTACCTTTCTGGGACTTGAAGGTGGCAGTTGTGTTGCTGTCTATACAGCGTCAGAAAGCTCTCGAATCTCATCAAAAATATCTTAATTTGTGTTCTGTACATGAAAGAAGGTCTTACAGGTTTGGAATGACATGAGGGTGAGTAATTAATGACAGAATTTTCATTTTTGGTTGAATTTCGTCTTTGTGACATCCAGCACTATACACTCCAGTCCAGCAGGTGGCATTCAAAATGTGGCATTCTTCTTCTGGCATTATAATGGCAGTTTGTAATTATCATCTTCTTTTGTGTTCTGCAGAAGAAAGAAAGACAGTCTTGTGAGATTTTAGTAATCCCTTACTGAATAACCAAATTAACTGTTTATATAGTTGTGCTTAAATTAGTCATACTTTTAATTGTCGCTCTAGACCCTGTCCCAAATGCCAGTACTCTCCTTAATGTTGTTAAACACTTGTTTTCCAAGTGCTTCAAACACTTGGTTTAAAAAAAAAAACACTTAAAGGGATAGTTCACTCAAAAATGAAAATTCTGTCATTAATTACTCACCCTCATGTCGTTTTAACCCTGTAAGACCTTTGTTCATCTTTGGAACACAAATTAAGATATTTTTGATGAAATCTGATATACTGCATATACAGCAACACAACTACCATGTTCAAGGTGTAGAAAGGTTGAAAAGACATCGCAAATAGTCCATGTGACATCAGTGGTTAGCCAAATGAACTGTTTATATACAGTAGTTGTGCTTAAAAAGTCCACACTTGATGTGGTGTGGCATAGGCTGTCGGGTAGTGGTGCTTGTTAGCATTGTACTTTGGGCCATGAATAACTTAAAAATATTCATTAATTTGTGTCTTCCTCTTCGTTGTAAAAAAAAAACAACACATTTTTATGGGACTTTTTGAGCCACAGATACTATAAAATGATTTGCTTAAAACTACATAGCGGCCCATATTTAAAGGGACAGTTCACCCAAAAATGAAAACTACCCCATGATTTACACACCCTCAAGCCATCCTAGGTGTATATGACTTTATTCTTTCAGATGAATACAATCAGAGTTATATTAAAAAATGTCATGGCTCTTCCAAGCTTTATAATGGCAGTGAATGGCTGTTGATATTCAGTAGTCCAATAAAAGTCCAATAAAGTGCATTTTTGCATTTGCGTAAGAAAAATATCTATATTCAAAACTTCATAAACTGTAATCTCTAGCTTTCGCTAACTTTTGTACGTGAGAGAGGCGTTCAAGAGAGTGAGTGAGAGACAGTGGCGTTCCAGCCGATGACGTAGGATGTAGGCATAGCGTAAGCTCCAGTGAGAATATGGTAGTTTTGCAAGAACCAAGTTTTGTTTACAGAAAAGGAAAACCAGTCTCCTCTTGGCTTATATCGAAATCCTCCAACATTTTTCTTTACAAATCCTCATTTTGTACTTCTAATTCATGACCGGGAGTTTTTTTTGCTCTTTCGACTGCGCTTCCGCATTCATCTAGATGTTACGTGATCCGGTGGAATGCTACTCTCTTGTGAACACACATACAACAGTTAGCAGAAGCTAGAGATTACAGTTTATTAGGTTTTAAATATGGATTTTTTTTAAACAAATGCATCGTTTTGTTTCAGGAGGCCTTTATTAACCCCCCAAAGCTGTGTGGAGCACTTTTTATGATGGATGGATGCACTTTATTGGACTTCAAAATCTCAACAACCATTCACTGCCATTAGAAAGCTTAAAAAGAGCCAGGACATTTTTTTTATTTTTCTAAAGTCATATACACTTAGGATTGCTTAAGGGTGAGTAATGGGGTCATTTTCATTTTTGGTTGAACATTTTTGGATCCTTTTAATATTGAGTAATATTGCTAAAATGTGCAGTTAGTCCTCTCCGTTTAATGCAATCCATGGTCTCAGATTTGTAAACTGTATCTACAGGCTTTTTGGTGAATTTTTTTATGAAGTTCCAAACGTAGGTTCGGGAGGAGCCTAATCATTCAGTCCTGTCAATCATCATTACGAGCCTATATAAGCAGCTCTCATTGCACTGTCCCAGCATCCGTTCAGTTTTTCTGGCATCCCTTCACCTCCCCTTCTCCTCCTCTATTTCTGTTATTCTCCCTCTAGGTAATATCGCAATGGGGGGGTTTAACTCGACGCTCAAGCCGAGCCTCGGGTTCGAGCCTCCATTAAGGACAGCAAGCCAAGTTTGTGAACTCGTGAATGCGAATTGCAAAAGTGTGTGCACGGTTTATGAAATTTTGGGTATGGATTGCAAAACCTGAGGGTAAGATTCACAAATCTGCGAGTCTGGTTTGGGAACTCATGGGTACGGTTTATTAATCCATGATCACCATTTCTTAAACAAAGCTAACAATTTAAGAATGTGTATGGTTTAATATGGTGACTTCCCAGGCTCTTTAGTAATATAAAGGTTTCCCAGAATACACTGCAGGAAAAATTAAATATGGTTTTGCTTATTTTGCTTACTTTAGTTAAATCTGTAGTTGTTTTTGCAAGTTTATTGGCAGAATGAGGCATTTTACATTTTTTTTAACTGCAAATTAGAATTGTTAAAAGCAGTGATATGTAGGACAAGTCATTAAGAGAACTTAAAAATCTAAATGCATCATTATGTAGCCTTGAATGAACTTTACTTTACTTTTTTACAGTGTAGTCTGTATTCTGTGCAGGGTTCATGTGTATGTGTGTGTGTGTGTGTGTGTGTGCGTGTGTGTGTTCAAAGGTCGTGGTCTGTTTAACCACTCCCTGTCATCACATCATATCAGGAACCCCAGCAACTCTCATCAAAGGGTCATTATATGGGGACCAGATACCCATCACCCATCCTTCTGTCGTTTTCTCTCTCTTTCCCTCTTTCTCCGTCCTCCTTTGAAAATATGAGTGATGGCTGGTGCGTGGCCTACATACAGAGACATATAAGACAGGGCCGCTCAGCTCGTGTCCCAGCTCCAGACGAGTGGCGACAAAGGGGGCCTTGTCACTCTGGGGGTGGGCGGAGAGGTTTCATAAAGTGACTTGCCACTACAACGTAGGACGGTAAAAAGATCCTTCCTGGAGTGGGCCTGGGGGGTGCTTGCTGAGGGGAAGGGGAGGAGATGCAGGAGCCGGCAGGATATTGCTGGCCAAATCACCCAGTCAGTTAGAGATCATCTTACCTGTACAGGTGTGTGCTGTTAGTAAGCCTGTGTGTGTGTGTGTGTGTGTGTGTGTGTGTGTAGCTACAAAATTGACCCCAGCAGTCAACTAAATCAGACAAAAACTTCCTTTGGGGACATCTAGGGACACCTTTATTTAGACAATTATGTCCTCATTTTTAATAATAATAAGAAATTGCTTGAGTATATTAAAATGATTTTTGAAGGATCATGTGACACTGAAGACTGGAAGTAATGGCTGCTGAAAATGTAGCTTTGCATCACAGAAATAAATTACATTTAAAAATGTTTAATATAAAACTATTTAAATTGTAATACTATTTTACAATATTACTGATTTTACTGTAGTTATGATCAAAAAATGCAGCTGTGGTGAGCATAAGGCACTTTTTCCAAAAATTTAATTCCAAACATTTGACACAGCGTGTGTGTGTGTATGTATATATATATATATATATATATATATATATATTAGGGCTGTTAATCGACTAAATTTTTTATCTAATTAATTTCATGATGTGTCGATTAATTAATCGAATTAATCGCAAAATAAATATGAATGTGAAAATACCCACAAAAGATTATTTAAAGCTGTTTTTGTGTTAAATTAGAAAGTATCAAGTAGACAAATTTTAGCTTTAGAAAGAAATGTTTTATTTGATTCAACATAAAATTTAATACACATAAACATTTAGGCTGCAACGGCCTAACGTAAACTATGGAACATAAAATAAGTTAATTTGAGAAACATCTCAGTATTTTTTGTTCACACAATAAAAGTCATTGCTAACCAAAATAGCTAACAGTCTTCAAAATACATTTTTTTATGTTCCACAAAAGAAAAGATTTACATTTTTTGGGGTGAACTATCACTTTTAATTTTTTTATTATTTTATTTTATTATATTTTTTATTATATATTATTTTTAATGAAAATCTGCCATCAGGTGGCAGTAAATGTCATTCACTCATTCGATTTGATTCGTTCAAATGGCTGATTCATTCAGGAATTAACTAAATGGCTCTTTATGAATGGGCCTTTGAATCATTGATTTACACGATTCGTTCAAAGCGTATATTCATTCAAAAACTAAACACCGCTGTGTTGCTCAGAGAAGTGCAACAATTCTGCTATGGCTTCAAACGTAATATGTTCTCTGCAAAATTGAGCAAAAACATGTAGTATTGTGTTTAAAATATAACACAATATCAACATCTTATTTTCTGAACTGTTGTATAAAATCACATTTAAGCTTGTGATAGATTGGGACAAAATCAGCACTGGTGTCATATTGCTCTTGCTGTCCATTTGATATGTGATATATATAAATCTGAGACAAAGCACATACAGGGGCATTTTTTACACCAATATCTTGAATTTTAGGGCATAACTGCATTTATGGAGTTGTTGCCCCGCATCATATTTGTCAACACTCAACTGTATGAAATATAAAATAAAGTACATAAAATTAAAATATTTTAATCACCTTATTTGTTAACTAATTAATTAAGTGAATGCGTTAAACTGACAGTCCTTAAACTGACAGATTATATATATATATAATCATTTGTTAAAAAAAAAAAAAAATAACACTTTTAAAAAAAAAAATTGTCAAAAGCTGCATTATTTGGACTGTAAAGTTGTTTATATCTTAAATTCTACAGTTATTTTACATTTTCCGATCTTACTGCAGACAGCACCCTTTATTTGTGCATGTCTTGAATAAAAAGCCCTATATTTTATTTTTTAATTTTTTTTTTATTATTTAATTAATTCATTTATTTATTAAATTCTTTCAAAAACACAAAAAAATTACCCAAGCTTCTGAATAATATATTGCCAAATATTTTTTTCAGATGTTGGCAATATATCTTGTATGTTAAAGTGTATATAAAAATGTACATGTAAATAATGTGCACAAATATTAGATCAGGCTGGTGAATGTACATTTGACTATGCAACTGACGGCCAAATCTTTTAAAATGTCTTAAGAAATATAGTAATACAGTGCTAAAAATTAGCTTTTGAGAACTTGCTTCTTCTATATTTGACATGCTCATAAATCAGCCACACATTTTGCTATAAATCTACAGATATCAACAGGCTTGTAATGAGTTAGTGGTAGATTTTGAGTTTAGGATTGAGATCACTTCCATACAGAAACATTGTGTATGAGATATCACCACTAATATAGTGTGAAACCAACATTATTTCACAGCCTTAGATAAATAACATTACCTAGCAGACATTACAAATTGTCTTAAACTGCATTAAAAATGCATTAAATAAAATACATGGCTTTAAACCCTGGAGTCTAGCATACTTTTTAAAAAATGTTGAGTAAAAATATGAGGTGGAAAGCATAATCTGTTCTCAATAAATAATGATTCCCCTTTTTCCGCTCACTTTCTCTCTTACACACGCTGACCTATCTATGACAGGCACATCATCTCCCTCTTCAGCTTGTGTCTTATTGTCAGAAGGTGACGTTGGCCCGAGCCATACGAACCAAAGTTACTCCTGTGTTACGTATCGATCCCTCTCCTTTTTTGATGGCCCAGGATACCGCTGTAATTAGCGCTAACCATTAGTGTAGCACTCTATGGGCTAAAATCACCATTAACGTCGCTGCGGGGTCTTTCATTCCTGTTAACATTCATTGTGACTTGCTCTTTTCTAAAGACAGCCGAGAGAAGGAAATGGTGCGGAGTTATCTGAATAGGATAAAGAGGGAGCCTGCTGAAGTGTAGGTGTAAAAGCATTAGACAGGCGCTGGATTTAATTAACAGTCTTTAATAGCGCCAGCCTTTGTTCCACTACTGAAAATAATCGGCTGGAGGGAGTCTAGAGTGCCTGGGTTTGGTAGGTGTCACTAAATGGTGCTCATAACAAAGCTGGCCTCTTTTTTACTTGCTTCACTTATTTTGTCAGTAGTAGCCAGTACAATGAGTTTCTTCTACTGACAAGCTTTGATCGGGCAAAAAGCAGAGACCCCATCTACTCCCGGTGTCACCCTCCTGTCATTGTCCCTCTCTGCACTTTACATGCCACACAATAGGAAACTGAGCAGGCCATTGTTAACAACACTAATCTTTATGAGTGAAACCCATTATGACATCATTAATAATAGCTAATAAAACTGATGATGTGTATTTTGAAATACACATTTCTATATACACATTATAAACATAAATACACATTTATCTATCTGTCTGTCTAGCTATCTGTCTATCCTTCTGTCTATCTATGTCTGTCTGTCTTTCTGTCTATCTATCTGTCTATCTGTCTATCTATCTGTCTGTCTGTCTGTCTGCCTGCCTGTCTGTGTGTCTGTCCATCCGTCCGTCCATCTGATTGTCTATCATCTGTCTGTCTGGCAGTGCGTCTGCCTGTCCGTCTTTTTATTCATCAGTCTGTCTTTCAGTCCATCTATCAGTCCACCTACCTGTCCACATTATACACTTGTGTCTCTCTGTCTATCTGTCCGTCTGTCTGTTTGTTCATCTGTCTATCTGTCCATCCGTCCTCTATCTGATTGTCTATTTATCTATTTGTCCGTCTGTCCGTCAGTCTGGTTGTCCGTTCGTCTGTCTGTCCATCTATCTGATTGTCCATCATCTATCTGTCTGTTTGTCTGAGGGTCCACCCGTCTGTCTTTCTGTCCTTCAGTCTGTCTGTCTATCAGTCCTTCTCAGTCCTTCTATCTTCTACCATCTGATTGTCTATCATCTGTTTGTCTGTCAGTGCGTCCGCCCGTCCGTCTTTCTATTTATCAGTCTATCAGTCCATCTATCAGTCCACCTACCTGTCCACATTATACACTTGTGTCTCTCTGTCTATCTGTCCGTCTGTCTGTTTGTTCATCTATCTATCTGTCTATCTGTCCATCCGTCCATCTATCTGATTGTCTATTTATCTATCTGTCCGTCTGTCCGTCAGTCTGGTTGTCCGTTCGTCTGTCTGTTCATCTATCTGATTGTCTATCATCTATCTGTCTGTTTGTCTGAGCGTCCACCCGTCTGTCTTTCTGTCCTTCAGTCTGTCTGTCTATCAGTCCTTCTATCAGTCCACCTACCTGTCCACATTATACATATAAATACACATTTACACATTGTCTATCATCTATCTGACTGTCTGCCGCCCGTCAGTCTGTCCGTTCGTACATCTGTTCATCAGTCTATTTGTCTATCAGTCTATCTATTAGTCAACCTACCACCCATCTATCTATCTATCTATCCGTCTATCAGTCCGTCTATCAATCTGTCCGTCCATCTGTCTATCTGTCTGTCCGTCCGTTCGTCCATTCGTATGACAATATGTCTGTCTATCTGTCCATCTGTCTGTCCTTCTATCTAACGTAACCCATTATAACATCATTAATCATTGCTACTGAAACTATGATGTTGCACTGATCCATTGTAATACTCCAGAACATACTGCACTATTATTCACTATTCTGTCGGTTGCGAACGGAGATGATCAGATCAGAAATATATCTGTGAAAGTCTATTTTTTGCTTCTTCTGTGGTTATCATCTGCCTGCCTCCTCTTACAAATGATGTTTATGTTCCCTGGCAAGCAAAGATGCTCCGCTTGAGTATAAAAGCCCTAGACCCTCATTACCATACCTCGACATGAGTGTGTAGCACCATGCTAGCATAATGAGCATCCGTGCAGAAGGCCAAAAGAGCATTTCTGAGGCCTGCGGAGCAACAAAACAACAGACGCTACACACAAACACACATACCCGCATACAAGAGCTGCTGCTTCACCTTTCACCTTGAAGGAGAGAGAGAAAACAAGTGAGAAAGAGTGATTGGTGTTGGCACTCAGCCTTGACAGTGATTTAACATTATCTGAGTCTAATAATCATAAACAGCGTGTAGTAAACACTACAGGAAATCTGCAAGACAGGGAAGCACAGACTGAGACCTAAGCTGCAAATATGGTGCACTGACCCTTGTTTTCACTTGAATCATTTCCGATGTGATTTGTATCTAGTGGCTGAAGTGAAAAGAAGAGTTGCTTAAATGAGAGAAAATAATCATCAGGCTAAAATAACACACATATTCTTATTTTTATCTCTCTTGCGTTTTATAGTTTTACCACACACTGATTCTTATACGCTGATACACTGATTCAATATAACATACCAGTGGTTCCCAACCATGTTCCTGGAGGCCCCCCAACATGTTTTCCATGTCTCCTTAATCAAACACACCTGATTCAGATCATCAACTCATTAGTGGAAACTCCAAGACCTGAAATGTGTGTTAGACAAAGGAGAAATGCAAAATGTGCAGTGTTGGGAGGCCTCCAGGAATGTGGTTGGGAACCACTGTAATATACTGTTATTAAGAATTCCATATAACACGGTCAGATGTAAAATATATTAATTATAAATATCATCAAAATTCAAATTAGAACACTGATGACTAAATCTGACAATGACACTAATTAATTCAAGTCCCCCAAAAAGGCTGGTAGTCCACATAAGACAAATACATGAGATGACAGGATAATGCTAAGAATCGGTTCAACACTGCAGCTGGAATTGCTTGCCAGTTCAGTGCTGAACAGTGTAAGGATCTGTCTCTGCATGTTTCGCCAAAATCAGTCTGAAAGTAACAATGGCACATCACAATTATTGAAAAAATTAAGAGAAAATCAAAATCATCTGATTAATTTGAAATTGGATATGTTACCATTTTATAAAATTGTGGTGCATGTTTTGAATCTGTTAGCATCACTGTCCTGTAAATTCTTTCTTTGCTGTTCTTCACCCTGTTTAAGAGCTGAACACGGGATGAGTGTATATCAGCCACCCGGGATGCGGTCGTCTCCCTGCCGAAGGCTGCAGGCTGTCTACTTCTCCAGACAGACAGCGGTAAATAAGGCCTAAGTCTCATTATCCCAGCACCAGGCCTCGACAGCTGCATTCATCCAAAATGCATTTCTACCTAAAGGTTAAGAGTAGTTATGAGGACAGTAATGTATTATTAAAATACCTTTCGGACTGAAGTACCTTTTGATATATTTTCCCAGGTAATGAAAGCAGCGTTCGGAAGGGGGGAAATGTAGTAATTTGCTGTCCCATTTTGTCGGCTGCTTTATTCTCTCTCTCTTCCTCTCTCTGTCTCTCTTTCTCTCTCTTTACCTGCCTGTCATCTCAGGGGTGAGGGGGGGGGTGTAGTAAACTGGTCTGTGAAAGGCAGAAACGTATCTTACATTACCCAGCTTTCATTTATGAGGAAAAAAACTGCAAAGCATTCAGCGCATGAGGATGTCTTTCAATTTCTCTCTCTTTCTCTCTCTCTCTGATGTTGCCAGGGCAGTGATTGGGCGAGGAAAATGGCTGTTTGGTGTCTGATCCTGGCATGATAAGGGGTGGCAGGAGGTTTTCAGGTATTCAACGGCGAATGGCGCAAAGATGGTTTATGTCTCCGCTCTTTTATCCGGGAGAAAAAAAGAAAAGAATAGAGGGAGGGATGGGTAGATTTTTGGTGTGAGGGAAGAGAGGAGCTGCAGAGTAGTCAGTACTCAGAGCTCTATTAAAAGCATCAGCCTTGTTAAAACCAGTCAAAAGACAGGAAATCAGGCAGTGAAATGAAGCCTCTCGACCAATTATGGGATCTGAGTGGAACATCTTAGTGCTTTTTGTGTCTAGCATCACCAGTCTATCTCTCTCTCTCTGCGTCCTATAGGCGTGGAAGTGGTACCTCACTCTTCAAATGATCTTAAAAGGTATATAATATTTCTTTATAAGACACACAATTGGTATTCTGTCTACTTATCATTAAAAGATTAAGTAATTAAATTTGCTTAATTAGCAGGTTAACCAAGATGATCACTCTTCTTTAGTTTCTCTTTGTCAGTGGTAAACATCACATCTCTCCATCTAAAAAAAAAACTTAATTAACCATGTCTACACAGTTAGCTTTTTAAAAATACCTCAGAAAAATCCATATTTCCTGTTGTATATAGCCATCTATTAAACCCTCACGTCATCTTATAGGGGTAGTTCACCCCAAAATGAAAATTCTGTCATTAATTACTGTCATTAATTACTCACCCTCATGTCATTCCAAACCTGTAAGACCTTTGTTCATCTTCTAGGACACAAATTAAGATATTTTTCATGAAATCCAAGAGCTTTCTGACCCTGCACTGACAGCAACGCAACTGACACGTCCAAGGCCCCAAAAAAAGGTAGTAGGGACATTGTTAAAATAGTCCATGTGACATCAGTGGTTCAACCTTAATTTTTTAAGGCTATGAGAAAACATTTTGTGCACAAAGAAAACATAAATAATGCAACTCTCATGAACGAGCTCCAAAAATTGACTTGGAAGAGAAGAAATTGTTGCATAAAGTCATTTTTGTTTGCACACAAAAAGTATTCTCATAGCTTCACAAATATTAATAACATTAATTAATATTAAATTTATTTTGGGTGAACTACTATGAAATAACTTAACTTTTTAGCTTAACCTTAAGACAAGAACATTAAGAAAAGCCAGGCATTATTATGATTATATATCTGTCTGTCTGTATGGAGTAATAATCTTCAAACTTTAAAACAATTTATTTTTCTTTAAAAGGATTTGACAAGCCAACATTCATAATTAGTTTAGACAATTATAGTTATATTACAACATTCCAGCAATGTTTCTTGCAACATCAAACATTGCTGTTATGTAAATTTCTTAGAATTGTAATTGTACTTAAAGGGATAGTTCACCCAAAAATTAAAATTCTGTTATTATTTACTCAGACTTGTGTTGTTCCAAACCTGTATGAATTTCTTTCAACTGCTGAACACAAAAGAAGATACTTTGAAGAATGTTGGTAACTAAACATTTGACGGTAGCTACTGACTTCCATTATATGGAAAAAAAATACTATGGAAGCCATTGGCTGCTGTTTGGTTACCAACATTCTTCAAAATATCTTCTTGTTTGTGTTGCAAACAAGCAGAAGGAAGAAACTCGTACAGGGTGTGGTAAAAGGGTCAGTAAATGATGACAGAATTTTCATTTTTGGGTGAACTTTCCCTTTAAGTTCCAATTGGTATTGCAGTTCTGCGCCATATTTCTTCACTCAAACCAGCTGAGAAATTTGATGTGTAATTGAAAAGATATTTGTAATTGACCCTTTGCAAACAGACTGACTGACAGGCAGTCAGACCAATCGTAACGCCGAAACCGCCATTCTGTCCGACAGACAGGAGAGTAGAAGTTAGGTGGATTTAAACTCAGAAGCTTGTCTAGTCTTGTCATGTAATGTGAGAGCGGCATTGTTTGTCGGACATAACAACAGTAACTAAGACGGGTGGCTTTTGTGATGTGGATTTTAAAAGATATTCGTAATTGAATTCAAATTGATGCGCAAGCTTAACCCTGTCATTCATCATTGGCGCTTCTTCCGTTACGTCACCGATGCTCATCAGTCACGTGCAGCACACTTTCAAAATCAAATTTTCAGAATCACTCAGTGGCGTTTGGCTATAAGCGCCGGGCCATAATGCTAACAAGAGTTTCATTTTCTACACCAACAACATAATGCGCCTGGTGTCGAGGCGCAGGGGGTTTTAATGGCTTTGGCTTCTGTTTAATGTTAATGTCAACAATGACAAAGTTATTAGGAGTTGAGGGAGGTGTGCGCGCATGTGTGAGTGTGTGTTGCGTGCGCGTTATGAATCTCTGACAGCTATTTGCAAGGTTAATGTAGCCGAAAAACAGCATCTATCCAAGCCTATCCCGCACCTCCCCTTCCCTTTTCTATGGCTTAACAGTTTCATTAGCCCTCTAGATACAACCTCCCCCCAGCATAACGTTGTCAAATGTGACGCGCATCAAATTATCAAAGAGGCCCGAGATCGATCAATATGCAACGCCGGTGTTGAGCTCCAGCGCTCCTGGCGTTCAACGGCACAGAAATGGAGGCCGGTGTGTGTGTTTGGCCGCCTCTCTCTTCTCATTCGTCATCCGTGCGGCTGTAAAGAGAGTGTCAGAGCTGAAAGATCCATCAATAACGCGAGCAGAGCGACTGGAGCAGGACCTGGACTGTGTCAGATATATTAGACTTTTCCTCCGTGCCTCCGTCATTCTGATTCATGGCACGGCCAAATGATCAGCTACTAGACAAACACGCTGAATCTGGGGATTACATTAGTTAAACAAATACACAGTATAATCAATGCTCTCCCTCTCCCTCCCTCACTCCTGACACCAACATCGCAAATTTTTGCTAAAGTTGCAGCTTGTAATGCAAGCGCTCGCTGTCACTCTCTTTCACACAAACTGTTTAATTAAAACAGGATGAAACAGTGCGAAAGTGAGGTAGTAAATTAATATTAATTAAGCTATCTGTGATAGCGTGAGTCGTTCCCGCCATTCCACACAGTCAATCAACCAGCTGTTTGGGTCACAACACACAACATGTTTTTCAAGTTCTATAAAAGCATGGCCGTAGCCAGCTATGAAGTCATCGAAGTCCACACCTCGGTACATTTTTAAGATTAAAAAAATAAAAAAATGTTGTCTGAATTAATAATTTGCGGTTTAAAACTCCTCACATGCGTATATCTACATGTAGTTTAGACAGTGTCCAAGAATGTTTAGCGTAAAAATGAAGGCTGAGACGCTGGCGGAGTGAACGAGGCTTGAGAGAGTTGTGAATGAGGGCGCGGGCGAATAAACTAGGACCTTGCATTCTTGTCTTATTTGCAGAAGATTTGAACTAATTTCGGTTTGTTTTTAATTAATGTTTCTTTTTTACAGGTTATTGCTGACAGGATACCACATTCGGTAAGGGAAACGCAAAAAAACATGATATTATCTGTCAGAAATGTTACCAACGCTATCAACAACTGTATATAATGAGTTGTATTTGTAGGGGCTATTATAGCACAATTCTTAACCTCAGACCTCACAAATTTTTAAACCCTGGTTAAACATGATGTTTCGATTAATTAATCTAATTAATCGCGAAGTAAATGTGACGATGAAAATACCCACAAAGATTTTTTAAAGCTATTTTTGTGTTCAATGCGAAAGTATCAAGCAGAGATTACAAACTGTAACTTTAAAAAGATTTTTTTTTTTTTTGATTCAACATAAAATTAATTGCACAAACATTTAGGCTATAACGGCCTAACGTAAATGAAACATAAGATAATTTGAGAAGCAATGAAAGCAATTGGTAACCAAAACAGCTTTGATACCAACAGTCTTCAAATTACATTTATTTGTGTTTCACAAAAAAAAACTTGAAGGTGAGAAAATTTTGACAGAATTTATATTTTTTTTAATGAAATGATACTCTAAATAAGAAACTAAATCTACCAGCAGGTGGCAATAAATGCCTTTATGATTCGTTCAAATGGCTGATTCATTCAGGAAAGAAGTAAATGGCTCTCTTTTTGAATGGGTCTTCGATTAATTAGCCTTTTTCACAAAAATCGGAAGTGAGGTCAGCGCAGGGTAAAGTCAGTTCCGCTACAGGTCTGTGCCTATTATATTAATATGCTCTTGTCTCAAATAATGCCTTTTACCTTTTCTTTTTTGTCTGCTTTCCAAGTTGTTATATAATCAACAATGAAACAACATTTTACTTGTTTGTAATTTATATGGGCACTCAGACCGGTGCTCGTCAATATAATATATGCGCAACATAGTGCCAGCTATAGTTTCTGTTCTCCATCTCCGGTATATTTAAGTGTATTTTCTCAATTTACTCAGTCATTTCCCTCGAATCACTACATCATGGTAAATTATGACAGCGTTTATATCCAAATGCACATTTCCCCAAGAATAAATGAAACAATTCTGAGTCCGGATGATGCATAAACTCATTACAACAACGTAATCCAGATCCAAAAGGAATAAAGCCATTAATCGGAGTCATGTCTTATTTAGTATTATATTATTTTATTATGTATATCCCTGGGCTCATTATGCAACGTACATTTACACCCTAAAGTTAATAATGCAAAGGAGAGCAAGTAGAAAATACAATATTACTTTCATAATAATAATAATAACAATATTAATCGCGAAAAAAAATGATGTGAAGAGTCATAATGCACAGCCAGCACCAAATAGACAGTACGGCAAAACTTAAAACTGTACTGTATTATAAGTGCTAACATTCATAATTAAATAAACATAGTATTTGTGATGACCAGACGCTGACACAAAGTTTTTGAATAAATGTTTGCTATTTTTAGAGTAAAACACCGGTATATATCATAGTATCATAGTATCTATTTTGTAAAAATAGACTTTGATTCCCGAACTTACTCTTGTTCAGTACGGCCGCTGCTGTCACCGGAAAAACGTTTACCCTGCAAGCGCCAATCCGGAAGCCAGAAACACGGAAGTGTGAAAAAGGCTAAATGGTTCACATGATTTGTTTAAAACATGGATTCATTCAGAAACTAAACACCGCTGTGTTGCTTGAAGACACACAATTGTGCTATGGCTTTAAAGGTAATATGTTCTCTGCAAAATTGAGCAAAAACACATGATATTGTGTTTAAAATATAACACAATATCAACTTTACTGAACTGTTGTATAAATCACATTTAAACTTGTGATACATCCGGGAAAAAATCAACACTCATGTGATATTGCTCTTGCTGGTGGTGTGATATGGCCTATGATATGATATTATCATATTTCAGTCATCTATATAAAATTTAAGATGACGTACAGGTCTGTGGGCAGAGCCAGTGCGTTAACTGCGGTAAAATATTTTAATCGCTTTATAATTTCATAAGTAATCAATTAAGTTAACGCCTTAAACTGACAGCCCTAGTTAAATCTGTATAAATATATATGTTAAAGATAGATGAAATGTGGTATAAAGGAGGAAACACCTGTGGTGGATAGTTTCAAATGTTTTGTGTTATTAAAATATTGTGAATTAAATTAAGGACAACGTTATTTTTCATAAATGTGAATTGTGTTTTCTTTAGAATTAGTATATAAATATTGCTGAGAAAAGAAATTAAATGGATTTAAGCCTTTAAAAGATATGTTAAGGAAGATGACTTTTTGTTTTTAAAAAAATATATAGCTTTTTAAAATTCTTTTTAAAATTGTGTCAATAAACAGCATGTGACAACTTGCCCCATGTGCAATATTAACAGAGTGCCATTAGACAATTTTGTATTAACCCTTTAACTGTCACACCCATTTTTTAACATAGACGTGAAAATGCACTTTCCAAAGTTACATTTTTATAATTCATGAACAAAAACATTTTGTAATATGATTTTAATACATATTTTTCATGGTAATGCAATGTCTGATTTTAAAATGGTTTTCAAAGGATGAATTTTGAGGTTTTAAATTTTCAAGTGATATATACTTTCTTATGATTTCTAAAACTTGATGGGAAAAAAGGCAACAAAGGTCTTTTTGTGACAAAGGTCAGAACTCCTGTTATGATGTAGATTTTTGAGGAGCACTTTTGTCATAAATTAATCTATTAGTTTTCCTACAGAATTTGTAACACAAAACAGTGGTAAAATATCTATTTAGGAGTATTAGACCTTTCCAACGACATATGATTTGTCATGATTAGATTTGGATTTATTTGTAATATGGTGAATTAAACTTGCGTCCCGGTGATGTAACGGTGACAGTTAAGGGGTTAATCCTAGTTGTGATCAGTTGTCAGTATGGACATATAAACTTCTTTTTCTTTATGCCTAAAATACTATACTTTTTTATACCCGACACTTGTTTTGAAATAAAATAAAATGCATTATGTGGCCTCCAGCAAAAGTAACAATAACACCTCTTTAAAGATGCAAAGGAGACGAGTGTGTTAGTTTTGCTTTAAAAGAACCCTCTTTGCAACCTTCTCATTGTATCGCAAACTGGGAAAAGCACCAGCCGTCCTGTAAATGGCAGCTTCACTATCAGGCTTCAAAAGCGAGGCCAACCAATCCGAAACGAGAGAACGGTCCTGTGCTTTAACACAGTTAGGAGAATATAAGGTGGTAAAAAAAAATGGAGAAACTGTGTAATTATACAAAAATGGCAAATGAAGTGAAAAAGAGGTAGAGTGAGTCAAATTCAGATTTGTTTCAAATTTCTTTCTTTTCCATCTGAACAGCCACACTTCTTTTTTTTTCATTTTCTCTGTCACTCTCTAACAACTCTGCCCATGTCTTGATCCCTCTGCCCTCAGACTGAACTTTAGAGAGAGATTTAGATAAAACAGTTATCAAGGTAATACATGCTTGTGTTTTATAAAAAAAAAAAAATGATAAAAGAAAATTTTCTTTTTGTAATTCAGCGTTTAAAAAAACAGCTGTTGATCACGTTGTATGTTGCTCCATGTCTGCTAAAACAAGCTTCTTCAATGAGCAAAATAATTGCTGCCATTTCTGGTGGGAGCACAGATACATTATCGACTTTCTGCTAAAAACCTTTAGCAGTAAATATTGGCAAGCAGCATTCATTAAACAGAAGTGCTATGGGCCATATTGCGAAATGTGAATCAACCATTACCTTGAATTACTCTGATTAGCTAGGTAATTATTTCTCTTTGCTAAACTGTAGATTCAATCCACTGCAATTACAGATCAGCGAGCAGCAAAATCTGCCAGATTGTGTGTGTGTTTTTGTGCAAGTGAGTGAGTGTGTGTGCCTGAATGAGTGTTTCTCCTTGTGTGTTTCTTTTGTCTGTGTGTGTGTGTGAACACAAGTTCATATATAGGCCTATACATTATATCTAATGTTATTTTCAACTCATATTGATTAGAAGATGGTGGGAATGATCATGAAAAGGCATAAACGTAACATTAGCTCAAATAATGTCCTCTCAGCATGTGTCAACATGTATCTAGAAGTGCTTATGGCAGGACAACAGGTTATTGACTGGAGTTCCCGATCACTCCAATGGCCCAGTCACAACTGATCAATAATTGGCACCTTTTTTCTTCTCCGGAAACTGCGTGTGTGTTTGTTTGCGTGTGTGCATCCATTTACACGTGGAAAAGCGGATGGGAGTTTAACTCATTAAGTTGCCGCCACCACCCCTCAAGTATGTGCTCATCCCTGTCAGATGTAACAAACGATCGGCTAGCAGCAGTAAAGCATGTGTAAGGTGTTTGATTTCATGCCAGAAAAGAGAGCAAGTAAATATATCAAGGGCAGCATGTTCCTATTATGTCTATTATGAAGGAGGACAAGTGGAACTTCTCAGCCTCTCTGAAAGCTAACGGGTGGCGTGAGAACATTTCTTAATGACCGATGGAGAAGTGACATCCAAGACCCATGAGATCACACCGCTCCGAATAAAGGACAGGAGATGCATGTATGACCTTACAAAGTCCGATGAGATCACAGAACAAGATTCATGACCTACATGCCTGAGAAAAGGCTGGAAATTTTTTAAACATCTATACAATGAGGGCTACAATTAGCTTGGAAAATGAAATACTTGTAAATGAATATTCAGGTGGAGCATGTTCCTGTAATGCTGTCTATCACAACAATAGGGCATTTAAAAAGCCGCTTCCTGGGGAAATTTTTCTGCCAGTGTTGGAATTTGAATGTTAGTGGTTAATAGAATGTTAGTAGTAGTCATTTAAAAATTAAATTAAAAGAAAATGTATAGTTTAAGATAGATTTTGGATGTCAGCTTGACAAAGGCTTATTTAAAAGTTTTGAAAAATGATTTATAATGTTGTTTATGGTGGTCAGGCTGTCACAATATCAGATATTTCACTACATGATTATCATGGCTTCAAAAATTCACAATTACGACATATCCTGATATCTACAGAAACTTGCGATATAGCATAGATCAAGTGTTTGAAATAACTTTCTTCTGTGGACTGATTCTTTCTTTTTAGTATTCTATCCACCTTATTTTCGCCATAAGAGTGTCCATGAGCATTTGTATTTTTGCTGCTTGATATTGCACATTGTGTCTTACCATATTATTTTAATGTATGTATCTTAATTATGAACACACTAGTTTGTAGTGCAAATAGTTTTACCGTTTACTGTACATTGTTATTATTCTCATTAGTGAACCGGAAGTCTCGCCCATAGGCTTACTTCTGCGTTGAAGAACAAGGTGGATACAGTGATAAAGTCTATGTCGATTAGCATTGCAATATAAATGTACATTATCCATATGAACATACCTGACATGGCTTGAAGAACACAGATAAACCATATACTGTTGTGACTGTGTTGATTCACGTTGTGTTTCATCATACAAAACATTTCTTTCTGCTTTTCATTCAGACAGCTAGATGCCGTTGTCCGTATAAGGGATTTCCTGGAAAGTCATTTGTTTTATTACTCCTATGAATCTTGCTTGTGGACTTTCTGTGCGAGGGCGCCCTCCAATGTCAGGTATGAATAAAACAAATCACAGATGAGAGTTTAACACTCCAAATGGCCAGTGTTGCCAAGTCTGTGGTTTTCCCGCAAAATTAGGCAACTTTAACTGTGTTGCAGCGGGTTGTTTTTGATGTCTGTGGGTTAAAGCAACCCCAATAACATTATATTTAGCCCCTGGAATGCGAATTTACCAGGGGAACCTTGGCAAAAAAACATGCATTTTACATCCTGGAACACAATATTTACCAGGGGACCCCCCTTAAAAAAGTGATTGGGCTAGTTTTGGGCTAATTCTGAGTGGCAATTGGGCGGGTTTTGTTGTGAAACCCTGGCAACCCTGATAATGGCGCTGGCACTGGATTATTGTGTCATATTATCAAATGTGTGCTATTCATTTTCAAATACCGCAAATACTGGTATATTGTGAAACCTCTATTTAACACGATAATGATATTTCATTATTTAAATATCACAATTATTACCAATAGCGGTATATCGCAACACCCCTAGGGGTCAGTATGATTTTTTTTGAAAAATTAATACTTTTCTATTCAGCAAGGATGTATTCAATTTTGCAACACAACTATTTTATAAATTTAGAATAAGAAGAAATGTTTCTTTAGCATAAAATCAGCATATTAGGATGATTTCTGAAGGATCATGTGACACTGAGACTTGAGTAGGGTAGAGTGGGACTATTGACTACGTTGACAAGAGTGTAGAAGTTTTCACTTTGAAGCTTACACTGGTGATGTACCGGACAGAAAATGGATTTCACAGTTAATTATCTGATTTTCAGCAGTAAGAAAAAAAGTGTTTTAAAGCTTGTTGTTTTGTTGAACATGAGAGTTATATATGATATGAGAACAGTAGGGCCTGTAGATAGGGCGTATGTGTTATTTAATAAAAAAATATAGTATGTTTTCAGTATGACATAATTTTTTTAAAAACAATCATTGGGGTAAAACGCCCTCAGCCAGGTGGGGTAAAATGCCCCCGGGGGCAATGGGCAATTACTGTAGTTACTCTGTTCTGAAAATAAAATCCTTTGTTTTTCAATCAAATTAATTCTAACTAGTTGGTTGAATAAAAAAATTGGGATTTTATATTAAAAAATTACCTAAAGTTAGCATCAGGTAGTTAGTTAGCTAACCAGTTAGCATCAGCTAACAAAATGTTTCAAATAAGCTATTATAATTTTGTAATTCATAATTATTGACTATATTCTTTTTAATTTTAAGCTAAAACTGCCTGTACCCTGATTTTGCTGTAAATGTTTAAAGAAAATAACTTTGTCAGACTTTTTGAAAGAAATTTTTGGTAAAAATCTAATAACATGAAAACTCTGGGCATTTTTCATACTTTGGTTATAATTTATGTCATTGTCACTAAAACTATAATAACGTTTTTTGTTTCACAGAAAAAAATTACACAGTCCTTAAGGGGGAGGAGGGTCACAGGAAGAAAACAGTTTTTACATTTAATTAATATGTATGTTTATATTATTTTAAATATTTATGTTTCCTTTATTTTCTAGAATTCTATACTTGTGTTGAATTGCTTCACATTAAATTCAATTAAATTCTTCATTCTGTCATTCCATTTGAGCTTTTTGTGGAGTACAGCAAGTTCCAAATTATAAATCGAAAGGGAGCCAATTCTTCAATTCAGAATTTTACCCAACCCTGTGAAAACAGAAATAGAAGAGCATCACAGACTAAAAGTAGATAGAAAGAAGGCAAGAGATTGACAGCTGTAATGGGGTCCTTTTCAAATGCACCGTTTTAAACACACACTGGACAGTCGCCCTCGGCTGTTATGTCTTCTGTCAGGGATACAGTGTTTGAAGAGCAGTAGCCCACAAGACATGTGCCCTGTGTGTGTGTGTGTGTGAGAGAGAGAGAGGCTCTGTTGAGTGTTCTTTAAGCTGTCAACTGTCAAAGAAACAGGAATAAAAAGAGAAAACCATTGAGTTCAGTGGTTCAGACCAAGCATAGGGATGATATATAGACTGTATTGGTTTCAGTTTGCCGTTAGATTTCTGTTTTTAAAAAAGAAAAAGAAAAGGACAAAGTAAGGTCTGGCCAGCAATTCTTTTGTTTACCTTTAAAACAGGGCTAATTTTTTCCAGTCAGAAACTGCACACAACAAATCCCAGAGTCCCACAGGCTCAAAGAGTTCTTATTTTTGTTGTTTTTTGTTTTGAAAACAAGCCCATCATTAACTTCTTAAGCACTTACCTCCTCAAGGCTAAATACGTCCCATTCCCTATGTGTGTGTGTGTGTGTGTTTGTGCGCGCTACTGTTTTTGCCCCCGTGGAGAGCAGACTACCAATAACCCAGCACCCTAATAAAGCTTGTAATGGATCTGAAGGGTTTGTTCTCTCTCTCTCTCTTTCTTGTTCATCATCTCTCTCTACAGTCTAATCTGCCCAGGGGTTCTTCGACAGCGAGCACGTAACTCAACACTCTTAGATTCACTGCATTAGTTCTGCTTAGCTAACCGTGAATGCTAATTGCAGGAAGGACAGAATTGCTACCTTTCCCTCCCTCTTTTTCCTCCCTTTCTCTATATATCCTCTCTTTCTGTTAAGACCCCCTCTATCCATTCATTCTTTGGGAGTTTGAAGGCACAGCGTAGCGCTTTGCAGCCTTTCAGTGGGGATCACAGAGGGGAACGGGTTTGACAGTTTCTCTGTCTCACAGGAATATGATTTGATATGTGAGAGGTGTCACAGGCAAGCTGTAAATTCTGCCCATAGCCATCTGTGACAGGTGATGACATCGTAAAGACTTGACCAATCACTCAGCACACTGTTGGCTCTAATCCTCCATAAAGCCTTCAGATCTGTTCTCTTTTTCTTTCAGATCTCTTTCTTTGGCTGTGGATCTCCTCCTTTCTCTCTGTGTCTTCAAGCCTCATGGAGATTGATCTCGTTTTGCCGGGCTAATGGCTACAGGTGAATTTAGAAAACCAAGGTTTGCCCATGTTACACCGCAGTGTATTTGAGTGCATGACAAATCATTTATAAAATCAAGAACTTTTAAGCCAAACTTATTTGTATATATACAAAAAAGCAAATTTCCAAATAATAAATAAAACCCATAAAACTTAAAGGAGAAGTCCACTTCCAAAACAGATTCACATGTACTTACCCCCTTGTCATCCAAGATGTTCATGTCTTTCTTTCTTCAGTCCTAAAGAAATTGGTTTTCAAGAAAAACATTTCTGCATTTTCTCCATATAATGGACTGATATGGTGCCCTGATTTTGAACTTCCAAAATGTAGTTTAAATGCAGCTTCAAACGATCCCAAATGTGGTTGTAAACGATCCCATCTGAGGAAGAAGGGTCTTATCTAGGGAATTTATCAGTTATTTTCATTTAAAAAATACAATTTAAATACTTTTTAATCTCAAACGCTCTTCTTGCCTTTCCCTGAACTCTGTATATTCTGACTCAAGACAAAGAGGGTATGTCGAAAAACTCCAATCGTATTTTCTCCCTCAACTTCAAAAATCATTTCAAAATCATCCTACATCGCTGCAGAAATGAACATACAAAGTGAACATGCAAAGAAGGTCAAACACCCATAACAAAAAAGGTAAAACAGTGATATAGGACAATTTTGAAGTTGAGGGAGAAGGTGAGATGGGAGTTTTTCGACATACCCTAACTGTCATGAACCAGAACAAAAACAGTCCAGGCAGAGTAAGACAAGACGAGCGTTTGGCACTAAAAAGTATATACACTATATTATTTTTATTAAAATAACCGATCGTTTTGTTAGATAAGACACTTCTTTCTTGACTGGGATCATTTACAACCGCATTTGGGATCGTTTGAAGCCGCATTGAAACTGCATTTTGCAAGTTCAAAATCGGGGCACCTCAAAATACGTAATTTCTTTATGACTGAAGAAAGAAAGACATGAACATCTTGGATGACAAGGGAGTGAGTAAATTATTTGAAAATTGTTGTTATGAAAGTGGAGTTATCCTTTAATGTTTAAAATAATAGTTTTACTTAATTTCTTAATTCTAAATAATTGACCCAAAACTTTAAATAACTTCATTTTCATATTTAATAACTCATTTAAAGAAATGAACAAATGTTATATAATACTTAAGATATTACTGTAGACTGAAACAGGCAGGGACTTTATAAAACTTTGATTCATGAGTTTTATTTACATAAAAAGATGGACAATTTTGGACACAAAAGTCACACATAAATCTTATGAATATAAGATGAATATACTATATATATATATAATACCATATTATATCAGCAAACATATGATGCTTAACATTTATTTTTTCAGTTTGCTGTTTTTGCAATGTTATATTTTTGTCAATGTAAGTACTTTTCAAGTTCATACAGTCAAACCAAAACCTTTCTCACCTTATCAGTTTATTCGCTATAGTTTAGAAAATGGTAATACAATATGACAAGAGCTTAAAAGTTCATCTTGATAATGTCAGATAACTTTGATAGAAAGGTATGTAACAAAACATGGTCAGGTCAAAGTGTCAAATCAAATTTTTGGTTCCAAATTGTATTGGTACTCCACTGTATGAAGAATTTTTGGGTATAATATGTCACAGTTTACTTTATTTTGCTTTCGTCACTTACATACATGAACTACAGTGTCCTGTACCCACTAGTAAAAATATATAAAATTATATGTGGTGTCTGAATAATTTTTGGTTTGGCTGTAGTTCACATTATGGATATTCTACCAACATGTAACAACCAGAAAGTGTCCAAATATTGCTTGTCTTAATTTTGAACAATATATCTCTGTTTAGTCATTTTAAAACCTTTTTCAGTTCTTTCTTTTGCTTAAAAGGATAGTCCATTCACAGATGATCACCTTCCGTTAGGTCCAAACCTGTATGAGTTTCTTTCCCTATGTTATTTTTATTATTTTATTTGAAAACGTTTGGTAACCAAACAGTTACCAGTAGCCCTTGACTTTGTTCTTTTTACATAATATGGAAGTCATTGGCTACTAGCAACTGTTTGCTTACTTTTTAATTGCTACTGAAGTATCCAAATATTTTTGTATTTTGGATGAAATACTGAAAGTGAAACCAGTGAAAGGGCACCAGTGCATCATTTCACTCAAAACAAGACTTTAACCAGTTGTAGGCAGTACATGCAGGTGAGGCCTGTTACATATGTCATTCAGCACCAAGTGTCTCTTTCTGCCAGGATTCAACCACCCGTTGCATGTAATTTTTGGAGCACAAAGACTGAGACAGAAAGACAGAGGGGTTTAGTTAGAGGGTAGAAGTGAAATAAACACTAGTTCTGATACTGATACTAATCTCAGGTGAAGGTCAAAGATCTTTATTCACTCGGAGATGGCAACTCCAGCTCTGTGTCTGTCTCTGTTCCTCCAAGCCATGAGTCAGGGGTCATAACCCTGATCACAGCCTGTGACCTCAGCCAATGAGAGGCCAGAAGCCCACAGGCTGGTCCGGAGCTTTATGTCCCTTTTTTTATGGTTCTGAAAACCTGGTGATCTGTGAAGGATTTCAAAGAGCCTGAAATAAAATAAATAGACAAAATCGCATTAAATCAAATTGAAAGTGTTACCTGCCAATTACATAACCAACGGTTATACCTGTTTGTGTTCAGTTTAGGTAATTTATTTAGGGGTTTTCAAAAAAAACGTGAAATCAGATGTTGGGTCCCCGTCCTGAAATATAAAGGCAGATATCTTAAAGGGATAGTTCACTCAAAAATGAAAATTACCCCATGATTTACTCACCCTCAAGCCATCCTAGATGTATATGACTTTCCTCTTTCAAACGAATACAATGAGAGTTTTATTTAAAAATGTCCTGCCTCTTCCAAGCTTTAGAATGGCAGTGAATGGGTGTTGAGATTTTGAAGCCCAATAAAGTGCATCCACCCATCATAAAAAGTACTCCCTACGGCTCCAGGAAGTTAATAAAGGCCTTCTGAAATTATTTGATGTGTTTGTGTAAGAAAAATAGCCACATTTAAAACTTTTTAAACCATAATCTCTGGCGTTCCAGCAGATACCATAAGACATAGCATAAGCTCCGGTGATAATATGCTTGTCTTATGAGAACCAAGTTTTGTTTTCAGCAAAGGAAAACTAGTCTTCTCCCAGCTTATATTAAAATCCTCTGACATTTTTTTATTTACAAATCCTCTTTTTGTAATTTGTGATCAGTGTTTTGTTTTGCTTCCGTGTTTGTCACTTCCACATTCGTCATCGCATTCACCTATGTTCTACTCTCTCGTGAATGTGCATACGACAGTTAGCAGAAAGTGGAAATTAGAGTTTAGAAAGTTTTAATTACGGACATTTTTCTTAAACAAATGCATATATTCACTTCAGAAGGTCTTTATTAACCACCCAGAGTTGTGTGGAGTACTTTTTATGATGAATGGATGCACTTTATTGGACTTTCAACAGCCATTCACTGCCATTATAAAGCTTAGAAGAGCCAGGACGTTTTTTTTAATATAACTCAGATTGTATTCGAAAGAAGAAAGTCACACACCTATATGATGGCTTGAAGGTGAGTAAAAATCATGGGGTAATTTTCATTTTTGGGTGAACAATCACGTTGAGACTTATTCATACTTTGATAATAGACAAAGTGAAATATAATGAAGACAACATTTTAAAAATTAAATAACTGTCCTTTAATTGTCATTGTCCTTATCTGAAGATTATTATTATTAATTATTTATTATTTTGCAACACAACATAATACCTAATAACTAGTCTAGTTATTTTCAATAAAATAACATAGCAGTCTGGAAATATTATGAATTTTTCAGAATATATGGTACACAATTCATGCGTATAAATGGTATATAAGGTCATTTGTACACTTCCTAAAACTGTAAATAATTGTTCTGACGTTAATTGGTAGTTTCCTCCAGATTTTGGGGTGGTCTCGTTTTTGTTGTTTAAAAAAGTCTGAAATCTGAAAGAGGACCGCTTGTCTTAACTAAGATCTAAGAACCCATTTTTCTTCGACTTTGAAATTCCATGAGAATAAAGTCGCCTCTACTTCTGTGTCATCATGATGTCATTGTTTCCTTTTTTTATTGGTTGGCCGGCTCTAAATCTGCTCTGTTCCCTCTGGCTTAGTTCCTATCACATGACCGTGGCTTCTCTCTCTCTTTCTCTCTCCCCGCCAGGCAGAGTGGAGCTTTATTGTAATGAGAGGATTCCGTTACAGAGGTGAGGATCATCCTCTCCTTCTGTGCTTCCCACAGGTCTGTACCTTTGATCTGTGACCTTTGACCTTTCAGGTTAAGCCATGCTCTGCTAATATGATTCTAATATGATAACAGTCTCCTTAACGAGGACTAAGGGTAAGTGGTGACTTCGGCCACTTGGTTTAGCGTGGACCTACGTGTGTGTGCGTGTAACTGTTGTACTGTGTGTGTGTGTCTTTTTTTTACCTCTCAAAGAACCCTCAAGACCGTCAAACACTCTTTGAAGTAAGAAATACAAGCTCCTTTTTGCCTAAACAATCCTACTTTGAGGGGGAAAAAAGGATTGGATGAATAATCTACTATAGTGCGATTCAATCCGTGCAGCATTTCTGTATTATTCTTTAACGGGCAAACTGAATTAAAACTGTGAGCGAGGGAGAGAGAACAGGCGAATTTGTGTGAGATAAAAAATACACATTTATTCATTAAGACCACACACACCAAAAACTGCACTTAACCAACCACAGATTATCAATTAAAGCAATCAGCATGTCTTTTACTTCAAACGGGTGCTTTCAAAGTCAAGCGCTAATGCCTCAAATTGCCATTTTCCCATTCTGTCAAATTAAATGTACTGAAATGTTGGGTGGTTTTCCCTTTATAGCATATATCTGAAATGTCACATTTGTTAACCTGTAATGTTTGTTATGCTTTTAAAAGGCACTTAGTGACTCTCTCACTCGGCGAAACAGAACAAGCCGCGGTAAATGTGTTAAATGATTACGGAGACGTGGAAAGACGGTAGTATAACAAGGCTGTCTGCTGCATTTTTCCCCCGTCAAAGACAAAACGCGCACACGCGCTTTTTCTAAAAGGTGCTTTGAACTGATGCGAAAAGCACACGCACACACACTACTTGTGTATGTCTTCTGTAGCTTCTGTTGGCAAGCCAGAGAGCTTCTTTGCCCCTAGTGCAGTGCTAATTACTCAGTAATGTAACGACACTTCTTTTGAAGAGCTGTTTTCTCTAGCACCAAATCTCCTTAAAAGCCTCCCCAGGGCTCTGTGGGGCCACGGAGAACCACAGCCATGCTGGAGGAAGGGCTCGGGTTACTCTTTACACCCAGAATGATGCATCATCTGTGGGACGAAGAGGCACCAGAGTCTCCTTCCACTAACATGGAGCTTCAGGACACACACACATACACATATACACTTGGATGATGCTGTTAGCTCAGAGACGACATGAAACATGAAACAGGAGACCCAACTAATGGTTACAAATATGTTCCCTGTGAGAAAAAGATCTCTGGTGGGCCTCCCTAGTACATACACACACTCTCTTTCTCCACACACACACCCAGACGTGACACTTTATGCAGAGATCTCTTAAAAACCAAGTTGCTTGTTTACTAAAAACACCCTCGGTCAAGTGCTCTCCGGGGCATTTGGAACATAAACCTTATGTTTTTTTGTTAAAGTTAAACACTGCCTAATGCAATACTTAGCACGTACATGTCAAGCTATTTTAAACACAGCAGCCTGGCTACTTAAAAAAAAAAATGATATTAGCAATGTAAATACATAAATACACACATAAAGACTAATATAGATAGATTGCAATCATGTGTCGGTCACCTCATTACTCAAGTTGCTTCTATAAAGCACAGGTGCATTTCACATTTACCTGACTGGCCTCACACCTGAGTGACCCTTGCCTCCTAGTGTCTATAAATCTCTCTAATCAGGTTTTTCCTTCCACCTACACTGATTACCTTACAGGTGAGACACAACGAGTGTGTGGGTTTACTCGGGGGACAAGTAGATAGATACATAGATACATACTCATATGTATCATTCACTGGGTAGATATGTAGGAAATATGTAAAGTTCTAGGTAACATTTTTGTATAGGGACCGATTCTCACTATTAACTAGTTGCTTATTAGCATGCCTATTGTTAACATATTGGCTGTTTATTAGTACTTATAAAGCACATATTATGCATGGCCATATTCTATATCCCTAATCCTACCCAATACCTAAACTTAACAACTACCTTACTAACTATTAATAAGCAGTGAATTCGGAGTTTATTGAGGCAAAAGTCATAGTTAATGGTTTGCTAATAGCGAGAATTGGACCTTAAAATAAAGTGTGACCAAATTCTTATCATTTAGATAATACTGAAATACAAATAATCTGCTTATTTTTTTTAAAAAAAAAAAAACTGCCAGGACCTTATCCATTATTATAGAGTGTGGGATGAAATGTATAAACAATTTATAAAATTTAAATTTGATGTATATATTGATGTGTGTGTGTGTGTGTGTGTGTGTGTGTTTTCTATCTGTCTATCTATCTATCTATCTATCAAACATATGATTTTAATATTATATATTATCATGTTTTAGTAATTTTATATTTTATAAATGTTTATTTGTAAAGAATTTTTTTATTTTATATTCTTATAATATTAAATTAATTATATTTAATATATTTATATTTCTTATTTATATATTTCATTATTTTTTAGACTGTGGGATGAAGGCTGTGTGTGTGTGTGTGTGTGCATGTATATTTAATATTTTCATATTTCATAATTTTGTATTTTTTTATTATTTTTTACATTCATATTTATTAGATTTATTATATTATATTTTTTATATTTCGTGAATTTGGGATGAAGTTTTACATCATCTGAATATTTATACATCATTAGGATATGACAATATTTGGATATGACAGTATTTGGCCGGGATACAACTATTTGAAAATCTGGAATCTGAGGGTGCAAAAAAAAATAAATAAAATAAAATAAATAAATAAATAAATAAATAATAATAATACAAATCAAATCACCTTTAAAGTTGTCCAAATGAAGTTTTTAGCAATGCATATTGCTAATCAAAAATTAACTTTTTATATATTTATGGTAGGAAATTTACTAAATAGTTTTATGGAACATGATCTTTACTTAATACCCTAATGATTTTTGGCATAAAAGAAAAATCGATAATTTTGACCCATACAATGTATTTTTGGCTATTGCTACAAATACGTGCTGCTTAAGGCTGGTTTTGTGGTCCAGGGTCATATTTTATATTTAACCATAGAAATACAATTTAAATATTGTATTTTGACTGTAATGCTATTATAAATGTTTTATTACATATTAATATATTATTTAGATGATATATTAATCATAATTCTAAAAGAAATGTAATAATAATAATAATAAACAATTATCAAGATCAAATATCAAGTATCAAATAAAACACCTAATCAAATACCAGATACCACAAAAAACAGATATCACATGCAGTTTCACTTCTAGGGAAAGTCTCAATAAGTCATTGTTCAAACAACAAATATTTACTTTTCTCTCTGCTGCTTTATACAGAAATACTCTCAAATGAGTAAGTGAATGCATGATCAACTTTTACTATCCAAAATGAATCTCAATGAATGAGTGAGCTTATCTGGGCATGTGGGTGAGAGAAAGAAAACAAGAGAGTGAGAAAAATCAACAGAGTAGAGGGATGGCAGATGGACCGGCTCTACATGCAGTTGTTAGAGCTGTTTAAGCGAAGTGATTGGGCACCACTGATTGCGTGTGTATAGAAGTGTGACCGTGTTTGTGTGTGTGTGTATTACTAGGCTGTTCTGCTTAAAAGGGGTGAGTGGGCTCCAGTGAATGGACATGTTCATTTATCCAAACCACAAAAGGGTCTTATGTTAACACCAACCAGCCGCAATGACCTTCAGTTTCCCTCTTTCACAGCATTCATTTACGAGCACAGACTCACACACACACACACACACACATAATATTTGCATCTACCATAAAAAATGAATGTTTTAGTAAACATTTATGAAACAAATCTCCAATATACTCTGTTCTATGTCAAAGTAACAGCCATATCTGGTTTTTGACAATCGGCCAGATCATTTAAGAAAGACAGCAGCAGTGCTCATGATGGCCCGGTCTTCAACCCCACTGCTCTGCAAACTTCATTTTCCAATTTACGGGAACACACAATGGCAGGAAACCTCCCCCTTCCAGCCTTCCTCTCGCTTCCAAGCCCTCCGAGAACCATGGGCAACTATTCCTGAAGAAGCGAGATGCCATGTTGAATTAAGACGTATCTGCATCAGAGACGTTCGGGCCCGCCTCATTACAACTAATTATGAACCAATTAGAAACATCATTTAACTAAACGAGCAAATAATGTTCAGGATATTGAGGGAGGCTGGCTGGGCCTCTGTGGACTGCAGCAAAAGCCATTACTAAAATTGTACCTCTTAAATAGAATAATGACCTGCCCCCCCCCACCACCCCTCCTCCTCTTCCAGTACGAAAAAAACAGGGTCTGAAAGAAAGAGACAAAGAGTAAGATAGTACAGATGAGATGGAGGACAGAGAAGAAAGCGAGCTCACACAACTGTTGCAGTCACTGCGTCATCTCAGCGATATTTCATGTGCGATAAAAGGCACTTTTGTGGCATTTATTCATTTGTTTAGTGGTTTGAATGGGTCTTTGGTGTTTTAGAACAATGCAACTGTATTTTTATGGAGAAAATACCTTTTTTATTACCCTATTCTCTACTAACTTAATATTTTATTATAAGTTTTTATTTTGGTGAATTTTCTTAAACATTGGTTAATGTAAAAAATGACCAAAACCAGTCGTAAGTAGCATGGATATATTTGTAGCAATAGCCAATAATACATTGTATGGATCAAATTTATTGATTTTTCTTTTATGCCAAAAATAATTGGGATATTAATGTATAGTATGTAAGTAAAGATCATGTTCCATTAAGATACTTTGTAAATTTCCTACCATAAATATACCAAAACGTAATTTTTGATTAGTAATATGCATTGCTAAGACCTTCATTTGACAACTTTAAAGGCGATTTTCTCAATATTTTGACTTTTTTGCACCCTCGGATTCCAGATTTATAAATAGTTGTATCTCTGACAAATATTGTCCTATCCTAACAATCACCATACATCCATGAAAAGCTTGTTTAATAAGCTTTCAGATAATGTATAAATCTCAATTTCAAAAAATGTACCCTTATGACTAGTTTTGTGGTCCAGGGTCACAAATATATATCTAAAAATAAAGGTTTAAAAATATATAATTTTGTCTTTAAAAATAATAATTCCTGCATCTTTTGGTAGTGCACGAGCAATTGTAGTGCACCTATGAAAACGGCTAATCAAGCGCTTTCTCGCATCTGCACAATCAATGTGAACTAATGGATAAATGTGATCACCTTTCATCTCTGAGAGAAAAGTTCAGCCGACAAAGATACTTTTATACCATGATTATTGATTTTGCTCAATGTAATGGACTTTCTTTCTACTTCCCAATGAAAGAAGTGATCAGCCTCGCTGGATTGAAGACATTAGGAAAGCTGAGTAGTTTTCTTCAACACTTGGGTAGAAAAAAAAGAACATCTTATTTTTGATATCTATTTTTTGTGTATATTTACTATATTTACATTTCTATTTATATCTATATATATAACACTTTGTTGTGAATGGTACTCACACTAAAACACTACATCAATGAAATGTTAAACTCTGTCATACAACTGTAAGTTATCTCAGAGTGCATCTGGAAATTACTAAGTGGCTTTCATATTTAGTTATTGTCTGCGGGGATCCAAACATAATTTCCCTTCGGCTCCTCCATTAAGATTTGATATAAACCAGAATTCAGTTCAGACTCAAGCTCCTCATTTCAGCCATTAGTCTGGAGGTACAGCCGCTCATGGGGGTCATAAGTGATACAGAGGCCAATCAGAAACCTTGTTATGTTTTTCTTAAATTCATTTAGAGAAGAGCAGCTTCTGTTAGATGCTGTTTGTAGTGAGCGACAATCATGGCAAATGTCCGTCCAAACCTGCAGCGCTCCTTCATTATTGAGCAGTTAGACGTTCAGCTGCTGTTTCAACAAAATGCAGACACAAGTATGAAAACAGGTCATTAGCTAATATAGGAACACAGTCTACAGACAGCATGCAGACATTGACATCAGTATTATTAAAAACAACACCTTTATAAGTTCTTTTTTTTCTAAGCTGACGCAGGGACGTTTATGCTGAAGGTTTTAAATTAATAGACCAATGTCAGTTCTGATATTAGAAGAATGGAAAAACATTTCTCTCTCTCTCTGTATTTCTATTGCTCTCTCGCTCTCTGTCTCTCTCCCCACTTTATATATAGTGCCCATTACCTTGCTCATAAATTACATCCCAAACTGAATTACTCCTGCTTTTCGCTGTGCCAGGCAAGTTTGATGAATCCTGAGGCACAACACATCATCTCAACAAATCTGCTCCACACTGTCTTCCACCTCTTCAAACCACTTCAAATCATTTTCATTGCTGTGCTATTAAAATGTGTAATTCACACCTGCCATTTCACCTACAGATGGGTGTGTGAAGCGGTGAATGGAAGCGTACACGCTTTTACTCAGTGAGAAAACACTGAAAACCCACAAGATGAAATTTACACGGACGTCACATAAGTTTATGCTCACATGTATGTCATGAGCAGTCTGACCTTTAACCTGAGATGTCAATCAAACAGACAGCAACAACAGTATTACTAGCAAGCTAGGAGCTTCTCTTCATCCTGCCTTTAGGGAAGCCACTGATGTTTCAGTTTTTGTTTTTTTGTGTTTTTTTGGGGCCATTTGCAGTTTTAGGGTATAGAAAGATGATGAAGAAAAATACAATATATCCAATATATAACCAACGAAACTGGCGAAGTACAAATATTTTAAAGAAGCATAGGCATTGATGACATTTAAATACACTCTTAAAAATAAAGGTGCTTCACCATGCCATAGAAGAACCTTTTTTGTTTAAATGGTTCCATAAAGAACCCAAGAACCTTTCTTCAGATTATGAAAAGGTAAGAAAGAGATGGTTCTTTAAAGAACCTTTCACTGAATGGTTCTTTGTGGAACCAAAAATAGTTCTTTATGGCATCACTGTGAAGAACTTTTTAAACCACCTTTATTTTTAAGAGTGTAGAGCCGCGTTTTTTCTATTTCAAGACCATATTTGCTATAACTATAAAAATGGAAAATTATTGATATGTGCAGGTTAAAATGTAACAATCATTTTATTTTAAATATATTGCTCAGTATTTAACTGTTTTTGTTGTTGTTGTTGTTGCGCAACATCACGTTTTCATCCAGATTTCTTTAAATATTGCGTGGTTTAATCTGCAGTCGCTAAAAATTAACATATCTCGAGGTGACATTCAAACTGTTGTCATCGTGTCGGAAAAAGGTACTTGTGTGTGTTGATAATGAACTTTCTCCGTGGCTGGTATAGAGAACATGGAATCAGTGCAACATGACACCACTACACCCTTTGTAATTTGACAGCGGGTGCGTCTTATCAGATTGCACCGCGAGCACTGTCATTCTTGACTGCGGCTTCTCTGAGGCCCCGCTGCGCTTTTGACGTTCCGCTTGTCTCCGAGAATGTTTGAATGCGTGTTCGTGTGACAAGCAACATGTAATTATCCCTAATTGCGAAAGCATCAACTGGGGACACTTTACATGACCTAGTGTCAGTGTAACACAAATATTTGCAAATGTTTGTCTTGAGCACACGAAACAGAAATTATATATATATATATATATATATATTCTTAACCACTACTAAAAATTCACTAGATTTTGTAGGCCTTCTGCTATCTTGGTCAAGACTGCCCATAAAATAATCAAAATATTAGGAAAATGTTGTTTACAAGAAAAGGCATCACATCACAATGCCATTGCAGACCTCTCTTTAAAAGAGTAAAAGGTATAAAACAATAAAAACGTATTATTACTATTATTGTTGTTGTTGTTGTTATTATTATTATTGTTATTGATAAGTGTTTTTCCAAATCTCAGATGTTTTCATTTTAGAGACAGGAATCGAATGGTTACACTTTTATTTCAATGTTTTCACTCCTCATAATGTGTAAAACTGGTTAATCGGGGGACAGAAATGTAAATAAAAGTACAAAATAATCATTATACACATGGTGTATTTTATAGGACATGTACAGAACCGTGTTGCTTTTGTGTTTTACACATAGACTCGTTTAATTGCTGCATAATAAGAAATATATTTTTTCACCAAATAAAGAGGTATAAATAGACATGAATTTTGTCAAACATAGTTAAATGTGTATTTTGTACGTTTTAGTGTGTAATAATGTGTGGTCCTTTAGCAAGGAATTTTCGTTGTGCGCAAAAGTTAATATTCAATCTTATTGTAAAGATTGTATAATGGTAAAGCTGGTAAATTACTTCCAGGGTAATACAGTGGGGTAGGAAAAGCGATGGACCTCGGCACCGGCACCCGGAGTAAGGAATTTTCTCTGAAAACGAGGGGCATCCCAACCAAAGTCTGCGCCGATGCGTGCGCCATGTTCGCAGCTTCCAGTTCCGCAGAGAGCTGCCGTTTCCATTTGTTCCGCCGGTTCTGAAACCACGTTTTCACTTGTGTCTCCGTTAACTGCAGGCTGGAGGCGAGACAGGCTCTCTCGGAGCTGCTCAAATAGCGTTTCATATCGAACGTGGACTCGAGCTGATAAACCTGACTCCGAGAGAAAACGGTGCGCGTCTTCTTCTTGGCGGAGCTGCTCTGTTTGTCCGGGCCATCACGTTGTCTCTCTTCAGAAACGGGAGACATTTGGCTACACGCTCGCTCCTGCTCCTCTTTGTAATCCGGTAGTATAGATGGTGTCAAATGCGGCCGTCGGTCGATCCCATCCTGCACAGGTAGAAGTCCCTTTGTGGCACCTGCAACCAATGCAACACAAACATTTCGTCTTGTCAAATTGTGCTGTAAAAACACAGCTATCTGGACCTTTACATAATTATATAAACTTTCGTGCTTCAGTATGGACTATTGTGTGAATTCACTAAATGGTTGCAAACAATAAATGGTTTATTTTTAGTGTGGCACATAAAGTGCTTTGAATATTCGTCCATCATCAAATTCACTCGGTGGGTTTTTTTCTATTAGGCTAAACATCGCCATTACTCGATACTTTACACAAGAGTTCATTAAATTTGAACTCTGACTGTTTGATCGACTGTTGAAAGGTTACAAGTGCCCTGTTAAATAAACAATACAATATGACTACCACTGGTGCAGGATATTAATTAAATCGTGTTACATTTAACGCTCAATTGACGAAATGCAGCGTTGCCTCTGAAAGCCGGCATAATCAATTAGCAGACTCGATTAAATTCGGTTAATTATTTGACCTTTCCCCTGTTCACCGAGGCGCGATAATATGTCGGGTAAAAACACTACTGGAGTTTCATCGAGTGGTGGCAACTGTGACAACATCAGAAAAGACAGTCACCATGGTGACAATATATATACTTACTGTTTCTGAAGTGAGACGTTTTATGAAAGTGAATTTCTTACTAAGCATCATGACATCAGAAATGTCCACATTGACCAGAGTGATAACGACTGTCTTATAATTCTTATAATAACAATACAAAGATACAGATGGTAGCGTCACTTACCGAGGCAGGAGAAGTTCAGAGGCTGGTGCGGGTTGCAGGACTCTGGTACACCGGGCTCAGAACAGTAGCAGTCGCCCGAGTCCTCTCCGGCGCTGCAGTCGTCCTCCGATGACACGGACAACGTCCGCTTTCTCGGCTGCGATTTGGGACTGTCCTTTCCAGCTGACCGTACACCCTCGTTCGAGGTGCCCAGAATGGACTGGATCGTGAAGCTTGAAATGGGGGCAGGCGAGCACTTGCTTCCGCTGTCCTCCGAATTATTCATTCTCGCCTCATAACAGTTCAAAAATGTTCTAAAAATGATACAATGCCAACGCAGTTATAAGTTTCGCTAAACATAGAGAGTGTTTTTCTCCAAATTTGAAAATAGTTCTTTAAAGCTGTTGGGACGTTTAAAAAAACTTGTTTTTCGTGGGCTCAAAAGTGTTCGAATGCATTCCTCTCCACTTCCACGCGCTCTGGTCTCAAGGCGGGTGGAACGTGCCCTCATTTGCATGTAGGTAAGACCGGCGCTGGCCAATCACGCGCTCAAAGCGCGCCCGGAAATTTCAAATTTTATAAAGGTTGAGTTCGTCAATGGCTCACGAGAAGCGCAGAGCGCTAGATGGAGATTAACTTGGTACTAAACATTATACTTTAACGGGAAAAGAATGTCAAAATGCAACAGTGCAAACCTGTTCTTTGGCTAATTGTAAGTTACATTATTATATATGGTAAACAACGGTATGCTTTATACATAATATGTAATTTTATTCTAAAATATTATGAACAATAAATATGCATAACTACCTTTTAATTTACACATTTATATTCTATTTAGACACACAATAAATTTACTCTATTATTCTAAAAAAAAATCAAAGCATAATCTTTTTATGTGGAATTTATGTACATTTAGGTGTTTTATATTGCATGTTATGTAATTTAGTTTAATAGTTTACGCGTATTTTGTTAATATTTCAATGCACTGTTGTTTTATTGCATGCATGGTGTTTTACTGACCAGATGCTGAAGCGGCCAGTTTAAAAAAACAAAAAACAAAGATATCGTGTGGTTTTCACATTTTGCTGTTACAAATTTATACTAAGAGTCTAAATATGTTGGTATAGTAACATTCTTTAATTTAAGGACATACAGATTTAAGAAATGTGAAATACAGTGAGCACAATGCCTTCTCATACAGACCAGAAGTTTATTTTGCACAAAACAAATAAAACCGTCGTTTTTTCCACTGTGAATTTACCCCAAATGTTTTACAATGCACTTGTCACGGTCTTGCTGTGGGCTGGTCAACATTATTTTGTCCTTTTCCCTCACAACTTGCCTACTTGACGGACGTTTGCCTGCAGAATATGACTGTAACGAGAAATTACAAGCAACATTTTAATAGCTTTCTGTGAACTACGGGATGGATAATTATTCATTGTCATGTACGTGCCTCTGGTTTTCCTCTTTGATAAATTGTGATTATTATTGCTTCTAATTTCAGTAATTTCCTGCCCCCTTATATCGACATAATATTTTTCTGTTTACAGGATAACGAGCTTATTTTTTATTCATTTATTGATCTTAAGATTTTGACTTGTATTGGAGGCTCACGTGAACTATGATTAAAACAAATGTAACAATAACTTAAATATAACGCTTCAAAAGACCCGTCACAATATTTGACCACACAATTAAGAGCTTAACTGATCCAGAAACACTTTTAAAACAGATTTTACTGTAGACTGTGATCCTCACACAAACCCAGTGCACAGACAGGCATGCTGCTGATCCATAGAGGTGTCTTTGTTCATGACTAGAGTTCTAGGCATCTCACGCACATGCCTAAACTTCTCAAGTTCATGCCTACAACAATAACCATCCTCATAATCACAAGTCATCTGAATCCATGGTTCAGTTCAAAATCATATATCTTATTAAACAGTCGTTTTAAATTCCACTAGTCTTGTGCTATAAATGGCAAATTGGTCAAATAATCCAACACACAGTCTGGGAACTAATAATGGATCCTATCTCATTTTTCTTGAAAATAATAAACTCATTCCACGTCCATTATCTCCGTTTAAGAATTAATTTGATCATTATGGTGGGCTAATCTACTGCCTCTGCGGGCCGGCTAGAGCGGGCAGGACCCTGTTTAATTGATTGACTAATTGATTGGGGGGTGTGCGCTCGCCCCACCCCTGACTCGTGTCTCGAGGGCAGCTGTGGCTCTGCCACATTAGCTCTCGTTAGCGTTTTCTAAAGGCTGGCGACACTTAACAAATGCTCTTGCTTTGTCGTGGTGACAGCGCACGGACACCTAATGGAGCAGAGGGAGCCAGGGTTGAGCGATCCCGACTTACAAATTTCAAAGGTCGGCAGTGATGCCCTGCACACATGCGTCTCCCAACCACAGACAAACTGGGCCACGCCAGTGAAAAACAAAAACAGATACATTTTTTATTAGTAGTGGTAATTATTTTTTTGTGATGAAAATGTACTTGGATCCAACAAAAATATAATATAATTAAATATATAAAAATAACGTAATACATTTAAGAACTCTCCATCTTAAAAGTGCCATAGAAGAAAAAAGGTTGTTCATTCAATTAACCATTTAAGAACCTTAATTTTAAAAAGTGTCTGTTTACAGTGCACCTGTGGCAAAAACGAAAACATATCAATAGGTTTTAGTTTGGTCCTGGTAGTACGACACGTGCACTATATATGTGCGCGATGATGGAAACGATGTGGTTGAACTGTCACAATCTGCAACTCTGTTTGGAACGGTTGTTAAAGAGACCTATTGTGAGCGACCATATGCCCACATATAGCCATTTAGTGCGTAAAATATGAGGGTCTAGTTCACAGCGGCCCTACGATTTATGGCGCATTCACATAAGGCGTGAAATCCGCAATGATCGTTAAAGAGCCGGTTTTATACGCTGCGCCTGTCAGCCGAGGCTGGATGGCTTAAAGGCCGTTTAGACATATTAAACAAAAACAATACACCAGAAATGTAGCCCCCCTCACAGTGTTATATATTCTATGTGTTTGGGGCGGAGGGAGTGGTATTAGCCCAATTTTCTTTGAAAGCTGTTGAAATGGGTATGAAAAGAGCATTTGTAAGTGCGTTTAATGCAAAAAGTTGCATTTCTGTTATTGATTATGAGCAATTTCTATCTATGTGTTTCGCAAATACCTAGACAGGTGTACCGTGATGAACACCCAGCGATTGTGGGACAATCTGTCACGCATTCACAAAGCTAAAGATCTTTCAAATCCGGCAGAACAGGCGTTTTTGCACGTGCTGTCAGTGCATGCGGCAGACGGTAATGACTGAACATACACATCGAGCTCTGGCAAAAATGCTTTCCACTAGAAAGACAGATGAAGTCATGGGCGCCTTTGATCTGAAAATCAAGCTTCGATAAATATTAAACAAAGGGCCCTTTACACGTGTGTATTATGATATATGGCATGTCCAACTTTAAGATAAGGAAATTACCAGAGAAAATGATATCAATAAATTTTCTAAGTATAAACGCTGATTATGTTTCGATTTTCATTCAAGATTCTGAGGCTGGTCTTTTATTTTTTTCTCAAATGGTTTTGCAGAGAGAGAGAGAGAGAGAGAGAGAGAGAGAGAGAGAGAGAGCAGGCAAGCAAGCAGGCGGGAAGCTCAAGCCCTGGAGGTGTACAATTTATGTAATCTACGGCTGGGAAATGAATTGGGTAATTTATTGGAAAACAGAAAGTCAAGAAGATTGGATCAGTATAGTTCAACCAAGGGCTTCTATTCATCAAGATCCAATTAACAACCTAACCATTGAGTCTTAATGGGTTTCCAATCTACTGCTCTGATATACTCATCAATCCCTGAGGGAGAAATTAAGCGAATCGACCGCCCCTCGGCGTTGTGGTGTCATTCCTCTCCGCAACTATATGTCAAATTAAAAACACAATTAAAATTTAAACTGTTTCAATCAGAGGCTGCCCCGCAACCTATGTTTCACTTAATAGAACTTTGATGAAAATCTGATGCTCGCTTTCAATCACAAAGGCAAATGGGAAAGGTGGGGCGAAAAAGAAGATATCCTTTTCCCTGAATAACACCAAAACATTTCGAGAAAGTAATAAGCAAAGATAGGCCCGCTCCCTCTCAAGCGTTATACACGGGATTGAGTTCACGTTCTCGCCGTCTATTGTGGGTAAATGTGCTTTGCAGAGCGCTGAAAAACATTTTCCCCTACACAGCGAAAGATAATTCAATAGGGCAGATGATAGTCCATTTTGTCAGTCTCATCCTGTGACGCAGTGAGCTGCTATCCTTTCTGCTCGAAAATGTGAGGTCGGCTAACTAAACGTATTGTGTTTTATCGAAATTGTTAAATCACCGTTGCGTCAGTTTTGAATAGCCCAAGCTTTGATTATCTGACAACCCCGTCATATTCACAAAGAAAACACTATTGCGCAAATAGGAATAATCACACGGCCAGAAAGAGACGACTTTGAACAAATTATGCGAGGGGATTGTTTAAATACTGTTTATGTGCACTATTTGTTCAAACTCTTGTTCTTCTAGCTCTGTCTTCCATGTTAATGCGCAAAGAGCATTTTATCTGTTTACCCCACCTCCCTTCTTTGCATAAAGATATGGTCAAATGGAAATTATCGAGTGATAGGCTATATGTTTTTTTCAGGTTATGACAGTGGATGAAGGTCATCAGTAAGCCAACAGGAAAAAAATAACTGTTAACAATGCCCTTGATTTGAAACAATATTTTACAGACGTTACCCGATCAATACTCGACAGGCGATAATGCCTCTGCGATCTATTAATTCACCGTAATGGGCTCGTGCTGAGCTTGCATTATATTATACGTCAATATAGAAGTTATGATTATTAGGCGGCGGTATTTGAATGTGCTCTTGGCTGAGTGCTCAGACCCAACGCAGAGCTGATTTCGACTAAACAGAGGAAGGGTGTAATAGGAAGACCAATGCTTGTCGATGAGCCTGACTGACCCATATTAAAGTTCTTTCGATACTGGTCCCTTTTTATGCTTTTAGTTTTAATAATAATCAAATGCACAACGGAATTAGCCAACGTGTTGCCTGTAGAACTTCTGTAATTGTTGTGACAAACTATTCAGCTTCATTTAATATCATTTAAATATTTCTGAATACAATCAGTTTTGAATATCTTGAGCCTTATTAGTTTAAATTAGTTTGCGCTGTCTGAGCATTTTAGACGGGTCGATTTAAAAAAAGAGTTAATTATTTGTTATTGTGGTTAATACTAATAATTATTATTAATGTTATAATTATAACGTTTTCCTTTTTTATTATTAATCCTGTTGTTGTTTGATATGTAATTTAGTTAACTCATCCACTCAAGTCAATATTTATTTATTTTTTTCCCATTGGCTCAAGGTTTGTAGCTACAGCTAAATTGGTCTTGTTTCAGTTTTTTCAGTTTTTTTTACAGCGCCAGCAGTAAACTCATTACTTACATTTTTGACCACGCTTTTATACACTTAAAATACAACGCGTAACAAATGAGCACAGGTTTTACTCTTCCGTCTCTATCTCTCTCACTCGCACATAGACGGACACACAAACACACACACTCACAAAGAGCGGTAAAACTCTTAATGCAATTCCGCCAGCTCTCACCGATAATTATACGGTCTTATTGACAACGCGATTTTGCAAAACATCGCTTGTAGAGTCCGCCAGATTTAAAGGTGCACCTGCTTGTAATTGAGATGGTAATGGGTATTTCAGCTTGTTGAGGCGTAAGTGAAACAATTCCGGTTTTGCTGCGCGGTTAAATTAGCTCATCGTATTTTAGATTTAATAAAATATGCTGTAACTCTTTAGTTTTTTTTAAACATTGTTTTACTTTTTTAAATGTTTCGCAAAGCGCACTAAAAATTACATGGTTTATTCATAAATAAACTAATTAGCACAAATAATTATTTGATTAATAAATTATTTATAATTATTTATGTATTAACATCCATTTCCGTATATTTCGTTGTTTTGAAATGTATAGAATTACTTCCATATAATTTTAAAATTGTTATGCATCCTCTATTTGCAGCTAAAATTATTATATGGGGGTCGTGCGATCTTGTCAGTTTTGTCTCCTATGTTGATTTCTTAATTTATATATACCCTATATTATTTCCTGGAAATCATGTTTTATCACTATTCAGGCGAATGCATTAGTCATGCAGCATGTCCATATTTATACACGAACATTATAAATTGTGAGACATCAAAGAAGCCTTCTCGTTATTCGCCTCAACGTGTAGCAGTCGTGCCACAAAGTCAGGTTAGTCACAGTCAAGACATGTAGACTTTAATAGTCTCCGTTTATTTCACAACAGAATTTAGCAATACAATGTAAAAAACTTAGCTATTACTGTACAAATGACACCTTTCCTCATTTTGGTTCGTTATATCTGTACATGTACATATACATCTGTAAATAATATAGATAAAAGTAAAAGTTTTTATTCTTCGTGTTTGTGTCTTCAGTTTGACTGTAATTTCTGTCAGATATAGCCTATGATTGTCCAATGAACGCGGGACCAGAATTGTTTTCAGCGGTTATCTTCTCAACCTAAGAACTGCTTGGTTAAGAAAATGTGTATAAAATAAAGAGTTTCAAAAAGAAAAAAATCCGTAATATATAGATCATACACAGTAGTATTGCACATCCGTGTTTAGGGTTGTGTTTTTTTTCTGTGCTATAAAGAAATTCAACCATGTGTATAAAACCTTTCCTTTGACGTGTCAACAAGTTGATTTGTGATATTCATAGATAACCCCTAGAAGGTATAATAATAATAATAATAATAATAATAGTAATAATAATAATAATAATGACAGTAAATTAACGAAGTCATGGTAATTCGTCACCAACCAACATCAACATTAGAAATGTAGGCCTCTAAACATTCGCCTTATTCATGTGTAGTTTTATGGGTATTTTTTATGAGTTATAAAAAAATGTAGGGCTCAAATGCATGATAGTGCGTCTTTGTACATTTTTTCTTTTCTTTCTTTTTTAATTATTTTCTAAACAAAAATAATTCTTCTCTTGGTTTCATTTCCTCCAGTTCTCTTTCCCTCTTCTCGAGTCTTTGTAAAATCGTTTTAATACATAGTTACATAGAAAAAGTCATCTCTCGTCCTCTCAAACCGGTCTGAGGAGGGGCACGGAGGTGACGATGGGATGCGAGTAGTAAACCGGATGAGGGAAAGTGAGCAGCGGCTGGCTTACGGGCACGTTGCCCGCTGTGTTGGAGCTCTCTGAGGCCGAGTTCTCGTGATACAGGATGGGTACTCTCACAATCCTTTGCGCTGCTGCGTGGCTTAGGTTGGCGGCCTCTAGCTCTGCGGCCAGCTGACGTTTCCATTTGTTTCTGCGGTTCTGAAACCAGATTTTGACTTGGGTCTCTGTGAGGTGAAGGGAGGCAGCAAGGCCTGCGCGCTCTGAGCTGCTGAGGTAGCGTTTCATGTCGAAGGTGGACTCCAGCTGGAACACCTGACTCCGCGAGAACACCGTGCGAGTTTTCTTTTTCCGGCAAGGTTTCTTGTCCGCGCCGTCGTCGCCCTTCTTCCAGTCGTCCACGCCGCCTTCTTTTTTACCCTCTTCAGTGTCGCTCTCCTCGAGGACAATCTCGTCTCCACTTTTGTTGTCGTCTTCATCGTCCTTGGCGTCCGGGTCTGATTTGAGTACGAGCTCGGGTGAATCTCGGTCGGTGCCTGTGATCGGCGAGGAGTCTCTCGCTTTCTGTGCTGCTACAGTAGGAGAGCTCAAATTAGCATTCGTTTTCTTTCAGAAACATATTCATATCAAGTTTCACAGGTCGCGTCACTTTGCCACATGACAGGCGCAAACAAGTGTGGATCGTACTGTCCAAATCTCAGTGTTTTCAAACTTAAATATCCCGTAGATCATTTCAAAACATTCCACTTTTATTTTTAAAGAACGAAAACAGCTCATGCAAATTGCTAGCTGTATGCTTTTATTATTTATAATATGTCCGAAAACATTTTCCAAACTATGGGCTGACTTGGATCTCATTAACATTGCATACGTATGCACCAACATTTGCTAGCAGAACCACGCTATTATTTGTGATAAATCATAACAAATCAATGCACCCTATACAAAAAGCCGTTCTGAGAGCTCAAACCTTACCTTCTGTTCTGTGAAGATGCGCAGATGCACTCAGTGTGTACGGGTACCACCACGCCGAGGCACGCTCAAGGTAAGCCGGTAACGCAAAGCGCTGGGTCGGCAGCTCAAAGCGAGGAAAGTTTAATTCCCCAACCTGAGAGAGCGAGAAGCTGCCATCAAGTCCTGCTTTAGTTGATGCCAAAATAGGCTTAGGCTTTGGCGGCTTACTGTCAGAATTGAGAAGATTTTTAATGAAAAATGGAGAGTCTTTCGCCGAAGCACATGTATCCTGGGTTGTTTCGGGCATGTTGGCTTGAAATTCGGGGTTGTAATATATTTTGAAAATAGCTAAAAATCTTTTTAAAAATCTGTTAACAGTTTGAAGGTCCTTGGTAAACTCTTCCAGTAGCGAGAACTTAAACGCGGTTGTTTACGGTCAGCACTGACGTTAAAACGAAAGACAATAATGCGGAGCGAGATAAACAATATTAATCTTGCTGATCATCTTCCGCGAGTTCCTTGGTGAAAATGATGCTCACCGCGTCCGTCTGGCGCCAGATGCTAATGATGAAATAAAAATGTCACCCGAGTTAAATGCAGAAAGTATACGGCGATTGGGCACGTACAATAGCAAATGGGATGAAGGGAGAGATGGGAAGTGGAGAGTCTGGAGAGAGGAGGGGCCTCCCAGACTCTTCGCGTTGGCTGCTGGGCTGAGAGTTCTCTCCTGTTATTGGTCTTATATAGTCCAATTAGGTGGCAAATGAGGACGGACCATTAACACAAAGGAACAAGGATTTAGCTCAAGCGGTGCGCCGATGAAGGCAATAGCGAAAAGGTGGTTTAGGCCACGAGCATCGCAAAGTTACAGTTGACTTTTTTTTATCAGTGCATCTCTAAAAAAGTTGTTTACAGACTTCCTGTTTATTTGAGCATAAAAAGCTTAATGCACAGGTGTAAACTGCAGTTAGGGGCAGAGATAAGGATTTGCACCAATAAATAGAAAGAATGTGTCGATGTTTACATTTTGTTTACAAAATTTACATTTTCTTTTTTTAGCATGGTATATAAGCAAATAGGCTAAAGCAAGTCCAACCCAAGCATGTCGATTACTTGAAGAAGCAAATAATTTGTACAAGTAGCTGTACTTAAAAATGCATTTGTAGTAGCAATACTAAAATGTTACAGAGTTTTAACATTGTATGAAACCTTTTGGTATTTAAAACTGTAAACAATATGGGAAGCTATTTCGTTTAATTTTTAGAGCTATAGCGCATCGCAAATGCAGTCTATTAAATTTCATTTTTATTTATGTATTTTTAGTAAATCAGGCGTAATTTATTTTTAAAACCTACACTGCAAGCCTTTATAGCTATTTAATTGTTTAAATCAATAAAAATAGTTTAAACCATTCTTTCATTAAAATCATTCATCCATTTAGTCATTCATTCATGCTTTCTAAGCATTCTGTTCTAAACTCAAATATTTAATATTTAATATATTGCAACCAATTTAATCGTTCGAAACTTAGAACGTTGTTATTTTTTAATTCTTTACTATCAGTGCGTGCAGAGTTCGAAATGTGAATGGTTTATGGACTGTTACAGTTGAGTATTATTTTACAGTTTAGCACAATTCAAAATAAAACAAACCACAAAATAAAATACAAAATTTTAGCAAAGAAAAATGAAACCAGTAGGTCATGAGGTCATACTTTTGGTTTTTCACTACATGTTGAGTTTGCTCTGGAGCAGCACATTCTCACTTTAAAAATATCAGTGAACACACGTGCAACCTATATCATCAAGTTGTCAACGTTGTCCATATTTAATCAAAACCCTTGGTGTCGTCTCATGATAACGATCATTTTAACTCCATAACTATTAACAAGGGTGGACTGGACGCCACATGTCACTGATTGAACAAGGCGAGAGCGTCCTCTACGGGTTATAAAGGATTACTGCATGAATACAAAACACTGTAAGACAAAGTCAGCAAACCAATAAAATGACCATCTTGTTGCTGCAGAATTAGCTACTAAAATGAATTATACTATTCGACAATATAGCTAGATCGACATAGGCATTTAGTCTCGGACATAATAAAACGGTGGTTATGTTAACAATAGCATTATTATTATTATTATTATTATTAATAATAATAATTATAATTATTATTATTATTATACTAAAACTACTAATAGTAATTGCATATTTAAAAACTAAATGCACTGAAATGACAACTTAGAGCTGCTGTCACATTTGATTATGATATTATTTGATTGCTGTTAAATTTAAGATGGAAAATGATCCAGATTTTGCTAGTTTAACTGTAATTTCTTAAGTGGTGACATAGAATTAAAAAACAGACCATGGTTTTCTAAATACCAATGTTATTTTAATGTAAATAGGACTAGTCTTATTGTGCCGAAATAGTAACATTAAATTATAGAATTGTAAAGACATTATCCAAAGACAACGAGTCGGTTTGTTCTGTAGCAGCGTATGTTTATAAGAAGCTTAGTTACATCAGTGAAAATAATGTGTAGGTCAAGTGAAATATACTATGCAACAGTTAAAACCGTCTTTTGACCATTTATGTCTACTTTAATCGCATGTTTATCGTCAAAATCTACGACCAAATAAATCGTTCCCTAGCGCCATCAGGTGTTAGGTTAAATAGTCAATGATGTCACTCAGGTATATATGATTTCTATGCAAAGTTGTCATTATTTGTAAGATTGTTTTATTAATTTTCTGAAATTATAAATGCTCATAATACAAATATTTCTTAAAAATGAAAAAAGGAGATTTTTGCTGGCAGCCCTCCTCTTAAAATACATATAACCTATGTCGACAATCAGTTATAATACCTTACATAAAATACCTTACATAAAAATAATATAGATGTTTTTTTATTATCAAAACAATAAGATTTAGAGGGTCTAAGGGAGGCCTAATTCATTCAGTGTAACTAAACAGCGCACAAAGAGTTTTATCCGTGAATGATCCGCAACATACAAACATATTAGAATCAGTGTCCCATGCATGCCTTTATTGGAGGCTTGCGCCATAGGCTTTGTGTAGATATTTCATATTAGTCTTCGTCTCGGCTCTTTGTGTCTCTCTGCCTGGTGGGAAGATATAATGTTCCCTGACTTTTAGATTATTTATTTCAGAGCGTGGAGTTATTGATTATTTCACCGGGAAAATGACGAATGGCAGAACGGAATGACACGGTCAGCAGGTTCTATTAAAGAAATGATAGTATTGCTCATGGTTTGTTAAAAGGTCCAGTTTAGATACTTTATAGGTTTACATCCATCATCGTCTAACGACCCCGGGAGATGAGAAAAGCGCGCCGCGCGGTGACAATGACCCGACGCCGCTAACTTCGCGCTGTAATTGCCCACGTATTATATATAGATTTTTGTTTTGATATCTTGTGAGTTTCTCTCGTCTGGTCGAAATTGTGATAAAAGACATGAGTATAATATCGAAAAGCACCACACGGTGAAAAATGGCCGAGGAGGTATTCTAAACCTTTAACTCTTGGATTGTATACGCCTGTTGGATCTTACGGCAGTGTGTTTGCTCACTACGACATCACTAAAATCTATTAATGAAGATTGTAATCATTTTTAAAGGACTATTTTTAATTGTATTTAAATTGGGAGCACCAGATTTGTTATAGATAAATAGAAATAGGCTATATTTACTGATTTAAGTTTATTAGCCTAAAGACAGATTTGTGGATTCATATGAAAGTATATTGCCTGAATGCACCTTAAGTTGCTTTCCACAGCATATATGTCAAATGCATGCATGTAAATAAGCTAAAAATGTTTTCTGATCCGTTATTAGCACTCTTAGTCTAAACCTTTAGTTTAAAATCTCTCAATCTGTTTAACCGACTTGTAGAAAATGACCACTGCATGCTCTCTATCTCAGTGCATTAATGTCCAGCACTATTGAAACGAGGCATTAAAAGCTTGAAGGTCAGGCTGCTCGTCTCACTGTAATACACACAATGGATTTAAACATGGCATTTAAGTTGTAAAGGACTGACTGTGGCCTGGCCCTGACCTGGCCCACCTTAATTGGGATGGTGAAGCTATTGATTGGCTAAGAGATAGTTAGAGGCTCTGAGTTACAGCGTGATTAGCCAAGTATCAGCAAGCTGCTTTTATATGCTCATTGGGCGCGGAGAAAAGAGCAGAATTCAATGTCACTTTGAGGGTGAGAGGAAGCTCCTGCCAAGTGGGTCACAGGGCAGGGTTGTCCATCTAAACTCACAGGATGCTCACGGGATCCACAGAAGTAGTTGTGGAAAAAATTGTCGTTCCAAACCGTAAGGCCTTCATTCATCTTTAGAAAAAAAAATTAAGATATTTTTGATGAAATCCAAGAGCTTTTTGACCCTACATCGACAGAAATGCAACTACCACGTTCAATGCCCAGAAAGGTAGTAATGGCATCATTAAAACAGTCCATGTGACGAAAACAAAAATAACGACTTTATTCAACAATTTCTTCTCTTCCCTATCAGTCTTTGATGTGCATTCATGACAGTACCACGCATACATGTGATGCTGCTGACGCAGTCGAAGACTGACAGGAAAGAGAAATTGTTGAATAATGTCATTATTTTTGTTTTCTTTGTGCACAAGAAAGAATTGTCATAGCTTCATAAAATTACGTTTGAACCACTGATGTCACATGGACTATTTTAATGATGTTCTGCTTACTTTCTGGGCCTTGAATATATCAGTTGCTTTGCTGTCTATGCAGGGTCAGAAAGCTCTTGAATTTCATCAAAAATGTCTTAATTTGTGTTCCAAAGACGAACGAAGGTCTTACGGGTTTGGAACATGAGGGAGAGTAATTAATAAGATAATTTTCTGTTTTGGGTGAACTATCTCTTTAAGTTGCCATGTATCCGGGACATGTTCAAGGACTAGTTCACCCCAAAATGAAAATGTGTTAATAATTATCTGTACAATTTACTCACCCTCAAATCAAGATATTTTGAAAAGTTTCTCATTTTCTTTGGCCCCACTGACTTTCACTGTATGGAGAAAAACAATTTTTCACTTTATATTTTAGTGAACTAGCCCTTTAAAGATGGCTAAAGAATAGAAAAGGCACATTAATTACTTGTACAATTAAAGATATGCTCAGTGATGATAAATGGTCTATGTAATCTTGCTTATTACTGTGCTTAAGCAGTATCAAGAATGTGGTATCTGACGTAACACCTTGTGAACCGTAAATGTTGCTTACAGGTACAGAGATGTTCAACAGGTTCCCCTGACCCTCAGTGTCCTACATTGATGCAATGATCTGTGTCTTCCTTGTGCCAACCAAGAACTAAAAGACCCCATTCATTCTTTCTGACATGGCTGAATCTGTGGAATGGCTTTGCAGCACCTGTCCAGGTTCACACACACACACACACACACACAGGTGATGCCTTCCGTAGAATAGCCAGGTGTGAGCGTTCTTGGGCCAAGCGTTCTGACCGTGTGTCATTACAGCGCTGTAATCGGGTTGAGGCAGCAGTGGCTTCTCATCAGTGTCTGAGGGGAGATAGAGATATGGAGCCCGTTACAAATGGCCCAAATGCTCAGGCTCTGAGGAAGCCCATCAATAAAGCAATTTCTGGTGTCATAACAGCAGCGCTTTTGCTAAAGCTAACCTTTCAAAAAACTTTTCCCTCTGCAAAGCACTGCAGCCCCGCCATTAGAGTCCTGCCTTGTGAATTTAATGGATTCCGTACAAATAATATTCCACCATAATGGAAAAGGTTGAGGTGGCTGAAGACGGATGAAGTCATAAACACCTATAATTGAGAATCAAAGACCGATAAATTTTAAACTGCTATCCATTTTCCCTTCTTTTTTTCCCCAGATGATGATCTATGTCATTCTGGCTGCAGGAAAATGGAGGAGATTATGGGTGGAAATTATAACAATAAATTTTCTAAACATACACCTTGATTATGCTTCGATTTTTTGGGAAGGAGAGCGGAGAGAGAGAGAGAGAGCGAGAGACGGTTGGCCTGGTTGGCTGAAAGCTTGCTGGCTAAATGGCGCCATAAAATAGCTTCTGTGTGCTGTTTCGCCCGGAGAGGCCAGGCGTGCCTGGAGGTGTCATTTTCTTCCCCTAAATGGGGGGAAATGAATTGTGTAATTTATTGCAAACTGAAGCACAGTGAGATTAGATCAGCATATCCCATCAAAGGCTCAACAATCAATCTGCTCTGCTTTAACAGCTTGAGACGCATAAACCAGGGCACCTAATGGCTTTCCAATCTAACAGATTGATAGACTTATCTGCTCCCAGGGGATGTATTAAGAAAATCGGCTACTTTCACACTCTTCCCCACCACTTCTGACAGAACCCACTTTTTCTCTCCCTTTCTTTCCCCACTCACAGCCCCGATTGTAGATATAGAGATATAAATACATTTCTATGAGATGTGGTTTAAAGGAAGAGGGGCAGAGAGGAGAAAAAGGCAGAATGGAGAGAGAGAGAGAGAGAGAGAGCTTGTTATTTGTTATTTAGATGAGCGCAGGAGTACGAGGGGAGGGGGGATTGGGGGGGAGAGCTCTTTAATGAGCTGATTATTGCTCCTTGTTTGGAGCCGAGATGGTGAGCAGTCACTCAGGGCCACTTATGAACACATATAAATGTGGCCATAGCAACCGACCTTTCCTGACTAGAGGAAACAGGGAGACGCGCCGTAATGGGGCGGATTAATCAAACAAACTGAGTACAGTAATTAAAATGGGTCATTTATAGGAGCTTTAATTTCATTGTCATGTCCTCGGATACAAGCTTACATATAAATGCTTCAACATTATTAATTTTATTATTATCATTAGCTATTAAATATGCATTTTAATTAAAATGAGCACTAATGCTAATAGCAGCTGTCATGCTCAGGAAAGGGATGTTCATAGGGAATATCATAGATTTAAATATCATTATATCATCATCATCATCATTATTATTATTATTATTATTATTATTATTACACTTGTTATTATTGTTGTTATAGATATCATTACAAACACACACATATAAAAATGTGTGTATATAAATTTATACACTTATTTTTAGTTATTTTTATTTTTAAATGTAAAGTATTTACATGTATATATTTATATTCATATAATTTATATTATATACAAATCTATGTAATATATAAACATTTTTCTTAAATATGTACATGCATGTGTGTGTATTTACATAATAAATGTACACGTTACACACTTTCATTTTGGATGCAATTAATCGCAATTAATCGTTTGGCTGCATTAATATTTCTATGTATATATATGAATAAATATGAATATATACATATATATTATGTACAATATATATATATATATATATATATATAATGTATAGAAATTATGTTTATATGTATAAATATAAATATATACATAGACATGGAATTAATAAATGTAAATAAAATGTATTATAGCTATATGACATGCATAATATGTATGTATTTATATGTAAATTTATATGTATTAATATAAATATCAATATATACTTATATAAAATATACATATATAATTTTGTAGACATGAAATTAATAAATGCAAACACTAAAATTAATTATGTGTGTGTGTGTGTGTGTGCATGTGTATTGATAAAAATAAATTTATATGTAAATTATATTAATATGTATAAATATAAATATTAATATGTAGATATAGTATATACACATATATAAATATTGTACACATACATTAATAAATGTAAATAATAAAATTAAATATTAAATTAAAAATTAAATGCACTCATATCCATGAATATGACAGCTGCTAGTTAAAATGCATATATATATATATATATATATATATATATTCTATTAATATGACAGTAAAGTCCAAATATATTTAAAATAAAAAAATTTAATTATTCCCCCAAATTCTGTGAATTTAATATTTAATTTAATCTAATTTGTGAATTTAAAATTATGAATACATACATATACATACATACATAAGAGTTAAAAATATTTATTTATTTATTTATTATATTTATCATTTTGCTGTATTAAAAGAAATTTAAATTGTATTTATTTATTTATTTTCACAATCAACATATTATCATCATCTGCGGCCCAGTGACATTATAGACAAATGCGTTTGTCCAGAACACCAGAACAGATTCCCAGTGCAGGTGTAGGATGACTTCTATTTGTCAGCCAGCCTGTCAAGATAAAATCTAAACCTCAAACACTGAGAGTGAATGAGATGCTATCAGCATGGACACAGAGAATAAAGATCTCCTACCTCCCTACATAATTAAGCAGCTACTGCCACCGCTCAAAGAGAGCAATGAGAGGGGGCCGTCTTAGAGGAGAGAAAGAGAGAAATAAAAGACACAGACAGACTTCTATGGAAAAGTACTCATGATTGACATTCACAGGGATCCTAAACTAAAAATGAAACCAGCTAAATAAAGCCTACTACACTTGTACTGCTTAATAGAAAAATCGAATGAGATCCAGAGCAGAATAGAATTCATCTTGAATTAAAGATTAAAAGCCCTTGTTAGTGTCACCACACAAATCCATTTGAGATAAGACTCTTTTTATTCGCCTCACATCATCCGTTCTTCATGACGGCCATATTGGGTCTCACATCTGATTTGTACCACAGTCCTGGGGGCAGAGGGGCATTTTCTCCCCATAAATATCAATCTAGCCCCACATGGACCACAAATCAATGGCAAACAAATTTAAATGCTGTTCTGTCCCCTCGCTATAACTATCAAACACACACACACACAACCACTGAAGAAAGTAATTAACAGTTTTATGAAAGATATGACATCTCATAGGTTAGATGCTAAACTACTACCGATTACTGCGAGGGGGTGCAGATATGGGTGTGTGAATCAGACACAAGCACTTATTTTAATTACCTTAATTTAGAATGGGAATAAGTGATGATGATAGCCCTGATAGGTGATAATGATGACTTGCTGGATGATAATGATGACGACTATGACGATAATCTTTGTAATTGTGTATTTTCTTACAGTACATTACGTATTTCTGCAACGAAAACAAATCTATCCAAGCAACAGAGGTAATACAGGTTTAAAATCCCACTGATATTGTTTTCACAAACCCAGCAATGAATCCAGGCCATGTTTTATAATATTTATCTTGTTGTGTGTCAATTTCAAGCTGTCAGTGTCTCCAAATGAAAGTGTACTATACGAGGCACGATCTGTTATGCGGTCAAAATGAAGCATTGATTATTTGTAAAAACATAAGTGCAAATCAAATCAGTGCTCCTAGGAAAAGATATACGGCCACCCACCTGCACACACATGAGAAGTGAGCCAATTATCGACCGATTGATTTTATGCACTGCCCATTTTCCCCCCTGCTTTAATTCTATTCGTTCAGTGTTAAGACCCTTCTTTCTTTTCTGTTCTCAGCAGCAGCGACTATATCCGATGCTGCCATAAAGCCCCTATTCCCCGGCTCCAAATGAAACCTTTCTCTCGACCTCTTATATATTTTGTTCTCTATTTCGCTTTAATAGCACTAAAATTGGTTACATATTCTTTTACAGTCCCCAGATGCCATTGCGCCCATGTTGTCATTCGATTATTTATAGAAAACTATTACATGCTTACATTAGCCGCTTACTTCCCCCATGCGGCCTACAACATTTTTTTTTAGAAAACCACAAAGCCAATTCTTTACAGGTCTACAGGCCTGCTGTTGTAGTCTTCACCGGACCAAAAGATCAGGGTGAAAAATAGTGCATATGTGCGTGATAGCAGAAGATGTAAAGAAGAAGCTGAGTTGTGAAAGTGTAAGGAGTGATAGGATCTAGAAAAGAGAAAGAACCTGTGTGATAGAGCCAAAGAAAAGAAGCCTCACAAGACACCAGAACAAAAAAATAAAAGGGAGAAACAGAGACAGAAACAGAATCCGTGAAAAAAAGTAAAAGTGAAATTTTAACAAAAGAAATATTATTATTATTATTATGTACACCACCAGTCAAAAGATTTTTAATGTTTTTTTTAAAAAAAGTATCTTCTGCTGACCAAGCCTGCATTTATTTGGTCCAAAGTACAGCAAAAACAGTAAAATTTTGAAATATTTCTACTATTTAAAATAACTGTTTTCTATTGAATATATTTTAAAATGTAATTTATTCATGTGATCAAATTACTCCAGTCTTCAGTGTCACATGATCCTTTAGAAATCATTCTAATATGATGCTTTGCTGTTCAAGAAACATTTATTATTATTATTATCAATATTTTAAAGAGTTCAGTACATTTTTTTAGGATTCTTCATTGAATAGAAAGATGCAAAGATCAGTATTTATCTAAAATAAAAAGCTTTTGTAACATTATACACTATACCATTCAAAAGCTTGGAGTTAGTATAATATTTATTTATTTAATTTTTGATCAAAAGTGATAATAAAGACATTTATAATGTTACAAAAGATTTACATTTCAGATAAATGCTGTAAACTTTCTACATAACTTTCTATTCATCAAAGAAACTAGGAAAATATATATATGTATACGTATAGAAATATATATATATATATATCTCACATGAACTATGCACTAAAGAACACATTAAAGGACACATTAAATTTATCAAAAGTGACATAATTTTCAATCAGAAATTTCACGAATAATTATTAAAAATGGCAAGTATAGACTGAATTTAAAAAGTAGAACTGAATGTAGACTGGATTTGTTTTGTAAAATGTACTCCAATTATCTCTATTGTTCAAAACTTTGAAAAATTGTTTTCATAGTGAAAAATTAATTTTTCAAATAACTGCAGTTATTTTGAACTTTCTGTTTTGAAAAAAAAGCAGCACAATGTTTTCTGCATTGATAATAATTGTTTTTTCTTTTGAGGTGCACATCAGCATGTTGAAATGATTTCTGAAGGATCATGTGGCACTGAAGACTGAAATATTGACTATAAAGTACTGAAAAAGCAGGATTTTTTTTAAACATTGTTTTATATATGAAGATGAATATGATAAGATAAAGGTCAAATATTGCAGCATTTACTCACTTAAATAATTACACAAACACACACCTGTGTAAGCCAAACTGTTCTTGTGATTAAGACAATCATGGTATTTGATTCTGTTGTCATTCAGTCCACTTCATAATCTATTCATCACTTCATCAGTCTCCAAAAATGTCAGTCAACTGAGAACTCAGACAGATAAATTGATTTATTGACTTTTGTTCATCTACATCTCTTTATCCATTCTGTTTTGTTGCTCCTTTATGTGAGCCTCATGTTTGTGTTCACAAACTCCCCGCTGCTCCGCAGCCTGGTTGGTTTGTCAGTGCTGTACAGGTAAAATGCATGTTATTAATGATCTCCCCAACTGCACACTGGCATGGTACAGTGCGTGTCATGTTTAAATTCCTCCCCCTATGCATTGGAACAGAGAGGCCCAGCTGCACTAGGCCCAGAGATCGATAAGAGGTCAAGGAGGTCGAGGGTCATTCCTCCCTCCCATTATGACCTGGCCACTCACCTCATATGGTGACTAACGAGGCCTACTGGGTACAGCGCCAGATAAGAGCAGTGTTCAGGGAAAGTGAATAATACTAGAGGGGCTATTCATTCAGAAACAGAATACAGAGGTAATGGAGTACTTCCTTGTTACAGCGTCAACTTGTGTGGAGTATAAATAAAACATACTAAACCACTGTGATGTGGAAAGCAACCTGGACATTTGTATAAAAATGAGAGTGGGCTACAGAAAACATTGGGCGGAGGTCATTTCTCCATGGTAAAATATCATGTGGTGCTACAGAAAACAGTTTGTAAAACAGAAGTAACTGAAACCCAGAAGAAAAAATGAGCAGGTTTGGAGGTGCAAAACTTCTGCTCTAGTTTGAAAAAGAGATAAGGAGTCTATTAGACATGATTATGCCAATGATAAGCTCTTATCAATAATCAATACTCAATTGGATTGGTCTTTTCATTAGCTCTCATTAACCTGAGATGCCCTTTGTGTCTGGATGCCGTCTGATTTTTGTAATGCACACAGTCAAACAGCATGTGTTCACACAATAATAAATTAGGAGAACATCATTTTAGATATATTTACATTACATTTTAAATTCTGGCTTCAATTACGACTCTTCTGGTTTTCTATGGAACCACATGATATTTATGACCTGTAAAACTTACTTTTTTCTGCACTATCCAAAAGTAGACATTTTTGAAAAATTGGGCTCCAATCAATGATGTTTAGACCCCAAATCTGTGAAATTTACAGTAAAAAAAATGTCAGCTGTGGTTGTCAGTACTTCACTGTAAAAAATAGGCTTTCAACATTTAAGACTAAAAAAAAATCATTGACTGAAAATGGTATTTTTTTAATCTATATAATACACAAGCACAAGCTAAGTTAAATACTAACAGTGTCATACACACAAAACACCATCACGGTTATCCATAATATAAAAATGAAACAGTAAATATGAATTAAATAATATAAAACATAACAAAGCCCTAACATATTTTTAATTGGTAATTAATAGTCTAATTTCAATGAAAAACCATCAAATGTCACCCTGGACCACTTAAGTAGCATTTTTTTCACCCTCAGATTCCAGAATTTCAAATAGTTGTATCTCAGCCAAATGTTGTCCTATCCTAACAAACTTCAACAAATTTACTCTGTGACTGGTTTTGTGGTCCAGGGTCACAAATATGAGCTGTCACAGAGAATTCTGGGTTTTTTTGCCAATCAGTATGTCAGTATTTTATTTTGTTTGAGATTAATTCCAAAACTAACTTCACTTACAAAAATTGTACATCTGCCATTATTTTACTGTAAAATTACATGAAATGTCCTATTATGTCTACATAGTTTTTAGATTTTTAGATTTTTGTGTGTGGGTGTGTGTTTTACCATTCAAAAAGAAAGTCATAAAGGTTTGGAATGACATGATGGTGAGTAAACTATAAACTGGGTAAACTCCACCTTTAATATGTGCTAGTACAAAAATCTTAATCTGCCGGTGTACTTGCAAATTTCATGGAGAAAACCATCTTCACCATGTACACTTGTTCAGCATTAAATCAGCTAATTCCCGTACCCTGCCTGCTTTTTGAGAATTCAAAAGGCATTTCTAATGAATCTCCCTGGTTCAGTGGCCCAATGTGGCAGGGAGGCGCAGGGGTGGTGCCGCCGGATGCGCTCCACCGTGTCCGCTGGCTTGTGTAGAGCTGGGTGTTTTAAAGATCTGACAGAAGATGCTCTAAATTATCTGCCTTCAGACAGTGCTATCCATTAGTTCCCCTCTCAGCGCCGAGCATGAAATGCGAGTATTGGGGCAACTGTGCGTTGGGAGATATCATTCAGGACTATGAGCTATGGCCAAGCACTGACAGTCAGGATAAATGCCCCCACTTTTCAGGCTGTACAAATGGCATTTGGCCACAATAATTCAGCAAAGGACAGTTCATTCCCCATCCAGAGCGACTGGACCCAGTCAAAAGCTATTACAGCATCTTCTTTATTAGTGCCTATGGTTTTGGTGTAGAGATCCTCAGATAAATACAGCTAAAATGCCACTTCACTCAGAAATATTGGCCCATTCCTCTGCTGCCTGACTGGGCCCGAATGGCAGCCTGTTTCAGACATTATAAACCTTTCTGAAGTCACACAGCGCTCCTGCCAGCCATCTGTCATGCTGTAAGTACCATCATTTGCAGACCAATAGAAGTGATCAGTAGTTTTTCCCCCAGGCTCCAAGCGAGGCATCATAGTCAAAGGAATTGATTATCACTTTATCATTTAAGTATAGCTTGCTTTGAAGAATAATAACTCACGTTTAAGGTGCCAAATGGCTTTGCATATAGCTCAAAACGCCAGCCATTTAAGAATAATTGCGTAATTCGTCATTTGTGACGTTGCTTTATAGTTTTTTGCATCTAAAGAGCTCGACCGAATGGAAGCGCGCTGTCACCTGTGACGTTTGGAAATCTCTCCGGCGACGCTTTAATACGTTACCGGGGGGACGCGCGCGCGTTCAGACTTCATAAGGTGACAGCGGTTTTATCGTGCGTCGCCTCGTAAAGTCACGTCATCTGTAGGACGAGCCCGACACTTTTATTAAACAGCTATTCACCGCGTGCGCGCCGAGAGATGTGCAAAGATAAATCCTCATGAATAACTGAACTGTCTGTTTGAGGATCGGCGTGTCATTCTAAAGTCAGAACGTGATCCAAGCAGCACATATACAAGGAGGAGGTAAAATGATTGCTTTTTAGGATATATAGGACTTTTTATTGCGTCATTTAAATTAGAGCATTGGCTAAACATATTCACATAGATAGATAGATAGATAGATAGATACTTTTTGCTGTCTGTTTTCATAAATAAAGTTTTCTCTACGCTTTGCTTTTGTATGCTGGCATTTCTTTTATTCCCATAGGCCCTATTGATTAGATTTTGGTGCATATTCCAAATCAGCCAGATTGGACCAGATTTTTAGAAAATGAGATCTGGCATTCGACTAAATGAGAATTTCCTGTACGGAGACGGTTCATTGGTTGACGCAGGAAATTAATGATAAAAACGGGCATCTTTGTGTGTGGCGCGCGTATCGCCACTAATCTGCGCCTTTGTGCAAATGTAACCAGGGCTGCTCTTTGGCAATCGAGCGCAACGCCACGGCTTTGAGAAAAACCACTTGTTCTGTCGCATAATTAGAGATCTCATACCCGCTTTGTGAGGGGGGAGAGAGAGGATGGAGGGGGCCTTGTTTGCCCATTTAAAGTGTGATTCAGATAATAGTGTTCTCATCAAAGGCAGCAATTACATTCATTACACAGGCGGCCGCGAGGAAATTAAGTGGCAGGAAAATGAAAAGCTTAATATGTACTTCCTTTATCCTATTTCTTTTCCTTTCTCTGCTTCTACACACACCCCGTGTCGCACAAGGGTGGGGGGCGTAAGATAGGGTCTCTCCAGAAATAAATAGTCTTGGGGGCGTGAAGAATAAATCCAGCCGTGGTCCTCCTTCACCCTTTAGCAGTAATGATTTGGCGTTGGGGCAGCCGTTTCTATAGCTGCGCTCTTCAGGCAGGATTAAAAGCCTTTCTTCAGGGGCTAATGTCCACGGCAGCCTTTAAATGACTCCAGCATATGATTGGAGTCTTAAAAAAGTGCTCAGGGGCCTTCTCCAAATTAATACCCAATTCCTTTTCAGGACAAAATGAATTGTTTCGCGTTCTATAAAACTACAAACAGCACATAAATCAAGCGCTTTGGAGGAGAGAAGGGGGCCCGCTCATTCAAAGGCTTTTAAATGTGAATTAGGGCAGCGGGGGAACTTGCTCTGACTTACCCCCGAGCAGGTGTAGACGGAGCAGCTTCAGACACTCTGCAGATGCTAAATTAAAATGGAGAGTGAGAAGGGAGGAAGCCATAAGCCGGACAAACAAAACAAACTGATACTCATTTGTGACCGAATGACCTAATGTCATGACGTCTGTTCTGAGTTTGAATGCATATTAAGCTATGATCAAATATTTAGATACTATAATTGTACGAGAAAGAAAGAAGGAAAGAAAGAAAGAAAGAAATGTCAGATGTCAGGCATTTATAGTCATACTGCAACCTCGTTGTATAGATAGATAGATAGATAGATAGATAACAATAAAATTGTAAGTAAATATATAAATTATTACAGGAAAGAAAAAGAAAGGAAATGTCAGATGTCAGGCAATTATAGTCATACTGCAACATCGTTGGATGGATGGGTAGATAGACAGACAGACAGACAGACAGATAGATAGATAGATAGATAGATAGATACATAGCAATAAAATTGGAAGTAAATATATAAATTATTACAGGAAATAAAGCAAGAAAGAAAGAAAGAGAAAGAATGAATGAACAAATGATCATATTGGCATTTGTAGTCAGATAATAACCTTTCTGCATATTTAAAAAGACTTACAATCTTGTTTATCTTGCTCTTGTTTTAATGTTGACCAAACACATGCTACATGTTATCTGTTATCTATGCAACTAATTTTTGCATGTACTGTTGCACCCCAGCTTTGAAAACAATAATGCTTCATGAAAAGAAGCCCACTTGAAACCTCAATTAATCTTTTTCAACTGACAAATTACTGTCACCCCTGCTTGAATTATTTAAGGGGAAGTGGCTTCACGGGAAACCTGAGCATAATTAAATTGCTATAAAATAACATTAGTGTGGACAGGCCATTAGGAAGTGTTGTAATTGACTGCTTCAGGGGTCGTAGTTCAAACCCCACAAGGTCGGGCTGTCGTGCCTGCCTTTGGATCAGTTTACACCGCTTTTCACTGGAAAACCCACAGGCTGTAAATACTGCACCTGATAGTAATTGTTTCACTTAATTTAGAATTCTCATTCAATAACGCTATAACAGTGCACTTTGAATTAATGGGATGCATCCTCACAAAAAGTTCTTTGCTCATTTATATGCAACAAACAGATACTGACACCAAACAGTCTTATTATGTTTTGTGTGTAATGTAAGGCAAAAGATTGAACGTAAATTTTGATATTAAAAGGTACAGGTCTGTCCATACAGGCCTATCTTATTTTTATCACAACTTGACATCCTGCGCCATCTAGTGTCCTAACTGTGAAATGAAGCTGGCTCAGCTCTATTAATAGCAGAGTGCAGGATTAGACACATACAGCAAAGATATATGTTGTCTGTTTGAGATCACAACACAAACGCAGTGTCTTTTATGAGTGAGGAATCTTATTGCATTTCAAGAGAACTCAAAAATGAATTTTTAGGGCTGGTCTGGAATAATACATAAATATAAATATCATGGTAGATGATATAGCTTGGTAAAATCTGATTTTTCTTTCTATGACCTAAAACAACCGTTTTATTTTAGGGGTAAATGTCTAACGCTGCAACAAGGCTATGAAAGGTCTGTTTGTTAACATTTTAACCCACAATGAAAGCATGGCAGGTTGTTCTCTGGTCATCTGAACCATGATCACAGGCAATGAATTGCTGAGTGTTATACTAGAAGCCTCTCATTACAACTCTGAAGAGTGTCATAAGGATCCAAAGCTCTCGCTCTAACTGGTCATTTGTCACACCCTCTTCAATGGTTTTCCTACAACCCTGACACAAATGGGGCAATGCGATCTTCAGCTAACTTCCCCTCTAGTTAAATATTAAACGCTATGAAACATAAATGAGCCAATCCTGCTATTTAAAGTAATGCAATTGGCTCAAGTACTCATCAAATTGCTCATGACATTTGAATATGGAAATTATCCATGTATTTAGCTAATCTGGTAAAAGATGATGAATCATCAATGCACTTGATGCAGAATACTAAAAGGTTTTAAAAATAATCGGATCATTGCTGTTATGCAGTACCTTTTGAATATGAATGTCAATTAATAGGACTAAGTTGTATTTAAAATGCACACAAGACTTGCAGAAATATGCTATTAATTTTAACTAAATTATTTATGCATTGACAATGCAAATCAACAATGGAATTACAGAGCTAGTTAGTCATTGCTAAGTGGAGAATGAGGGTGAGAGTATCAAGTTTAATTTAATATGTTTAATCATCTTTTGAAATTTTTTATATCACACAGTATTCTGTCATTTTATCAGACGTTACAGAATTGTGAAAAGAATTAAAAATACAATACATGAAGTTAAACTCTATTGTAAATACTTACAGATATTTGTGCTGTTCACACTAAAATTATGTCCTGTCCTGAATGATTGCATCATTAGGAACTTGGCTTTTGTTATTTAAAATAAAGGAATACAACAAAAGACTAACAGGATGCAAAGTGATATTTAGAGAATCGGGGAAGCTTTTAAAACTAATGCCAATTAAAATAATATTCTGTAGGAAACATTTGATAATTGTAGCCTACATATAACACCTAGAGACTGAACATCTGAAATCTCAAATCAAAATATGTGAATTATGTATAGTTCTCTCCTATATTCGCTTAATATTAGGATACTGTGTTATATACATTCATTTTAAAAGCCTGGTTTGCTCTACAGATCCTGTACAATCACAGTGACATACAGGAACTAAATGTTCTACCATCGCAACGAAGTCGGAATCATTTCAGCGGCGCACCGTCTGGTTGAACTTTCACCTCTACGTTTTCTTTTGTTTTGATGTCGCAGAGCATTATTTTTGCCCACCAAACTTGGGTTTTTACTCTCTGTTTACCAATGACACAGTCCTGAATGACACACAGAGTATGTTTCAAATACGTCGATCCAACTGTCGGTCAAATATAAAGCTCGCTTTTTAACTGAATCAGTCGTGCTAACTCGCTGACGTTAGCTGCTCAGCATTACTATGGAGCTTTTTCCAGTCAGATTTTTCTAATATCTCGTTAAAGAACGGGTCGTCAGTCAGAACATCCAAATAGCCGAGTGTGGTTTTAATTTCTCCGACGCCCTTGAAAAGGTAAATGTTGTTAGTTGTTGTTTTAATGGTTGGGAATGCTTAGCAACGTCAACGTTCACTCGCTATCGTAGCAACGCCTGTTACCTTGTCAACTGGATAACAGTCAGACTAATTCAACTGATTAGTTTTACAACTGTTACAAGCTCTACGATACATTATAAGCTTGAGATGTTGTTTACTGTACCCGTTGGCCTGTGGATGCATGTTATTGTAGAAGAATCGACTGTATTCACACTTTAAAGATTGCTTGTAAAGTTTTATTTTGTTGCTGTTTGATGCTACAAGGGTTTTTATTGTGTATATTGTCATTCAGTTTCATCTTTATGATCTCTTTGGATTTTATTTACAGCCTGTTTGGTCCGTTTTAAGAGAAGCAGAGGACGACGGTGTAGATCTTTCAATGGGCGAGGAGAAGCCAGAACCACTGGACTTTGTGAAGGACTTTCAGGAGTACCTGAGTCAGCAGACCCAACATGTCAACATGATATCTGGCTCTGTCATCGGAGTGAAAGATGGCGATGATCTGCAAGGAGGTACTGCTTAGAGAGCCTTACTTGTTTTAGGTCTAAAATGTACAAAATATATCTGAATGCATTTATGCTTTTTATGATTTAGTAGTAATTCATGTTTCATGACACTGAAGACTGGAGTAATGCTGCTAAAAATTTAGCTCTATCACAGGAATAAATTATATTTTAAAATATATTCAAATAGAAAGCAATTATTTTAAATAGTAAAAATATTTCACAAATTTACTGCTTTTGCTGTATTTTAGATCAAATAAATTCAGGCCTGGTGAGCAGAAGAGACTTCTTTAAAAAACATAAAAAAATCTTACTGTTCAAAAAGTTTTAATTCAATTCATTTTACTTGTAATTCAAATGATCTAATTCTTTATATATTTATTATATTTATTTCATTATTGTTATATGTATACTATTATTGAGTTGAGAAGTTGAAATAAAATGACATTTTATTTTTCATTATATGTCCTGCTGATGCCGAATACCATGTTCGGAAAGGAACTGACTTATACTCTGTAACCCCTAAAGGGAATCAATACAAAATGGGAGGAAAAACAATATTTTAATACTTTCTCTCACAATTATATTTTTGGGTATTTATATTGTATATAAAGGAACCACTATTAACATGCGGTGCATTGTAATCGCCTTTGAATGCACGCTCACTTTTTACTTTCACTTTCGAGATTTGCGATTACACATACTCTGTGTATACTATGGAGCGGCAGTACTTAACACATTTTACAAGATCAGATGTTTGTCAGTAGTGCTCAGAATCTCAAAGTGAAATTTGATGTACTGTAATTTAACAGGATACTGCTAGCAAGTGGCTAACCATGTCCTTTCAGTGGCTCCGTAGAACGTGTTATTCTTTTTCCGTGCCTTTATGCTTAAAAAGAGCTCCATACTGGTTAATTTCTATTAGAACAATGTCATATCTTGAGGTGTTCCATATATTAATATTCGATATTTTCTGTCTACTTATTTTTGTTTTTTTGCTTTACAGAACTTGGTCAGAATGGCCTGGAGCACCCAGCAGTGGACATGTCTTTAGAAGATAGTTCCAGTATGTTGGTGGATGGCTTTGAGAGAACATATGATGGTAAACTCAAGTGCCGCTATTGCAACTACGCCACTAGAGGCACTGCACGGCTGATCGAACATATTCGCATCCACACAGGTAAGACTGATCTGATAAATTTGATCTTTCAGCTCATGTACACTCTGACCAGTTATATACATGCTCTTTGGTCTATTCATCAGCTTACTAAATTCATAAGATGTTCTCCATCTCCTCCTCCAGGTGAAAAACCTCATAGATGCCACCTGTGTCCCTTTGCCTCAGCGTACGAACGCCACCTGGAAGCGCACATGCGCTCTCACACAGGCGAGAAGCCTTATAAGTGTGAGCTGTGCTCCTTCCGCTGCAGCGATCGCAGCAACCTTTCTCATCACCGACGACGCAGACACAAACTCCTCCCCATGAAGGGGGCACGCTCTGCTCTCTCACACAGAAAGATGCTCAGTGTCCTGCAGAAGAGAGGAAACTCACTTGGTTATGGCCGTCGGCTGCTCATCAACCTCAGCCCGCCATCCATGGTATTGCAAAAGCCCAGCTCAGAGCAGCACCACTTAGGTGACTTCCCTCATGACCTCCCTCCTCATGCCCACCTCCATCAGGAGGCTTATAACGGTCTAGGAAAGGATGGACAAGCTGGTGGTGGAATTGGAAGTGGCTCCAGAGAGGAGCAAGACATGGCATTGGACAACCCGCTGAACCAGCTTTCGACTTTGGCCGGTCAGCTTGCCAGCCTCCCACCGGAAGCCCAAGGTGCACCGGTATCTCCCGGAGCGGAATCTCTACCTGACGAAAAACCCACGTTCCTCGTCCAACAGCCTGTGACGGCACCCGCCGCCGTCTCTGTCAGCACGGCTCAAGCTTCTTCTCCCATCACCCCCGAGCCCAGACCGGCTGCACACAGCGGCTGTAGCCCAGGAGTTGGACCCTGCAGTGAGAGAACCAGCACTCCGAGCGGTACCAATAGCCAGCCAGGGACGCCCACCCCAGTGCAGGACCCCCAGATGCTCCACCATTGCCCTCACTGTCACATATATTTCCCTGACAACATCCTCTACACCATCCACATGGGCTGCCATGGTTATGAGAACCCTTTCCAGTGTAACATATGCGGACACAGGTGCAGAAACAGCTATGATTTTGCTTGTCACTTTGCGAGAGGTCAGCACAAATAAGGACACATTGGTGTTGCTGGCCTCTTCTTTGCCCTGTTTTCCATAATAATACAATTCTAGTATCTGGAACATTCCAAAGACAGAATCTCTGCTTTGTAATTATTGTATTTGAACCGTTATTGGTATGTTATGCTGAAGTCAGTAGTCCACATTTTAGAGTGTACATTTTTTGGTCTTTGAAAAGGTCAGAAATGTTGATGCTAATGGTGTCCTCGTATCAAGAATCTATCATCCCAGATTATTCCAGTTTGAGATATTAAGAATTTTCTCAAATGTTTAGATTTTGCCTCTTGTATAAGTGCCAGAGTTCAGTAATCAGTGCCTACAGTTATTTTCTGGAAGCTGACACTTAAAATTTTGTATTTTTATTTTTTACATTTGGAATTCAGTGACATGACCGACAGTAAATGTTATAGCTATTCTTACACTTTGGGTTGAAATGTAGTAAAATGACATTGCCACATTTATTTTTTTCCTTCTTCTAATTTAAAATGATCACAAATTATTACTTGTTTCTTGGTTGAGAGAGCTACATTATTTAAACCTAACTTAAATCAACAAGATTGTGATTGAAGATGAAAATGTTCTAGCACAGGTAAGTTGACTGTTTAGCAGTGAGAAATAGTGTCCTGTAGGATTGTTGTCCAAATTTACTGTAGTGGCCTGAGGTCTATTCCTTAATTAGTACCATCACACATGGCTGTATACACTGGGTTTGTAAAGCAGTGTTGATGATTGTGTTTTGGGCAGTGTGAGCACGCTGTTCTCTCTCTTTCATTCTCTCTCCCTCATCGCTACCACCAGTGCCATGCTGTAGATGTTATTTGTAATGTTTTTGGAAGCGTCTGTGGTGCTACTATTTAAACATTTCATATGCCTGTCTGCATAATGAACTAAATTATCAGATAAGTATTGTATAACATGTTTTGGTGGATTTGATGTTGAATGTCAATAAACCTGACTTATGCGATGAATGATTGTTTGTCCTGTCATTTCATGCTTGAAGCTGAAAAAGGTACATCTTGCAATTCTGTCTGGTCCACATGAGGGAGCTTTCGTTTTCTTTTCATTTGGTGAGCTGCCTAAATTTCATCCTGTTAACAGTTTTAAGAGAACTTAAAAGGTCTCTTGGTTATCTCAGATCTATCATGAAATTGAGATGATTCTCACAAAACGAATTTTCCGCAATGATTTTTAAAGATTAATTAAACATTTTTTAATGTTCAGAATTCACAATTTATGTATACAGTGCAACAGCAAAAACTGAGGAAAAAATTTCACATTTGTTTAAAGCATTTTCTATAATAAGTCAAACTGCAATATCAAATAGGACCACACGGAGATGCCAACAGACCTCTACCAGTCGCCTTAACCTTACTGTATAGAGTGTTTTCACGACATTCGTTAATGTAGAGTGTTTTCACGATGCGTCATCAATCGGCCTTATTGACGGCACTGCAAATGATCAATTATTGTCATGTTTTGGGCTGTACTAATCGGTCCAACCAAGAAAAACATTCAGAGTAATGTGGAAAGGAGGCGTTTGTGGTTGGCCAAACTGAATCAGGATTTCCAGGGCAAGAATCTTGACTACATCTGTGTTTGTTCTTATTATTTGCAATCAGGTAAGCGAAAAATTAGGCTAATATCTTAATTAGTACTGCTCGTGCGTATCTTTACCACCTGTTAACTTTAGTTTGTCAAAATATTGCGCCCTTTCCTGCTTACTAAGTCCTTCTTTATATGATTTAGCAGCTTCCACGCGTTTTTTCCATGGTTTAGATGGCACAAATTAGCAGAACAACCTATTCAATAGTACATTAACTGTGCAATGGACCTTTATCTCACTTCCTATATCCGGTAAGCGAAACAGTGTATCCCCACCTTCGGTCCCATTGCAACGCAATGAAAATTAATGCGAGGATCATCTCTTTATTTTTTTCGCCGGTGTGACTGCAGTGTGTTTGGCTGCTTTTATTGTAAACAGTGACACCCTGCCTCAGTTTTTACGATTTCTTGACACAACAAGGATGAGATGCGTGGGATGAATTAAGGTCCTTCTGAAATATTACTCGGGAGCACGTTCCCATGGAGTATGCATTTCGCAACTGAAGATGTTTAGGCCTACATCTCATATCACCTGCTGAAATGTTTCTATTAATATATTTCTCTTCCAAATGTGCATTCTGAATAATAAATAAATTTAACCTGCTGCAGCCAATTTCGTCTTAACAATGTTTTTCTCATCATATTTTATACCTGTTTACATTAAAATACATTTTGGATTTACTGTAGTAAATGTAGTAACTATGTTATATTTGATTTTTTCCGCGGACTGATTTCCATTTGTATTGCCGTAGTTTTACTACACATACCATGGTTATTTTTGTATTTTTGTATTAAAATAGATGAATGAATGCGCGGGCGTTGCCTTAAAGAAATAACAATGTTGAACATTTTAGCTAATTAATCTAGACAGTATAACGCGTTGACAGCGTGATTTAAGAATTCTGGCATAAACGTGAATTACATACAATGTCTGTGAATGAAAAATGACAGAATAAAGACTAAAATTTTATACAAATGAATAAATTTGTTGATTCTGATCTTATTCATCAGGTCTCACACACACTGCACGCACTGACGCAGTGTGGTGAAATCACGCATGTTTACGAGTCATGGGTTTCTCAGATCGGTACATTGGATTAAAACTAAAAGTTCCGTTGCGTTTGGAAAATTCTGTGCACAGTAATCATCAGAATATCTCTTCGCCTGTCTCTGAAAATGTCCGGATTTTGAAATCATCCTGCAGATGCTCTTTTTAACAGTTTGTATTCAACTAGTGATTACAGCATATTGAAAAATATACATAACCGGAAGAATCGATACACTGCTTCGACAAGCGCTTCCGGTGTTCAATTTCGGTGCGATAAAGGTCTATTAATGCTGTTGTTTACATCCGAGCCACGCATCCGGGTAACTGACCAAATCGAGTCCTAACTGCAAACCCTCCATTGGCGGCACTGAACAGAACTCGCAAATTTGACTTATTATTGCTGCTGAAAATGGTCTATTATTGTCATGTTTTGGGCTGTACTAACTGGTCGGACCAGGAAAAACATTGGGAGTATTATAGACTGCCAAAAATGATAACAAATCAAGGAGAAGAGTGCAAAAAACTGTCTGAGGAAAGAAGGTAGTTTGTGGTTGGCCAAACTGAATTAGGTTTTCCAGGGCAAGAATCTTGACAACATCTGTGTTTGTTCTTATCATTTCCAATCAGGTAAGTGAAATATTAGGCTAATACCTTAATTAGTACTGCTGGTATGTATCTTTACCACCTATTAACTATGATTTAGCAGCTTCCACACGTTTTTTCTGTGGTTTAGACAGCATAAATTAGCAGAACAACATATTCAGTAGTACAATAACCGTGCAATCCATCTCCAAGTATCTCCAATATGGCTGTGTGTCCAGGTAACTGACCAAATAGTGACCTAAGAATAGCCACAAAAAAGTAGTTTCAGTCTCTAGTAAATGATTTTTATGAGCTAGGAGGTACCATAGAAACCCCGCCATATTAGTGTGTCATTCTGTTTTCCATAGGGACATAAACATACAAGTCAGATCTAGCGCATAACAGTAGATATGTAAAGATATGTAAGTTATTTGCTTGTCTGGCTTACAGAAAACCTAATAGAAGAGAGCAGTCATGCTTTTATATTCAGAAATTTTGTTGAGTAGATTTTTATTGTATTATATCATTGCCATTACACATTATGTTCAACAATCATCATCTTAACAGTTTGAATAGAGAATAAGTCTCTTGGCTATCTCAGACTTGCAAAGACAAAGACTTAAAAGAGTTAGATATACAACACTAAACATTTTAAAACCGTATGGTGTTTCAAAATAGTTGATCATGTGGATGTTAAAAAAAATCATCCCAATCATTTAAATCACGATAAGGCATATAGTTTTCTCGCTCGCATCCCAGTTCTTAAAAGTATGACTTCTAAGATGAGCACTCATTCGTATTATCATTAGCCTAATTTATCATTTGAGTTAATGCCTGTAAAATCAGAACATCCATGTCATCATTAGTTTCAATTTCCTCATGGTAGTTCTTCACTGGAAAGATGTGACACATTGGAACACCCAGTCTATTACTGCACCATTCCATCTATAGGAGAACCAAGAGAATCAAGAGGTCAAACTCAAACTTAAATTCATTGAGAAAGTCAACAACAGAATATGGAGTCCGAGACTTGTAAATTATTATTTGAATACATAATAGGGGGCAGTCATGGCCTAATGGTTAGAGAGTTGGGCTCGTAACCCAAAGGTCGCTGGTTCGATTCCTACACCAGCAGGATTTGAAGGTGGGGATTGTGAATAAACAGCGCTCTTTCTACCTTCAATACCATGACTGAAGTGCCCTTGAGCAAGGCACTGAACCCCCAGTTGCTCCCCAGGCACCAGAGCAATGGCTGCCCACTGCTCCAGGTGTGTGTTCACAGTGTGTGTGTGTGTTCACTTCTCACTGCTGTGTGTGCACTTGTGATGGGTTAAATGCAGAGGATCAATTTTGACTATGGGTCACCATAGTTGACAATACGTTGTCACTTTCACTTTTATAATATTTACCTTTTCTTTGATTTTTTTTTTGCTAGTGTAGATCTTCTGTAAATCACTTTTTACCAATGGACATGCTTCATCCACATGTGTCAAGACAATGACCTGAGGCAACCCTGCAAAATGTGCAAAAGATATGATATTTACACTAGACAGAAGGCCTGATCAGAGATTGTTGGTTCCTTAATATAGTTTGCATCCTCTGAAGATAGTGGTTTACCTGGATTAAACTAAGATTGATGAAGACCACACAGATATCAGTGTAAAATATGTTTGAAGACTTTTATCAAGGGAGTATTTCAAGGCTTCTTAATTGTTTACCACATGACCAGGTCGGATGTGGCCATGAATGGCTTTGATGACGTCCTCCACAGGGCATCCTTTTCCAGATCCTGCTTCCAGGCCCATGACATCATTGAAGACAACAGGCAAACTGGAATTTCCAGATTCAATTTTGAATGGTTTGTACTACATTAACAAACACATATGACAAATAAAACAAACAAATATTTAATTAGTACAAGAAAAAAAAAAAAACATTAGCGAATGCATACATCATAAACTTACTTGAACTGTGAAACTTGTATCACCAATTCTGTCACTCAGTGCCCTGCTGGTTATCCGGCCTTTGAAGACATTATTAACAGAGTTTATGAAACTTGATTTTCCTGAACCACAGGGACCAACAACTAAGATCCTCAAGCATTTTAGATCTTTTCTGCATGGTTTAATCTCTTTAATTCCTTTTATTAAGGCATCTTTTTTTTTCCTTCCTAAACAAAAAGACAGTTACAGTAATTTTATTAAACAATGTAAAATACTAAAGTCAGCTCACTACCATTTTTAGAAGGTTAAAAAAAAAAAAATCACATTGGACGAACCCCAAAGTATTATCTCTCCATGGATTGACAAATTCTGTTAGAGATAATAATAATAATTATTATTATTATTTTATAACTGTTGAAGTAGTTTTCCACGCTTTATTATCTGTTGTTCTAATTAAGCAGGTGACTGATTTTTGTTAAATGAGAGACTCACCATGTTTGGATTTTGAGTTGCCCATTTCTTCTGAATAATACAAACTGTCCAAAATAAAACTTTAGAAGAGTTTTCCCTGAAAGTAAATATGAGTGGAATGTTAACGTTGAGTTAGAGCAGACATAAATACTTGAAATACTTGATAAAAAGTATTGATTAAAGAATAGAAGGCATTATGTAGATTGTGTACATGTCTTTCAGCAAAGTTTTAGTCATATTGATCATTTATAGGCCCCAGAAATTTGCATATTAAATATAATACAGTGTGCAGGCTATTTTCGTAATTCAGCAGGAGGCGGAGCAGGAGGCGCCAGAGCCCTCCAGGGCGGAGCAGGAGGCGCAGGAGCCCTCCAGGGCGGAGCCAGAGGCGCCGGAGCCCTCCAGGGCAGAGCCGGAGGCGGAGCAGGAGGCGCCGGAGCCCTCCAGGGCGGAGCAGGAGGCGCAGGAGCCCTCCAGGGCGGAGCCGGAGGTGGAGCAGGAGGCGCAGGAGCCCTCCCAGGTGGAGCCGGAGGCAGAGTAGAAGCCCTCCAGGGCGGAGCAGGAACCCTCCAGGGCGGAGCAGGAGGCGCAGGGGCCCTCCAGGGCAGAGCAGGCACCCACGACAGGGACTGGGACCTGGGAAGAGCAGGGATAGAGGAGACAAACAGAAGAGCAGGAGGGGAAGGAGCCCCCCAGGGCAGAGCAGGAGGCACCGGAACCTTCCAGGGCGGAACCAGAGGCAGAACAGGAGGCGCCGAGGCCCTCCAGGGTGGAACAGGAGGCACCAGGGTCCCCAGGGCTGAGCAGGAACCCACATAATGGACTGGGACTTGGGGAGAACAGTGACAGAGGAGGTAGACAGAAGAAAGGGAGAAGCAGAGAGTTTAGCGGTTAACGCCCCCTCCATAAGAGGTTCTACAGCAGGCTGACACCTCTGGAGGCATTGGCGCAGCTTCTCCAACAGGGGAGGCCTCAGGAGCAGACTTGAGACCAGACGGGACCTCTGGAGCAGACTTGAGACCAGACGGGACCTCTGGAGCAGACTTGAGACCAGACGGGACCTGAGCAGACTTGAGACCAGACAGGAGCAGACTTGAGACCAGACGGGAGCTCTGGAGCAGACTTGAGATCAGACGAGAGCTCTGGAGCAGGCTTGTGATCAGGTGTGAGCTCTGGAGCATTCTTGTGATCAGACAGGAGCTCTGGAGCAGACTTGTGACCAGGCGGGAACACTGGAGCAGGCTTGAGAACAGACGTGATCTCAGGGGCGGACTTATGAACAGACGTGACCTCAGGAGCTGACTTGTGAACAGATGTGATCTCAGGAGCGCAGTGTGCAGACCACACACACCAAATGGCAACCGCCATTAAGGGAAGAGCAGTGGCGGGTGGCAGGACCTCTTTAAAGGTAGGTCTAAAAGGTATGGATGCCACTGGGATGTTCGCTGCCCTCACTGATGCTAGTGGTGGGTCCAGCACGCCGGCCATCATGATAGGCCGTGATCTTGGGATGTCAGACGAGGCATGGCAAGGCTCTGGAAGGTCAGACGAGACGTGACTTGGCTCTGGACAAATAGACGAGACATGACGAGGCACTGGGAGGTCTGATGAGACATGGGGAGGCTCTGGGCCGTCAGGCGGAACGTGACTTGACTCTGGGCCGTCAGGCGGGACGTGACTTGACTCTGGACCGTCAGGCGGGACGTGACTTGACTCTGGAACAACTTCACTTGGCACATGAAGATCACCTGTGGCTTGACTTGATTTGTGGTGACTGGCTGAGGCCTGACTGGACTTGTGAAGATCAACTGTGACCTGACCTGGGTTGTGAAGGTCAGCCGTGGTTTGACTTGGTTCTTGGAGATCGGCAGTGACTCGACTTGTTTCGTGGAGACCAGTTGCGGCCTGACTTGACTCAGGAGGATCCGTTCTGACTTTGCTTGACACAAGAACCTCAGCCTTGACCGTACTTTGCTCAGGAACAGCGGTCCTGACATTACTTGACTCAGGAGCGGCAGCTTTGTTCTTGCTTGTCTCAGGAGCAGCAGCTTTGAATCGGTTTGGCTCGGGAACCATAGCTTGAACTTTGCTTGATTCAGGGACCCCGGCTGTGACTTGACTAGACTTAGAAGGAACAGCCGCTGTTATGTGACTTGACTCAGGAACCGCTTCAGGAAGGGCGGCCATGATGGGTGCAGACTCAGGAGCCGAAGACATGACGGGAGCAGGCAGTGGCTTGGTTGACAAGGCATTAGCGGGCGCTGGCTTGGCTGACGTGGCGTTAGCGGGCGCTGGCTTGGCTGACGTGGCGTTAGCGGGCGCTGGCTTGGCTGCCATCTTTGCGACCGGCTCTGGCGTGGCGGCCCTCTTTGCGACCGGCTCTGGCGTGGCGGCCATCTTGTACGGTGGTTCTGGGTGCTCGGGTGAAACCTTGCTTGACCTTGAAGGAAAGAGGCCCGTGACCTTGCTTGACTCAGGAATGACGGCTTTGGCTTGACTGGACCTGGAAGCTTGACTGGGCTTGGTAGCTGGGCTGGACTTGGAAGCTTGACTTGACTCTGGGGTAGCAGCCGCGACGTGAAGGAGCGCCATTTTAGCTGCCCATACAGCCATTAGGGGTGAATCCAGCACGTGGGCCATCATGACCACAGGCCGCGTCCGAGTGCTGGCCGAGAGTTCTGGGATGGCGGCCATCTTGTGGCATGGCTTGGAGACAGCGGCCATCTTGTGAACAGGCTTGGGGATGGCGGCCATCTTGTGCAGTGGCCCTGGCGTGACGGCCATCTTGACCATGCTTGGCTCAGGAGAGATGGCTGTAACTTGACTTGAGGAGCGATAGCTCTGACTTGACTTGACACAGGAAACACAGCTTTAACCTGTCTTGACACAGGAACGACGACCGTAGCTTGACTTGACCTGGAAACTTGACTTGACTCGGGAAATGCAGCTGTAAATTGACTTGACTCGGAAACTTGACTTGACTCAGGAAACACAGCTGCAACTTGACTTGACTCAGGACTTGACTCGGGAAATGCAGCTGCTACTTGACTTGACTCGGAAACTTGACTTGACTCAGGAAACACAGCTGCTACTTGACTTGACTTGGAAACTTGACTTGACTCAGGAAACGCAGCTGCAACTCTACATGGCTCGGGTATGGCAGCTGTGACGTGACGGAACTTCTTCTTAGCCGTCATTCTGTAAACGGGCTCCGCCGTCGCCGCCATAGCATGAGCGCGCTCTGACACGGCCGCCATTTCACGAGCGATCCAGGCGGCTAGCGTGTTCGTGGCATCGTGCTCCGGCATGACCGCCAATCTGCGAGTGGGGTGTGCGGCCGTCATTACCGCGTTGTCGCGTTCCTCCGCGACACCCACAGTACACGTTGAGCCCACAGTGAGAAATGCATAGTCCAAAAAATTGACTAGAGACGAACGCGGACCCTCGCGTCTCAGCTGTGAACGGAGGGGCTGGTTCACGCCGTCACAGAATATTTCAATCTTTATATCGTCCGGGAGGGTGGAATAATTTGAGATGGAGAGAAACTCACGGGTGTATTGTTCCAGTGTCCGTGGTCCCTGCTTAATCCTGCATAAAGTCCTGTTAGTGTCTATATCAGAAGAATGTCCGGGTGAAAAGCTGCTGGATCCTGTGATGGCCGAGTATTCTGTTACAGAGGGAGCGAGACGAGAGACGAGCGGATCCATATGCACACCTTTATTGAAGGGACGAGACATAGACATGGTCAGGCAGGCAGGGTCAAACAACGGCAAACAGGTGTATGGACGGCGAGACAAGAGTAGTCCGTGACAGGCGAGAGTCAATCCAGCGGTGAACGTAATCCGTATGGGCGAGGCAGTAGAGTGGTCAGACAGGCGAGAGTTCCGAGACAGACTTAACGATACAACAAAGCAAAACAAGAAAAAGGAACACAGGAACACAGGGAGAAACGCTTTGTATGACTGCTAGGCAAATCAATACTCGGCGATGTGTGACAGGAAGACCGGGGCTTATATACTGTCTCTGATTGGGCGCGGGTGATAGGAGCAGTGGCTGATGGGGAATGTAGTCCAGAGTGTAGTATAACAGTCAGTGTGTGTAAAGAAGGTGAGAGTGACATCTGGTGGTGAGTGGACGGCGGAACATCGACCAGATTCGTGACACTAAGAAGATAGAAAATAGAAATTTATTTATTAATTTTCTGCTTTCTCTTTATGGTCTTGCCCTTTTTAGGATTAATAAATACAGCAAAATAAAAGAAAAATTAAAAAAATTAAAACCGTTATTAAACAACTGTAAACTTCATATTTCAATAATATGGAACATGTATTTTCAAAAGCATTTGTTATAAAAATTGTAATGGTAAAAACACTTAATAACAGAAATACTTCCTGACTTGAAAATGTGTTTCTTGGGGCACACCCATGCACTAAAGTTATTAAAATACAAACATTTTGCTAAATTGCTTAAAGAGCACCCATCTTGTGTAAATGAGACAGCAGATAATTAAAAACCATAAAGCAATAAACTGAAATGCCCCATTCCAAATGATGTACTTACCATACAGGTATGAAGACTCAAACATGAAAGAAGTCCAACATATACACTTTTACTTTCACTTTTAAACATACACTCCTGCATGTTAATGTGGTTTCCTGCATATTCCATATTTTTTTGTACAATAGCTATTTATTTAATTATATGGTAGGTTTGTGCTATAATTGCTAATCTAATCTTCAACAGGAAAGCAAATCCTTTTGAAAGCCTTTTTGACACTTGAAATGGCTGACCCATTGTCCTGTTCTCAAAAATGAAATACAAACAACAAAGAATAAGTAACTGTTCAGCCCCTTGTTATATTTTTGTGCATTTGTATTCAGATTATAGTTAGAATACTTTTTGAATAGGTCTACTTCTCTTTATCTTGTCTAACCACAAAATGAGGCAATAAAGGGTATATACATATATGATTGTGTAAGGTATTAAATTAATTAATGTAATTAGTTGCTTCACTTAAGTATCTATTTGGCTACTTCTTAATTTAACTGTATCAAAGTATCAGAGATTCTGACGACTTTTAGTCTCTACTTGACTACAATTTTCAGTAAGTATATGTACTCTTTATTCCAGAGATAGGTAACGTCAGTCCTGGAGTGCCACGGTCCTGCAGAGTTTAGATCAAACACACCCGAACAAGCTAATCAAGGTCTTTAGGATTACTAGGGATACATGCAGGTTTTTTTTTTAAGGGTTGGAGCTAAACTCTGCAGGACGTCGGCACTCCAGGACCGAAGCTGCCTAATCCTGTTTTACTCCAATACATTTGTGATGAGGAATACAATGCAGCAGTTTATTTCTGCTACAAAGGAAGTGATATCACCAACTACAGGGCACCCAAACATGTAAATGAGGCTACTTTACACAAATGCGAGTGCATTATTAGGTAGTTTTCGTATAGGACATGGCTGCAGCTGGTGATGAGGCCAAAAACCAGCGCATCCTGTACAAGTAGGCTCTGACAATTTAATTTCACTTAGCAAGATTTTATTTATCTGTTAAGGATATTGGTTTGTTTATACTCCCTTTTAAGCACTTCAGCTTAAACTGAGACTTCAGATGTTGTGTTGACCTTGATTTATTGCAATTTTGAGGTGTCAGTTTTATTTTGATTTTAGAAAATAAATGTCATGGCTCTCCTCACCAATCAGCTGTTTCTTGTTTTTTTACTAGTGCATATTTGAGCCTTTATTCAATATAAGATATTTCACATACTCTAAGACTTTTACTCAAGTCATATTAGAATTGGTAACTTGTAATTTTATCTCTAAACCTTCATGTCACCCCTGTTTCTATAACACTATACTACTTTCCATATTATTTTTTAATGTAATGCAAAATGTTTCATATTGATTTAAACTAATATTTTATTAACACAACATTTTCTTGATAGGCAGCAATTGTGTTGGTTCAGTTATGGTGAAATAAAAATACACAAAGTGTTGATGAAGTGCATTTGAAGAAGGATTGCTTTAATGAATTAAAGAAACATTAATTTGAATTTCAGTTTGCTTAAGGATTAAGGAAGGATAAGGAAGTATAATATGATCTGATTGAAGATATGCATTAGAAATAAAGATGCTGATGATGATCAGATCACTCTGCTGCCTCAGTCTTCTCACGCTGTCTGAAAGCGTGTCTCCCTCCTGCACAGTATAGGGATAAAGACATAGCTGATATAAGAACAATATTAGTAACTCAAACTTAGACAGCTAGAGATGGCAAATAACACCAGTATATACTAGTCCATTGTGTTTTTATTTAAATGGATAGCTTATTCAAAAATTCAGACTTTATTTACTCTACTTATGTTGTTTACCCCTTATTTTGTTCCTAGAGTTCTTTGGAATTCTACTTTTGTGCTCCACAGAGAAAATAACAGCATATGGGCTTGGAACAACATGAGGGTGAGTAAATAATGACAGAATCTTTATTTTTGGGTGGACTGTTGCTTTAAACCTGTGTGATTCAGAGAGACCTCTGACCTTTGAGTTTGATTGGTCCCAGTATCACAGTATTGGTGTGGTAGGTGCTGCTGTCAAGGGATCTTTTGCGACGTGAGAGACAACCTTGGCGGCAGCGAGAGTTGTGATCGTTTTCAGGGCAGATGATCACCTTACACTGCAAGTACACATAGGCGTGAGTCTGGAGGAACTGGAAAGCCTGGAATTTGAACTGAGCATAATAGTGTTGACCGCTGGTGTAGGAATAATATGTGTTGTCTCTGGGACATCTACAATAGACAAAAGAAGAGAAATACAATTTGGATACAGTTTGATCTATAGTCAAACTGTTAGTGCTAACCTGGACATCTCAAGTGATTCCACTGTTACATATGATCTAATGCTGGAGTGAGTTACTGTACATTTAAGAATAAAAAGGTCATACCCATTACGCAGCAGATCATAGGAGTGATCTTTGAAGTCATCAGGATTTGGAGACGCTACACAGGTGTCCAGGAAGAGATCCAGACTGTTGTCAGGTCTGTTAAGCTTGACCTGAACGTACAGATTCTGATTCAGGTTCACCTCATATGGAGAGTCATAAATTTGTTGATTGAAACTGCTGGAGGTGTAGAAGGCTATGCTGGCATTGAAGCGGCCCGTTCCTGTGATGTTGGCATTGACGATCTCCCTGGCCTTGTAGAATATCTGTACCATGGTGTCCGGCTCCATTCGACAGCCCACGTGTAGTAGGAACTGTGACTGACGAGTGATTTCACCTGACTGAGACTGAGAGGCCCGCACATTGTTGGTGTAGGACACATAACCATTCATCATCTAATAGGAAGAAACAGAGAACAGGTGATGTTATAAGGTAAACATGCCCCCCACTGATGCACAAATTAAGGGTGTTAGGGTGCTACTAATCACTGCAAATGTAAGCATTAAAAGCTGACAAGAAGCTAATAAGACAAATTTTTAGTATTGTCACTTGACCGGAGCCATGCTGGATCTGGCACATGTGTAGGTCATACCTCTTTGATGGTCCCACATGTGTCAAGAGGGAAGCTGAACACAACCTCAGTACTGCTAATGGAGGGTCTGCAAACATGGTCATCCACATAAAGGTCATATGGACTCAACCCGAGTGAGTTCAGGTAAGACCTTTGAATGACAATGACCATGTTGTCTGAGGAACAATCCACACGACCTGTAGAGCAAAAAATTTCATCCCCTCAGTGTAATTTTGCACACTGATAGTAAAGGGTGTTTGGGTATAGGCTTATATTTCACAAGACAATACCTTCATCTTCAGTGAGAGAGCTTGTGAAAAGGGCCTTGAAACCATGGCTGACAACAGAGTAGTCACTCCTGAAGGCAACAGTCATGTATTGTGAAGAAGAGTGAAACACCTGGTGTGTGGTGTCATTGAAGCAGACCTTTCCCAGCTGTGGATAACCAGTGGAAGAGCCGTCGTATACTGTGATGTAGTCACAATTACAGCAGCGCTCCAATCTGAAAGAAACAGGCAGAATGGTACCTGATCCAAAAAAGAGAAACATTATGTTCTTGGATGAAATTTATGATTGAAAACTGTGAAAATATTAATATCTGTGACTTCAACAACAAAATATTTGAATCTGACTTTTATCCTCACTGGAATTCAAAGGGACATTTGTAATTGGTTCCACCTGCAGGTTCTAAGTGGTACTGCATAAATAAGCTCTAAAAAAAATCCCTAATAATCAAACTACACCTAATATAACGTTTTAGTAATCATTTTAATACTTATATTAAATTATGTATTTAAAAAAATAAATTGTAGTATTATATTTAATTAAATTATATTAATTACATTGAATTGTGTTAAGTATAAATATGTTTTCTTCAACATTTTAGATGGCGAACATGATTCCACCAGCATTCACCACTGATCTCTCACTTACTGCACATCAGGAAATGTCAGGAAGATCTTCTGTCCTTGCTGAGCAGTGAGATACCACACACGGTAGGTATTGTCATTGTAATAGTTTGGGTAGTTTGGACTGGAAAACAGTCCAGAACCATACAGGTGTCCCCCAACTGGAGTGTGAAAATCTGGAGATCAGAAAGAAATGTATAACATTTTACAGTTACAAACAAGTGTCAACAGAATCAGATACAAATGTGATGTTAATTTAGCTTCAGGCATTACAAAAAACTAGTGACAGCAGTACCTGGTGTTGAGTACGATGGGCAATACCCTGAATAAAGAGAAGGACATAGAACTGGATGAGTATGAACCAAAAGTATGATGTTTCAGTTTTCTAATAATAATTCACGAAAAAATCGTCATTCACGAAGCCACTTGTCACAGTATGCTTTATGGAAATTAGTAGTGTGAGCATTACGCAAAACATCATTTGTATATCTATGCATATTATACATTATACATAGTCTCACGTAGTCAGACCTTCATACTGACGGCAGAAGGTCTGGAAACCTTGGCCGCTTTAAATAGCTAAGTACTGCGCAAGAGGCCATATGACTGACAGGTAAAGCAACCAATCATCTTTCGTTTTGTGCTACGTCATGTTTAGGGGTGTGGAGATGTCCCCACAATAACAGTGCAAGTGCAAAACTCTTGGACATGTTTTAAAGAGTCTATGCCATGAACTTTACATATTTCACATACTTTTCAAAATCCAGCGATTAGTTGATCCTGATAAGTTTACATTGTCACAGTATTAAACACAAAGAAGCTTTCGTCTTTCATTAGGAGGTTTGGCCACACGGCATCTTTGTTTCCGGGCAGAACGTTAAAGACCGCAACACACACAACTCCCCACATGACTCAACCAATCAGATGACAACTTCAAAACTCCTGAGGTGTTTCCAATTTGTTTGCCATATACATCAGCATGACATCTGAGGCTGAGACTACTAGTCTAATACAGTTCATGATATACTTAGCTGTCAATAAGGGCTGTATCACCTGTTTTTGAGGAACTTACATTGAAAGTCATAGCAACAGTTGCCATAGTACTGACAGTCACTGGTGCACGAGCAGCTGCCGAAATTGTATCCACAGTTATACATGCAGGAGGGACCTGCTATAGTAGAGAGAGGAACATATTTTACTAATAATGTCATCAATAGGTGTGTTTTATATATATATATATATATATATATATATACATACATACACATATATATATTATTGTGTTAAATATTGGTGTGTATATTCAGTTAGAAAAGCCACACTGGAGTTATTACTGCCTTTACAGAAATTTTTGTGCATTTAACTGATCCATTTCATGCCATTATGGCTTCACTATCTCATCAGTGTCACTTAAATTCAAATGAATGGCAACAATACCTGTTGTTTCCATTACTGGAGTTGTTGTTGATGAGCAGTAGTCTGTGTGAAGAGAAGAGATAAAACTGAAGTAGTGCCACAGTTCTGCTTTGATTCAGTAAAATGCATTTCATCATGTCTGTCTGATCAATAGGAACTTACTGTTGTAGTCAGGGCAACAGTCCAGATATTGTTGACAAAGGTTGTCACATGCACAGATAGGAAGCACAATGCCACAGCTATTCTCACAGGAGGCTACATCTGCTGTTGAATACATGCATTTATTTTAAAATGACAGGTTGAAATTACTCCACTTACATAAATTGTTGTTGATTCAGCTTATTATTTGATGTCATTATGATGTCAGGTGAGTCTAATTTGCAGTACCTATTATAGTTGTTGGTTCTGTCGTCATTGTCGTCATCATTGTTGTCGTCTGTGAGCAGTAGCCTGTATAAAGTGAAGAGATAAAACAGCATTTTGTTGTACATTTTACACTGTAAATTTAAAGTTACATATATGAAAATAAATTCAAATTCTGGAAATTACCCATATGCTCAAAATACGAGAGAGATTTGTGTATAATAATTGATTTTGAAGTATCTGATCAAGAGGAACTCACTGTCATAGTCTTCGCAACAATAGTACTGACAGTCATAGGCGCATGAGCAGATGCCAAAGTCTTGTCCACAGTTATACATGCAGGAGGGAGCTAGCAGAGAGGAACAGATTTTATTCATTGGTGTCATCTGTGTATGTTTAATGCGCACATTATTGGGTCACGTCATTCATTACTGTACACATTTAGTTAGAAGAGCAAAGATGGACTAATTGCTGCCTTTATAAAGGTTGTTTAATTTCATTAGTGTCTCTTAAATTCAACTCACAGAATGAAGGAGTTATTGTTGTTGTTGTTGGTGGTGGTGGTCGTGTTGTTGAGGCTGAGCAGTAGTCTGTGTAAAGAGAAGAGATAAAACTGAAGTAAAAGAAAAGTAATGCCACAGTTCTACTTTGATTCAACAAAATGCATTCCATCATGTCTGTCTAATCAATCGGGACTCACCTTCGTAGTCAGGGCAGCAGTACCCATATTGTTGACAAAGGTCGTCACAACCACAAATGGGAAGCATATGGCCACAGTTATTCTCGCAGGAGCCTTCATCTACTGTTGAATGTATACTTTTATTTTAAAATGACAGGTTGAAATGATTCCACTTATTATTTAATGTCATTATGATGTCAGGTGAGTCCAGCTAATTTGCAGTACCTATTATACCATATGTAGTTGTTGGTTCTGTTGTGGTCATTGTCGTTGTCGTCTGTGAGCAGTAGCCTGTATAAAGTGAAGAGATAAAACGCCATTTTGTTGTACATTTTACACTGTAAATTTAAAGTTACATATATGAACATCAGAAAATCAATTCAAATTCTGGAAATTACCCGTATGCTCAAAATACGAGAGAGATTTGTGTATAATTGATTTTGAAGTATCTGATCAAGAGGAACTCACTGTCATAATCTTCGCAACAGCTGTAATAGTACTGACAGTCATAAGCACATGAGCAGATGCCGAAGTCGTGTCCACAGTTATACATGCAGGAGGGTAAATCTAGAAGACAGAAAAACACATATTACCATGAAGCCATTAATACATGTACGACTACAAAAACACCCAGGGAGAGTTTTGAATCTGACAGACAGGTATGATGTAAGTGAACCTGTTGTAGTTGGCCAAGTTGTCGTTGTCAGTAAGCAGTAGCCTGTATAAGGGGAGAGGGAAGAAATAGAAAAGCTTTTTTGTACATTTTGTATTGTAATTTTAAAGTTACCTATATGAACAGCAGAGAATTATTTCAGTTGCATTCTGGAAATTACAGGGGATATCAGGGTATAATGATTGACCTTGAAGTGTCTAATCAAGAGGAACTCACGGTTGTAGTCATAGCAGCAGTTTTTGTTGTCCTGACACGAGTCGTCACATGAACAAGTGCCAAGGGAGAATCCACAGTTATTCTTACATGAATTGGAATCTAACAAACCGAGAAATAGATTTTAACCATTATTCGAAATAATGGGAATCACAGTAAACATCCCTTGTTCCAGTTGCTCTTAAGAAATTCACTTTCTCAATGATTATATTAAAGATTCTTTAGTATTTCTAAGAGGAAATATTAGAAAAAGTGTGATTTCCTAGTGCTAACTTTGAAAAATGCATTTAAAAAAAAAAAATTGACTGACAATATTCATGTGTATCTTTAATTAATGCTGTTGGATTGATAATGCATTACTAGTAATGCAAAGTAAAGTAAGGGATTACTCTTATTTTTCTGTAATTATTATTATGTAATTCTGTATAAACAATAGTGCATGAAACATCAAAACTTTATTTATTTGAAAGAATTAAAAAAGTAGTTTTATGTCTATCCTTGTATTCAGCTGTTTGATGCTGATTTTGGTTTTGGAAAGTTTAGTAAGTAATGCATTACTTTTTAGTAATCTTATTACACTGTTGAAGATGTAATACATAGTTAGTAATAATTACTTTTTAGAGTAACTTACCCAACACTGAAACATTGTTATATAAACTAGTCGGTAACTACACTGATTTAAGCCTTAAATAAACACTGTGGTGTCACACCCCTGTGGACTGTTTGAGTTGGTTTCTCCCTCTGTTGCCCGTATTTGCTCCTTCCTGTTCCTGTCCTTGTCAAGTCATTATTAGTTAATCACCCACACCTGTCTGTGTATGATTATCCTGTCTATTTAAGTTGCCTTTAGTGCTGTGTTTGTTGTCCGGTCTTGTCAATGTGTACATGTTTGTTTCTACCCTCCCGTTGTGGATTTACCTGCGTTGGACTTTTCCTGTGGATTATATTAAAGACTTTATATTTGACCTTCGTCTTCGTTCACCCCTTCCTCGCATGATACGTGACATATGGTATGTTTCTGATAGAGTAAAAAGAAGTGGCTCATAGGAGTCTTGCATGCGGGAATCTGCCTGCTCAGGCTGATTTTGTATTTTGATTTTAGTATTTTTGATTCTCAAAAAGGAAGTGGCTCACACAAGTAATTTGTTCATCAGACCACACGGGTTCTACTGAATGTTTTTGATTCAAATAAAAGAAGGCAGGTCAAAAAAGTGACTGATTTGGGAGCACAGGGAAGATATGAGACTGAAGACTGCTTAGTGAATGCATGTGCAGAAAAACATTGCCAGATTCGAACATTCAGTCTTAAATTGTTTTTTAAAAATTAAATGAATTCTGTTCACTTCATTTAATTGCTTACCTACAAAGAACCAGTTAGCGTGAAATCCTCTTCCTGATACACTGCCATCGCTGTAGAAAAGCACAGTCAGATCATTGTTGCTAGAGTTGTACTGTTTGTTCTCATAGTCCCGTATTTCTCCCAGTAAGGGGTAGAGGGTAGTAGGACCATCATATACTCTGATGTAATCACAGCATTCTTCCAAACTAGCAAAAAGACAGAGAAACAAATTCATGTTTTTTCAAAGAAAGAAATTACATAATTTAATAATAAATAATAAATAAATAATAAATGTTTCCTACAAAACATCAGTGAAGCTCAATAACACGGTTGTCGCCCCTGTGCTATGCATGGTCCATGTGCACCGTGCGTCATTTGGATATTGATTAGGGTACTGAGGGCTGAAAAATTCACCCATCCAATCTGTCATAGTGCCACCACATGATGCTTCACATAGAGATGAAAAACAGAGAATGAATAAATATTCACAACAACTTTCATGCAGAAAATCATGAATTGTGAACCGGTTAATTATATTCTTACCTTGAGAGGTTCTAGCTGTTACAAGCAGACAAAGGAGAAAAGTCAGAGCTTCCATCTTTCTCTTCTGATCAGGTTTGTTTTCAGTTATTCAGCTTCCATTTTTATAGTCAAAACCAGCCTAAGGACGTTTTCTTTATGACACATCAATATCCTCATGCTTCTGATGGAATAATATAAATAAAGCAGTATAATCGTGGAAAAGACACAGCTGAATATTATACAACTTGTATTATTACTCTTGGCTCTGTATAAATTTATGAATATGTCTGTTTACACAAAGTCTGTGATTATGGAGTGATCATGTTAATTCATCTATAAACATTTACTCTTAGGCAACATTAACACCTTTACATAAAAACTATAAATACACAATGAATACATGCAACAAAAGAGAGCACGTCTGTGGTGTGACACAAGATACATTAAATGAGCGCTAGTTTCAGTTACCTGGATGAAAAAAAGTGTATTGAAACAACGTAGAACTGCCACAATGAAGTGTGTACAATAGCATCATAAACATTATCTGTACCACAATCTCTGATCACACCACTATCACAAACTTTGTGTCAACAGATACTGCATCCAGCTGTGTCGTTTCCACAGTCACATAGTTTCAGGCTCCAGGATATTGATCTGTCATAAGGATATCCTACGCTAATTGTCCTTTTCTGTATGCTTTTATCTGTTAAAACCTTTCAGAGTAAGATACTTATTTAATGGTCAACAAATTATTAAATTCATGAAAAACAACAGCATCAGGAATATAGCCAGTCCACCTTTTCACTGCACACAGCAAATGATGTTTAATAGACCAAAAACATTCACAAGGGTGTAAAAGTCAGAAATCATGCTTCAGACAGTGGATACTGAGTAAAAGTCCAAGTATCTAGCAAAAAACATACTTCAGTTAAAGTTACAAATGCAAACTTGAAACTGTAAAAGTAGAATATAGAAAAAATAAAAACAAGAGAGAAGTTTCTTATTCAAACATTTTGAATATTTTTCTTAATGGAAAGTGAATGACAGAAACATAAAACAAAATGCAGTAACGCAGTACAAATTGTACATGATTTGCATAGCATGTTTTATACCGTTGCTGATGCACGCTCATAAATTAACTTCTTGCGTTTTTTTTTTTGTTTTTTTTTTAAACTTTCTTTCACGGTAACAACAACAGTCCCTAGATTTGTGTCTAGAGAGTTCCTGCGAGATTAAGAATGTGGCATACCATACATACAAAGCACCGTGACAGTGGCTCAGTTGCTTTCCAGTGATTAGTGGTGTAGAACAATGATCACTGTCTTTAATATCACTTTTGTGTCACTTCAGACACCCACACTTTCATTTTTCTGTTAACAACCCAGTGCTGGGTGAAATATAGAGAAACCCAGTGACAGGGTTAACTGTTTAACCCAAACTTCTAGGTAATTTTATTTAACTCAACTATTGTTTCACAATTACTATATGGCTGGCTTAAAATGAACATCAAATAGGTTGTAAATTAACAATCAGACACATAATTACTAGAGGCATCAGCAATAATCAAATGGTGAACATTTATTAATTAGCAACTTAAAAAATGTTTATTTAATTACTGTTTAGTTAACTTATTAAACATATTAATAAATGTTAATTTCCAACCTATTTTGGGTTCATCTTAAGCAAGAATTTCAGTCATTTTTCAGCAATAATTAAGATAAATAAAACTACCCAGAAGGCTGGGTTAAAACAACCCAATTGCTGGGTTTGTCCATATTTGACCCAGCGCTGGACTGTTATTTTTATTTTTTATTTTATTTTATTATTTTTAACCCATTATTTTTTAGAGTGTGATATCCTCCTCTAACTGGTAATGAGGGCACATAAAGGCCAGGATGGCTCTGGTGCACCCAAAAAATCCAATAACTAATCTTTTATTTATTATTTTGATCCATACAATGTATTGCTGTCTTTTCCTACAAATATACCTGTGCTACTTACGACTGGTTTTGTGGTCCAGTGTCACATATAAGGTTTGGGAAAAAAAAAAAATTTGAACGGCAGTGAAGTCATGCGACTGACACTTGAAGGTCATATGATAATGACAATGTGGTGAATATAGTCATACTACTCATTTATACCATATAGAACATAAAAAAACATATAGATTAAAAGTGTATATATATATATATATATATATATACTTTTAATGGTTGCAAAGTAATTACTTACTAAATTTATAAAATATACATAAAATATAAATTTGGTAAATACGTACTCCAGAGAACATGTGATTTCAGATGTGATTTTTTCTCAGTAGGACTATATCTTGGATTTAGATATAATAATAATAATATATATATATATATATTATTTTTTTTTACTTTTATTTTGGGGTCCAATTCTCAATTTTTACTAACTATTAACTATTACTTTTGCCTCAGTACATGCCTAAATTTCTGTGTACTAATTGTCAATAGGTAGTTGATAAGTTAAGTGCATATCAGGGATCTAAAATATGGTCATACAGAAAAAGGCATTAACATGTCCTTTATAAATACTAATAAACAGACAATATGCTAGTAATATGCATGATTATAAGCAACTAGTTAGTGAGAATGGTATAGTGAGAATTGTCTAAACCAAAAATATTAAAATTAATTAATATAGAAATTAATAACATTCAAACCTCCAAAAACCTTTAAATCTAACAGGTTTTGAACAAAACTAGTTTGAGCAAGAAATGATATGTTTGTCTTTGTCTTTTGTACCTTGCATTATGTTGATTCATTTCACAGAGGCCATAAAAACACAATTAATGCAATGCAAGAGAATATAAACAACTGCAGACACTAGTGATCAGAACTGCTGTTTAGTAATGCTTTATTGAATTGCAGAAATACAATTTGTGTTTTATTTAATTTGCTGGGTGGTTAAGATTGATTAATAGTAATGATTAAGGTGATGATTGAGTAGATGATTCATTCATTCCTTCTATTCCAGTTCATTCCTTTGACTTCTCCAAATCCTTCACACCACGCCTTAGTCCTTGACAGATAGAGAAATGAAGGGAAAGACATTAGGAAAATCTCAGTATTAACACATCAAACACTGACAGGTAAATTCATTAGAAATGATACCTGTTAATGCCCTCTGACCTTTGAGTTTGATTGGCCCCAGTATCACAGTGTTGGTGTGGTAGGTGCTGCTGTCAAGGGATCTCTTGCGACGTGAGAGACAACCTTGGCGGCAGCGAGAGTTGTAATAGTTATCAGGACAGATGATCACCTTACACTGCAGGTACACACAGGCGTGAGTCCGGAGGAACTTGAAAGCCTAAAATCTGAATCTAGCGTAATAGTGATATCCACTGGTGTAGGAGTAATATGTGCTGTCTCTGGCACATCTACAAAAGGCAAAAGAAGAGATAATTTGGACACAGTTTGATCTACAGTCAAACTGTTAGTGCAAATGAGCACAAAAACATATTTAGTGTAGGAACAACAGAATTCTGACTGAAATACTGTCTTAGATCTGAACTGATTCCACTGTCACATGTGATATGATAGTGGAGGGAGTCACATTTAAGAATAAAAAGGTGTTACCCGTTACGCAGCAGGTCATAGGAGTGATCTTTGAAGTCATTGGGATTTGGAGACGCTACACAGGTGTCCAGGAAGAGATCCAGACTGTTGTCAGGCCTGTTTAGCTCGACCTGAATGTACAGATTCTGGTTCAGGTTCACCTCATATGGAGAGTCATAAATTTGATAGTAGAAACTGCTGGAGGTGTAGAAGGCTATGCTGGCATTGAAGTGGCCCATTCCTGTGATGTTGGCATTGATGATCTCCTTGGCCCTGTAGAGTATCTGCACAGAGAGTGGGTGATTTTCAGTTTTGGCAAAAGAAAACAGAGATACTAGCCCTTATATCAGTATGGGAGCCATGCTGGATCTGGCACATGTGTAGGTCATACCTCTTTGATGGTCCCACATGTGTTAAGAGGGAAGCTGAACACAACCTCACTACTGCTGATGGAGGGTCTGCAAACATGGTCATCCACATAAAGGTATTAGTATTATTTCAGAGGGCCATTACCTTGATCTGCGGTCAGAGAGCTTGTGAAAAAGGCCTTGAAACCATGGCTGACACCAGAGTAGTCACTTCTGAAGACAACAGTCATGTATCGTAAAGAAGAGTGAAACACCTGGTGTGTGGTGTCATTGAAGCAGACCTTTCCCAGCTGTTGATAACCAGTGGAAGGGCCGTTGTACACTGTTATGTAGTCACAGTTACAGCAGCGCTCCAGTCTGAAAGAAACAGACATTTTAACCCAAGTCAAACAAGCCATATAACTTGTTCCACCTGCAGGCTGTTAGTGGTGCTGCACAAAAACGTCAATAATAACACTTGTTCAATAATAACACTTTTCATTAATCAAAGATTGCTTGTTAGCAATCTTTATAGATAGCAAATATACTTCCCCTAGTTCAACCACATTTAAATCAATCACATGTTCTCTCACTTACTGCACATCCGCAAATGTCAGGAAGATGTCCTTGCTGAGCAGTGAGATACCACACACAGTAGGCATTGTCATGGTAATAGTTTGGGTAGTTTGGACTGGAAAACAGTCCAGAACCATATAGGTGTCCTCCACACTCAGGGTGAGGAACTGGAGATTGTGATGCCCCAAAATATATGAAAAAGTTCCCACAATACATACAGTTGTTGATCAATGTGTAAAGGTGTCTTTGACAAGAGGCTGATACATTGAGGTAAATCATGCTGACTGTACATGTAAGTAGCCATCAAATGTGAAAATGGCCATTACCAGATGAGATGGTCTGTTGCAGCAGTTGTATATGTGGTGTTGCTGCTCCCCACATCTGGAAGAAAAGTTTTAATGACTAGTTATTAATAAAGAGACACACAAATTTCGTCTTTATAGGTGGGAAAGGTTATTTAAAAATGGAAAAAAATATTTGAAAAAAAGAAAATCAGTTCAATTTAATTGGCAAATCAAGTTAAATTTGATAATACACTTTAAACAATACTTGCAAATAGATACAGAATTTGATATAGCAAACTATTAGGTTTAAACTCACATAGATGAAGTTCTATTTATTTCTTTTAATTGCATACCCACAAAGACCCAGTTTGCATGAAATCCTCTTTTAGTTATACTGTAATCACTGTAGAAAAGCACGGTCAGATCATTGTTGTTGGATTTAAAAGACTGGCCCCAGTCCTGTACTTCTCCCAGTAAGGGGTAGTGGGTAGAAGGACAATCATAAACTCTGATGTGATCACAGCATGTTTCTAAACTAGCAAGCAGAGAAGACAGACATAATAAATGTAAAAATCTTTGTTTGTCTACCATATTAGTATGTTGTTGCTGTTTCCTTGGAAAAAAAGGAAAATAAAAGTTACACATTTTCAATATTTAGTCTCAGTTCCAAAATGAAAATAATGCCATACGCAACATCGTAGCAGAGCAGACAGAGATAACAAATGTACATTGTTTGTCCACCATATTAATATTTTGTTGTAATGTTTCCTTGGAAAAGAAATTTAAAAGTTATTCATTTTCACTATACAGTCTCCATTCCAAAATAAAGAAATTCAAATAGTGTCTTACTCAGCATCATTGAAGGTCAATGACACGGTCGTGTTTCCTGTGCTATGAATGGTCCACGTGCAGTATGAGTTATCAGGGTAGCTATTAGGATACTGGGGACTGAATAATTTACCCATCGAATCTGTCATATAGCCACCACATGATTCTTCACATAGAGATGGAAGATGGAAAACAGAATAAAAACACAGACAAATACTGATTAACAACTGAAGGGGTTTAGTTAAAAATAAGAACTTAATAACAAATAAAATAATAACAATAAAAGCTCATACCAAAATATTTTTTTTAAAAGAATGAAATTCTTGAAAATATTTTGGCATGAGACGGCTATATCACCCTGATGTTTTTTGACTTGGTGTCCTCCAAAAAATAAATACAGAAATTAAAAACATTAAAACTTCCTAATACATTATTAAATACATTAATAAATTCATATATATCAAGTTCTAATTATTTCTTTTAATTGCATACCCACAAAGGCCCAGTTTGCATAAAATCCTCTATTTGTTACACTGCCATCACTGTAGAAATGCACAGTCAGATCATTGTTGCTGGATATGAAAGGCTGGTCCCAGCCGTCCCGAATTTCTCCCAGTAAGGGGTAGTGGGTAGAAGGACCATCATATACTTGGATGTAATCACAGCATGTTTCCAAACTAGCAAGCAGAGAAGACAGACATAATAAATGTAAAAATCTTTGTTTGTCTACCATATTAGTATGTTGTTGCTGTTTCCTTGGAAAAAAGGAAAATAAAAGTTACACATTTTCAATATTTAGTCTCAGTTCCAAAATGAAAATAATGCCATACGCAACATCGTAGAAGATCAGTAATACAGTCTTGTTCCGTGGGCTATGAATGGTCCATGTGCAGTTTGAGTTATCATTGTAGTTATTAAGATACTGGGCACTGAAAAATTCACCGATCCAATCTGTCATATAGCTGCCACATGATTCTTCACATAGAGAAGGAAGATGGAAAACAGAATAAAAAGGCAGACACAGCTGTAATTATGAGAGAATGACTACAAATTCAGCAAAGCACATTGGGAGAGATTGAAAGTCATAATACCAGCTCAGTTCATGTATTTTAATCACATACCAAAGACCCAGTATGCATCAAATCCTCTATTTGTTACACTGCCATCACTGTGGAAAAGCACAGTCAGATCATTGTTGCTGGATTTGAAAGACTGGTTCCTGTAGTCCCGTATTTCTTCCAGTAAGGGGAAGGCGGTAGAAGGACCATCATACACTCTGATGTAATCACAGCATGTTTCCAAACTAGTAAGCAATAAGGAGATAGAAACGCACACAAATGTATTAGTTTTGTGTTTGTAAAACCATACTAATATTTTAACCAAGAATATTTAAGGACATTAAGTGTTCACAAAATATTTAACAAAAAAAAAAAAAAAAAAATCAAATCTATTCTCTAAATTTAGATCATTTTATTTAACCGTGCTGATGAACTAGTGACAAACAAGTATAACTGTTTCCTACTCTACATCATTGAAGATCAACGACACAGTTGTGTTCCCTGTGCTATGAATGATCCATGTGCACCGAGCGTTATTAGGGTAGTTTTCAGGGTACCGAGGGCTGGAAAAATAACCGATAAAACTTGTCATATAGCCACCACAGGGTTCTTCACATAGAAATGGAAAACAAGAAAATAAAAATATTTAAAATTTTACATTTTCATGAAAAAAAAAAAAGGAAACCACATAATCAGTTATTCTGCAAGGCTTTAGAATAGGGAACACATCCACTATTAATTAAAAGTTTTTCCTCAATAAACTCCTAATTTGCTGCTTATTAATAGTTAGAAAGGTAGTTGTTAGGTTTAGGTATGATGTTGGACTAGGGGTCTAAAATATCCTCATGCAGAATAAGGCATTGATATGTGCTTTATAAGTAGGGTACAAAGGGGTAAAAGGCGCCTTTGATATTATTTTTCTCCAAACCACTAGATGGCACAAAAACATGGCGTAGCACTTTCTAAAACATCCACTTTTCAAGATACACATACAAACGTATCTGATCCTTGACGTGATCGCGGGCTGCAGCGTGAAGTTGACTACTTGATCTAATTTTTTTTTTTTTAATGTTGTAGATTTATTTAGCAAATGAGAATCGCTAAAATGGATGCATATATTTTGAAACAAATGTCTTCTTAATGATTTTCAGTTTTGTTTAAGATAATTAAAGCAACAGTTTTTAAATAACAAAAGAATATGTAAAAGTATGGTATTTGGGGTAAAAAGCGCCCCCGCTGTTGGGGCTAAAAGGCACAATAATTAACAAGATAATTAATAGATGGCTGACTTTTCCATGTGTTGGCATGACATGGTTAGATTCAGATGGTAAATATCATATATTATGTTGGGTGTCCATCTTAGAGATAATCACCATGTTTAGAATGAAACCATCATATTTAAAATCATGATATTAATGATATCATATAATAAAATATCATTTGTTGTTGCTACTGTACATCTGTAATAAATTATGGGATCTCCTTCAGTGCTTTCAGAATCTTTACTTTAACACAAATGAATTCTTTTATTTTTCAAAATAAGCAGAAAATGGTACAAATGTTGCTAAAGCCATTGTTTTGAACAAGTATTAACTTAGACATTATTTAAAAAAAAAAAAAAAACATTATTTTAGCTAAAGTATTTATATCAATACTGTGTGCCCTTTGCCCTATGCTTGCCACCTCATATATTTATAAGATTTTCAATCAAAATAAACCACTTGTATGATTTATTGTCACACGAAATCTGTTGCTCCATAAATGTTCAATACAAACGTTTATATATATTTTTTTCTATTATACATTTTAGGTGCAGTGAACGGCACATTTTTTCTTATAGTGTGCCTTTAGCCCATTGTACCCTACTAATAAACAGCCAATATGCTAGTAATATGCGTGCTAATAAGCAGCTAGTCAGCAGTGTGAATTTGTCAATAAAATAGTTTTACCAGTTATTCTAATGTCTCTTGCATTATACAATTAGGATAGATACACTGTAAAAAACAATTTGTTGAGTCAACTTAAAATAATTTGTAACCTGGCTGCCTTAAAATTTTAAGTTCAGTCAACTCAAAAAAAAAAAGTTTATTCAACTTGAAATGTTAAATTATACTAAGTGACAACTTAGACATTTGAGATGAATCAACCTAAAATTTTAAGGCAGCTGGGTTACTTACCCATCTGTTAAGTTTAGGAAACACAAATATCTAAGTTGTTACTTAGTACAACTTAACATTTCAAGTTGACTAAACTTATTTTAGTTGACTGAACTTAAAATTTTAAGGCAGCAGGGTAACAAATTATTTTAAGCTGACTCAACAAATTGTGTTTTTTATTTTTTTACAGTTTAGATAGATACATACATACCTGAAAAACCTTCAGTGGAATACAGCCAGTCACCTACAAAAACAAAATATTGCAACATATCGAATGATGTTCCGAAGTTATATAAAAAAATATATATAAAAAGCCATGGTCAACACTATATAATGTTGAAGGATATTTACCTACTGTCTGTGATCCAATGATATTTGCTGTAATTTGACACAAGCATAACTTTTAATGTAATGTAATACTTATCTTTCTGTATGAGCAATGTATTAAATGTTTTTTTTCTAAGATTACTAAGTCATTTCACTGAACTGAGAAATCATTTGAGCAAAACATGTTGTTCAAGCTAGCAGCTATTCCATATGTTGAACAGTTTTGTCCAATAAATGATAATCTTACCCTGAAAGGCAGTTAGAAGCAGACCGAGGAGGAGAGTCAGAGCTTCCATCTTTCTCTTCTGATCAAGTTTGTCTTTAACTTTCCAGTCATCACTTTTATAGTCAAAACCAGCCTAAGGATGTTTTCTTTATGACACATCAATATCCTGATGCTTCTGATGGAATAATATCAATAGAGCAGCATAATCGTGGAAAAGACACAGCTGAATATTATGCAACTTGTATTATTACTCTTGGCTCTGTATTAATTTATGGATATGTCTGTTTACACAAAGTTTGTGATTATGGAGTGATCATGTTAATTCATCTATAAACATTTACTTATAATGTTATCACCATTACATAACAAAAGGTGGGAAAGGGAATTTAAAAATAGAAAAAATAATTGAAAAAAAAATCAAATCAATTGATTTGATGAATCAAGTTATACACTTAAAACAATATTTGCAAATAGATACAGAATTTGATATAGCAAACTATTAGGTTTAAATTCATATAGATGAAGTTATATTTATTATTTCTTTTAATTGCATACCCACGAAGACCCAGTTTGCGTGAAATCCTCTGTTTGTTACACTGTGATCACTGTAGAAAAGCACAGTCAGATCATTGTTGCTGGATTTGAAAAACTGTCCCCAGTCCTGTACTTCTCCCAGTAAGGGGTAGTGGGTAGAAGGACCATCATATAGTCTGATGTGATCACAGCATGTTTCTACACTAGCAAGCAGAGCAGAAAGAGGTAACAAATGTACATTGTTTGTCCACCATATTAGTATTTTGTTGTAATGTTTCCTTGGAAAATGAAATGTAAAAGTTAATAATTTCCAGTATACAGTCTCCGTTCCAAAAATAAGGAAATTCAAATTGTGTCTTACTCAACATCAAGCAAACATTTACAGTTTTACAAAAATATAAAAATGAATACATGAAACAAGAGAGAGCAAGTCTGGTACGACACAAGAGACATGAAAGTAGCGCTAGTTTCAGTTACCTGGATAAAAAAAGGGTATTGGAACCGCCATAATGAAACGTATACAATAGCATCATAAACATTATCTGTACCACAATCTCTGATCACACAACTATCACAAACTTTGTGTCAACAGATACTGCATCCAGCTGTGTCGTTTCCACAGTCACGTAGTTTCAGGCTCCAGGATATTGGTCTGTCATAAGGATATCCTACGCTAATTGTCCTTTTCTGTATGCTTTTATCTGTTAAAACCTTTCAAAGTAAGAATTTTTTTTAATGGCAAACAAATTGTCAAATTCATAAAAAACAGCAGCATCAGGACCATAGCTAATCCACCTTTTCACTGCGCACGTAACATTTTAATTATATTTTGTTAAAATGAATGAAATGACTCGAAAAAAGATTTGTTCATTTTGCTGAACAAGACTCAAAGGTCTGAGTCGGTAAAATGATCCGAACTTCCCATCACTACTACGAATCACATGTAAGTTCATCGTCTGTGTACTGAGTATGGCAAAAAAACATCTTATTTTCTCCTACAACTTGAGAGGAGGACATCGTTGTACCTTTTTGTTTGTAAACAGCGTTTACAAACTTACTTGCACTGTCTTAGTCTTTGTGCGTTCGCTTTGTAAACACTGGGTCTGTAGTTTCGCCTACGTTCCGCATGACCTTTCGACATGATTCAATAGTTCGTAGCGTCGTGAACACGCATCCCAGAGCCTGTGCTACACAAGATTTTGTGCTTAAAAAGTCTAAAAAACGTTATTTTCCAAAAAAATGACAGATTGTTTCGCTAGATAAGACTGGGATCGTTTAGAGCCCCTTGAAGCTGCATTTAAACTACATTTTGGAAGTTCAAAATCAGGGCGCCAGTGTAGTCCATTATATGGAGAGAAATCCTGAAATGCTTTCCTCAAAAACCATAATTTCTTTATGACTGAAGACAGAAAGGCATGAACATCTTGGATGACAAGGGGGTGAGTAAATTATTTGTGAATTGTTGTTCTGAAAGTGGAGTTCTCTTTTAATTCAGTGAAAGTATGGATACTGAGTAAAAGCTCAATTAAGTGTCTACCTTTGCAAATCATTAGCTAATGATTAATTAAAAGCAGACAACTGGAAATTAAAGTACATAGCTTTGACGATTGTGGTAATTAACATATGAATTTAAATCATTAGTTAATATAACATGTTATTAGGGAATTAATACACATTTATCTAATAACAGTTTATTGATTACTGTTCGTTAGGTGCTGATGCAGTAATCATTAATAAATAAGTTGTTTCTGCATGTTGGTGGCACCATTAGAACCATCAGAATGGCCATATAAACAAATTAAATGGAAAAGTGAAAATAAACCATTGGAGAAACCAGTGACAAGAACTGCTGTTTAGAAATGCTTTATTGAATTCCAAAAATACAATCTGTATTTGAATTAATTTGCTTGGTGGTTAATAAGAATTGATTAATAGTAATGATTAAAGTTATAATTGAGAAGATGATCACTTTGTTCCTTCGAAGTTTCAAACTCCTTCACACCATGCCTTGAATGACAGTACATGGACAGAAAATTAGAAAAGCGTCAATTTTAATACAGTTCATCACAAATTATACCTGTTAATGGCCTCTGACCTTTGAGTTTGATTGGCCCCAGTGTCACAGTATTGGTGTGGTTGGTGCTGTCAAGGGATCTCTTGCGACGGTAGCGGCAACCCTGGCGGCAGCGAGAGTTGTAATCATTATCAGGACAGATGATCACCTTACACTGCAGGTACACATAGGCGTGAGTCCGGAGGAACTTGAAAGCCCGGAAACTGAATTGAGCGTAGTATTGATGACCGTTGGTGTAGGAATAATATGTGTTGTCAATGGGACATCTACATAAGATAAAAAAAAGAAATACAGTATGGTTACAGTTTGAGCTACAGTCAAACTGTTAGTGCAGATGAGTAGAAGAACATATTTAAAGTAGGAGCAACAGAATTCTAAAATACTGAAATACTTACGTCTCACATATGATATGATGGTGAAGGGAGTCACATTTTAGAATAAAAAGGTCTTACCCGTTACGCAGCAGGTCATAGGAGTGATCAGTGAAGTCATTAGGATTTGGAGACGCTACACAGGTGTCCAGGAAGAGATCCAGGCTGTAGTCATGCCTGTTTAGCTCAACTTGAACATACAGAGGCTGGTTCAGGTTCACTTCATATGGAGAGTCATAAATTTGATAGTAGAAACTGCTGGAGGTGTAGAAGGCTATGCTGGCATTGAAGCGGCCTGTTCCTGTGATGTTGGCATTGATGATCTCCTTGGCCTTGTAAAATATCTGCACCATGGTGTCCGGTTCCATTCGGCAGCCCACGTGTAGTAGGAACTGTGACTGACGAGTGATTTCACCCGACTGAGACTGAGAGGCCCGCACATTGTTGGTGTAGGACACATAACCATTCATCATCTAAAGGGAAAGAGAGACAGAAAGTGGGTGATTTTCAGTTTTGACAAAAGAAAACAGGTACCACCCCTTATATCAGTACTGGTGCCATGCTGGATCTGGCACATGTGTAGGTCATACCTCTTTGACGGTTCCACATGTGTCAAGTGGGAAGCTGAACACAACCTCAGTACTGCTAACGGAGGGTCTGCAAACATGGTCATCTACATAAAGGTCATGTACACTCAACCCGAGTGAGTTCAGGTAAAACCTTTGAATGACAATGACCATGTTGTCCGAGGAACAATCCACACGACCTGTAGAGCAAAGAATTTCATCCCCTCAGTGTAATTTTGTGCATTTAAAAAGTATTTATTAAAATGTATTAATATTTTTGAATAACTACAGCTTTTAGCATCTAAAAATTGTTATATTTTAGTATTATTTTACAGGGGATTACCTTGATCTGCAGTCAGAGAGCTTGTGAAAAGGGCTTTAAAACCATGGCTGACACCAGAGTAGTCACTCCTGAAGACAACAGTCATGTATTGTGAAGAAGAGTGAAACACCTGGTGTGTGGAGACATTGAAGCAGACCTTTCCCAGCTGTAGATAACCAGTGGAAGGGCCGTCGTACACCGTGATGTAGTCACAGTTACAGCAGCGCTCCAGTCTGAAAGAAACAGACATTTCATCCTGAGCTAAACAAGCCATTTAACTGGTTCCACCTGCAGGTCGTTAGTGGTACTGCACAAAAAAAACCCTCAATAATAACACTGCATCTAGCAGTACACAATAACATTTTTGCTGTATATATTAAAGACTAAATAAAATGAGATAAAAACGTTAAATGTGTTATAAATCAGAGGTTTTTTATTAATCAAAGATTGCTTGTAACTTTATAGATAGCAAACATAATTAAACTAGTTTGACCACAGTTAAATCAATGACTTGTTCTCTCACTTACTGCACATCAGCAATTGTCAGGAAGATCCTCTGTCCTTGCTGAGCAGTGAAATACCACACACAGTAGGCATTGTCATGGTAATAGTTTGGGTAGTTTGGACTGGAAAACAGTCCAGAACCATATAGGTGTCCTCCACACTCAGGGTGAGGAACTGGAGATTGTGATGCCCCAAAATATGAGATACATTCAACATTGTCCAGGCATGTGGGAAAAGAGGAGAAAAAGTTAGCAAAATTGGCACAATAGATACTGTGGAAAAAGTTGTTTATCAGTGCATAAAGGTGTCCTTGACAAGAGGCTGATACAGGTAGGTCATGTTGACTGTACATGTAAGTAGCCAGCAAATGTGAAAATGGCCATTACCAGATGAGATGGTCTCCGTTGCAGCAGTTGTATATGTGGTGTTGCTGCTCCCCACATCTGGAAGAAATGTGTTATTGACTAGTTATTAATAAAGAGACACACAAATGCAGGTTTATGAAGGTCACATGTAAATATAATTACCTGCACAGTATGCCAAATAACAGGTACTTGGATCAACAAACTCATAGACATAATAATTGCCTGGACAGGCTTTCACTCTGATGGGAGTAGATCTGAAATGACAGCAGTCATTGTTCCAGTGACCACAGACATCTCGGGTGACCACTCCATCCCCGACATTTGGATGTCCACTGTTTAACCACAGTGGGGCATGAGTGCCACATTTGTTCATATCAACACATGTGTCTGGCATCTGGACGCTCTGGCCATGAATGAAGAGACGATACCAGCCAAACCAATTCACATCCTGATCACACATTAAGATTGAGTCATTCTGAGGATAGTCAGTGGCTCTCCAAGGGTCATCCAATACAGTGTAGTTGTAGCAGGGGTCATCTGAGGGAGCCTCTGTTTAATCATTCAAATAATTATTGAAAAAGGAAATTAAAGTATTGTTGAACTAGTGTCGGACTTACCTTTACAATCAGTTATGTTATAAACAGTATGTATATTAGTTTCAGGTGTTGATTATACTGCTGTGTGACAGCTGTACCTGTTGTGGACACTGTGCAGTAGTCTAAGTAAAAAGGAGAAAGAACTTGTCAGTATGAACCCTTTCAAACAATCATGTAGGCCAGTGCTTTACAAATTCTAATGTCACTTTTTGGCATCTTTGGTTATTAATCTCAGAAAAAACAAGCAATGCCCTGACCTGTGCTTAATACAGAAGAGTCATGTGTTTGCTTTGAAATGTGTGTTGGATCAAGAGGAACTCACCATCATAGTCAGGGCAACAGTCCCTAAACCTATGACAGACGTCGTCACATGCACAGTGGCCTATAATCAGGCCACAGTTACCATTGCAGGAGCCTAGAGAAAAGAGAAAATTTATTATTATATATTTTTTTTCTTTATCCACAATGCCAATAATAAATGAGTGTGCATAAATAATGGGGATCATGCAGCATATCTTATCTCAAAACTGATGATGAGCACTGATTTGAAATAGAAAATTGTGGAAAAAGATTTGAATTCATATAGTTGATGTGAAAGTGGAGGACGTCTTTATAGGTGAGAAGGGAATCATAAGGTATTTAACATTTCCGGTTCTGGATCAGGCTTCATTTAACGATTTCAGTTTCTTAACAATTGTTTTAGTATTTTATGGAATAAAATATTTGAAAAATGCACTTCAGTTGGCAAATTTACTTTGATTTACTTTTACTTTGATACTTTAATTTAATAATGCATGTAAAATAATCCTTGCAAAATGATACAGGTTGAAATTCATATAGATGAAGTTCTAGATATTTCTTTTAACTGCATACCCACAAAGACCCAGTTTGCGTGAAATCCTCTATTTGTTACACTGTGATCACTGTAAAAAAACACAGTAAGATCATTGTTGCTGGATTTGAAAGACTGGTTCCAGTGGTCCCGTATTTCTCCCAGTAAGGGGTAGTGGGTGGAAGGACCATCATATACTTGGATGTAATCACAGCATGTTTCCAAACTAGCAAGCAGAGAAGACAAAGAAATGTAAATGTAAATATATTTGTTTGTCTGTATTAATATTTTGTTGTAATGTTTCCTTGGAAAAAAGAAAAGTAGAAGTTTTCAGTATACAGTCTGTGTTCCAAAATAAGAAAAATTCTGTAACAGTCTCTTACTCAACATCGTTGAAGGTCAATGACACGGTCATGTTTCCTGTGCTATGAATGGTCCACATGCAGTATGAGTTATCAGGGTAGTTATTAGGATACCGAGGACTGAATAATTCACCCATCGAATCTGTCATATAGCCACCACATTCTTCACATAGGGATAGAAGATGGAAAACAAAATAAAAACACATTTTTTTTCAAATACTGATTAACAGTTGAAAGGGTTTGGTTAAAAAGAAAGAAACAACAATAAACATTCATGCCAAAATACTTTTCAAGAATTTCATTATTTAAAAAGGCCTTCTTTTTCATAATGATATAAGATAGTTGTATCACCCTGACATTTTTTGATTCTGCGTCCAAAAATAAATGCAGAAATAAATTAAAAACATCAAAATGTCCTAATACATTATTAAATACATTAATAAATTTATATCAATCAAGTTCTGTTTATTTCTTTAAATTGCATACCCACAAAGACCCAGTTTGCATGAAATCCTCTACTAGTTGCATTGCCATCAGTATGGAAAAGCACAGTCAGATCATTGTTGCTAGATTGGAAAAACCAACTCCAGTAGTTCCCTGTTTCCCCCAGTAAGGGGTAGTGGGTAGAAGGACCATCATATACTTTGATGTAATCATTGGATCCTTCCAAACTAGCAAGCAGAGAAGACAGAGATAACAAATGCAAATATTTTTTTGTAATGTTTCCTTGGGAAAAAAAGAAAAGTTATTCATTTTCAGTATACAGCCTCAATTCCAAAATTAGAAAATTTAAATAACGTCATACCTAATGTCATTAAAGGACAATGACACGGTCTGGTTCCTTGTGCTATGAATGGTCCACATGCAGTATGAGTTATCAGGGTAGTTATTAGGATACCGGGGACTGAAAAATTCACCCATCGAGTCTGTCATATAGCCACCACAGGTTTCTTCATATAGAGATGGAAACAGAATAAAAAGACAGACACAGCAACAGTAATTTTGAGAGAATGATTTGAAATTTAACATAGCACAATGGCAGAGGTTGAAAGTCATAATATCATGTATCAAGTTGTATTCATGTCTTTTAATCACATACCAAAGACCCAGTATGCATGAAATCCTTTACGTGTTACACTGCTATCACTGTAGAAAAACACAGTCAGATCATTGTTGCTGGATTCGAAAGACTGGTTCCAGTAGTGCTGTATTTCTCCCAGTAAGGGGTAGGTGGTAGAAGGACCATCATACACTCTGATGTAATCACAGCATTCTTCCAAACTATAGTGAGCAGTAAGGAGATAGAAACACACATAAATGTATTAGTTTTGTTTTTGTAAATCCATACTAATATTTTATTCCAAGAATATTTAAATATAATTTATAGAATAAATCAGATTTATTCTATAAATGAATATAATTTTAATTTAACCATGGCAAACTAGCGACAAACAAATATAATGAAAGAACTGTTTCCTACTCTACATCAGTGAAGGTCAATAACACAGTTGTGTTCCCTGTGCTATGAATGGTCCATGTGCACTGAGCGTTATTAGGATAGTTATTAGGGTACCAGGGGCTGAAAAATTCACCATTCCAATCTGTCATATAGCCATCACATGGTTCTTCACATAGAGATGGAAAACAAGAGAATAAAAAATGTAATCAGTGTATAAAATTATTCGGTTACACTTTAGAATAGGAGACACATATTCACTATTAATTAAGAGTTCTCCTTCAATAATCTTCTTATTTGCTGCCTATATTAATAGTTATATATGTTTATGTAGAATAAGGCATTACTATGTGCATTATAAGTACTAATAAATAGACAATATTCTAGTAATATGCATGCTAATAAGCAGCTAGCCAATAATGGGAATTGGTCCTTAAAATAAAGTGTTACCAGTTATAAAATTATAAAATTAGGACAGACAGACAGATAGATAGATAGATAGATAGATAGATACCTGAAAAACCTTCAGTGGAATACAGCCAGTCATCTATAAAAACAAAATATCTTATCAAATGATGTTTCAAAGTTATATAAAATATATGCATAAAAAATCCATGTTTTACACTATATAATGCTGAAGGATAATTACCTGTTGTCTGTGACCCAATGACATTTGCTGTAATATGACATAGGCATAACATTTAATGTCATGTAATATTTGTCTTTCTGTATGAGCAATGTATTAAATGTTTTTGGGTTTTTTTCTATGATTACAGTCATCTCACAGAACTGATAAATCATTTGAGCAAAACATATGATGTTCAAGCTAGCAGCTATTCCGTATGTTGAACAGTTTTCTCAAGTGAATTAAAATCTTACCCTGAAAGGCAGTTAGAAGCAGACCGAGAAGGAGAGTCAGACCTTCCATCTTTCTCTTCTGATCAAGTTTGTCTTCAACTTTCCAGTCATCACTTATATAGTCAAAACCAGCCTAAGGAGGATTTCCTTATGATACATCAATATCCTGGAGCTTCTGCTGGGAAAAAGTTATAGAACAGCATAAACGTGGAAACGATACAGCTGAATTTTATGCAACTTTTATTATTACCCTTGACCCAAATTTTGAAATGTATTTACAGTTATAAAAATGTGTTTTGAAGCAACATGTAGCACTGCCACAGCCTTATTTGCACTAAATAAAATACAATTGCACCATTAAAACTATCTGTACTACAATCTGTGATCACACAACTACCACAAACTTTGTGCTAACAGATATAAAATACATACTGCATTCAGCTGTGCTGTTTCCACAGTTTTGTAGTTTCTTTCCTAGTCTTATTGAGGAAATGTTTGCACTTTCTTTTAAATGAGCTCACAATAGCTTAAATTTTTGCTCATCTACTTTTGCTTTTGTCAGGTAAACATGTTAATTTATATGTATTTCGTTTACATATACACATATTGTCCAGGGCTAGATATATATATATATATATATATATAACCTTTGGTGAAGTTTTATATTATTTTCAAGTTTTATGGCAGCCATCAAGTAATAATAGAATTTTTCTTACACCCTTGAAACAGGTAAGTGCAAACATCTTAATCATAGTTTTTATGTTTTAAATATATTTTCTATGAATGTTTCTGCATGTTGGATGTAGGGAATGATCATTGATTTATCAGTTGTTCAAATACTGATAAACAGCAAAAGGTTTTTGTCAAAAATGAGAAAATAATTGTTATGATTCCTGTCTGGTCAGCCCGCCACCGGAGGTCGCTGTGGATCTCGTTAACATCTCACATCACACAGACTGTTACACTACACCCCGGACTACGTTTCCCATCACCCATCTCGCTGATTGCACGAACACCTGTAGCCAGTCAGACGCGCTATATAAGCCCCGGACTTTCCCCAGTTACTCGCTGAGTATTGTGGTTTTCTATTGCTGTTTCGCGTATGTCCCGAGTTCCCTGTGTTTAGCTTTCTCGCCGTCTGCCTTTTGGACCACTCGCTTGTTTCACGGATTGTCCCTTCACCCCAAAAATAAATATCACATTTAATTTTAATATAGAAATAAATAGCATCCAAACCTCCCAAAACATTTAAATGCAATGGGGGTTGAACAAACATGTTTTGAGAAATTCCACATTTGTCATTGTCTTTTTTACCTTACATTTTTTGTTTAATTTCAGAGAGAACACTGCAAGGAATGCAAGTGAATATAAACTTAAGGTAGTTATTAGGGTTCTGGGGGCTGAATAGTTGCCCATCCAATCTGTCATATTGCCACCACATGGTTCTTCACATAAACTTGGAAAATGAGAATAAAAATATGTAAAAGCATCAGATAATCAGTGAATTAAGGTATTCTAATCTCTCTGTAAGAATAAACTTATTTTGAAGATTCCAATCAAAAATTGTAAAAAAGCTGAATTTACTTAATTCTATTTGAAATAATTTAATACTGGCTACTAGCAGACAGGAATGTGATAACACCTATTTTTTTCTACATTGCCAGTTAATAATATTCTCTGATGAATTTGAAGACAGAATAACTACAGTATATGTTTTAGTCTCTAGTTTAATGCTTCGAACATTTTACAAAGAATTGATTGATAGAAACGTCTTAAGCAAGAATATTCAAACATACACATACTAAACATGACTGTAATCCTATAAACTATTCAATAGTTATTCAAAATGGTATACACAATGAGTGATTAGAACATGATAGTCAGTTGCGTGGTTTACATGCATGATATGGAGTTATGCAATGTACTAATATTCGTTTATAAGTCCTTTTGAGATCATTTTGGTGCATATTTATATGTAAAAGCTCTGTGCCGTTCTGTGAATGTGAAGATGTGTTCTGTGAGGAACTAAAGGTCAAAAGGTCTAGAAGGAGCCTAATCTTCATACTGAGTGGGGGAAAACCCAAGAAAGTCTCAACCAATGATTTTCCTTATGGTTTAACTTGTGATTGTCATGTGTCAATCACATACTTGTGATTGTGATAAGGTGTCTTCGACCATCATTTTGGGTTTCTTCTCTCATAATTGTCAATCTCCTTCCTTAGTTGGAATTATCAATAAGTGTTCTTTTGTGTTAATGTTGCAAGCTGTTCAAAGCTGCTAGTTGGTGGGCTTGCTTCAGACTCATGTCACCAGATTTATGATGCGGTCTGATTTGATATAAAAACAATGAACTGAATACAAGAGAATATAAACAACTGCAGACACCAGTTATCAGAACTGCTGTTTAAAAATGCTTTATTGAATTACAAAAAAATCAACTTGTTTAGATTACATTAATTAACGTGTTTAGATTAATTTGCTGGGTGGTTAATAATGATTGATTAATAGTAATAGTTAAGGTGATGATCAAGTAGATGATTAATTCATTCCTTCCATTCCAGTTCATTCTTTTGACTTCTCCAAATCCTTCACACCACGCCTTAGTCCTTGACAGATAGAGAAATGAAGGGAAAGATATTAGGAAAATCTCAGTATTAACACATCAAACACTGACAGGTAAATTCATTAGAAATGATACCCGTTAATGCCCTCTGACCTTTGAGTTTGATTGGCCCCAGTATCACAGTATTGGTGTGGTAGGTGCTGCTGTCAAGGGATCTCTTGCGACGTGAGAGACAACCTTGGCGGCAGCGAGAGTTGTAATCATTATCAGGACAGATGATCACCTTACACTGCAGGTACACATAGGCGTGAGTCCGGAGGAACTTGAAAGCCTGGAATCTGAATCGAGCATAATAGTGATGTCCACTGGTGTAGGAGTAATATGTGCTGTCTCTGGCACATCTACAAAAGAAGAGACAATTTGGATACAGTTTAATCTACAGTCAAACTATTAGTGCAAATGAGCACAAAAACATATTTAGTGTAGGAACAACAGAATTCTGACTGAAATACTGTCTTAGATCTGAACTGATTTCACTGTCACATATGATATGATGTTGGAAAGAGTCACATTTAAGAATGAAAAGGTGTTACCCGTTACGCAGCAGGTCATAGGAGCGATCTTTGAAGTCATTGGGATTTGGAGACGCTACACAGGTGTCCAGGAAGAGATCCAGGCTGTTGTCAGGCCTGTTTAGCTTGACCTGAACGTACAGATACTGATTCAGGTTCACCTCATATGGAGAGTCATAAATTTGATAGTAGAAACTGCTGGAGGTGTAGAAGGCTATGCTGGCATTGAAGCGGCCTGTTCCTGTGATGTTGGCATCGATGATCTCCTTGGCCCTGTAGAATATCTGCACCATGGTGTCCGGCTCCATTCGGCAGCCCACGTGTAGTAGGAACTGTGACTGACGAGTGATTTCACCCGATTGAGACTGAGAGGCCCGCACATTGTTGGTGTAGGACACATAACCATTCATCATCTAGTTAGAAGCAACAGAGAACAGGTGATGTTGTGTGGTAAACATGCTAATTTTCAGTTTTAGCAAAAGAAAACAGATACCACCTCTTATATCAGTACTGGAGCCATGTTGGATCTGGCACATGTGTAGGTCATACCTCTTTGACGGTCCCACATGTGTCAAGTGGGAAGCTGAACACAACCTCACTACTGCTAACAGAGGGTCTGCAAACATGATCATCCACATAAAGGTCATATGGGCTCAACCCAACTGAGTTCAGGTAAGACCTTTGAATGACAATAACCATGTTGTCTGATGAACAATCCACACGACCTGTAGAGCAAAGAATTTCATCCCTTCAGTGTCATTTTTTTTTTACAAGTATTTATTTACATTCAGAAAAAACAGGTCTTACATTTTTTAAATGCTTGTGTATATTTGTTTTTAAAATACACTTAATTTTGTGAAGAGAAAACTCAAATATGGTCAGACGAAGGATGGAATACATGTGACAGCTATTCAGCACAGCAACTTCATTGAATCTTAACTTAATCTTTTTACATGGCATTACCTTGATCTGCGGTCAGAGAGCTTGTGAAAACGGCCTTGAAACCATGGCTGACACCAGAGTAGTCACTCCTGAAGACAACAGTCATGTATCGTGAAGAAGAGTGAAACACCTGGTGTGTGGTGTCATTGAAGCAGACCTTTCCCAGCTGTGGATAACCAGTGGAAGAGCCGTCGTATATTGTGATGTAGTCACAATTACAGCAGCGCTCCAATCTGAAAGAAACAGGCAAAATGGTACCTGATCCAAGATAAACGTTTTAAGCCACACTAGAACTCAACAAGTCATTTGGATTTGGTTCCACCTGCAGGTCTTTAGTGGTACTGCATAAATAAAAAATCTTCAATAATCACACTACAATAAATTATGGTTTTATTTTAAATTATAAATTAGATAATAACATTACTAAATTATAGTAAATAGAAATATGATGTTTTCATCAGCTTAGCAAGGAGCAAATATTATTCCACCAGTATTGCACTAGCCACCACTGATCTCTCACTTACTGCACATCAGCAAATGTCAGAAAGATCCTCTGTCCTTGCTGAGCAGTGAGATACCACACACAGTAGGCATTGTCATTGTAATAGTATGGGTAGTTTGGACTGGAAAACAGTCCAGAACCATACAGGTGTCCTCCACAATTAGGGTGAGGATCTAAAGAAAGAAATGTGTTACTTATACTTATGAAATGTGTATCTTACACTTACAAACAAGTGTCATCAGAATAAGGTACAAATGCTGTGTGAATGCCTTATTTTCAAATAAATATTGTCCTATCCTAACAAACCATACATCAATGGAAAGCTTATTTAGCTTATTTTCAATTTCAAAAACTTGACCCTTATGACTGTTTTTGTGGTCCAGGTTCACATATGTGTGTACTGTATGTAAGAAAATATAAACACAAACACACACACACACACATACCTGTGCGATTCAAATGTGATTTTGTGCTTACCTACAGAGATCCATTCTGCATGAAATCCTTTTCTTGTTATACTGTGATCACTGTAGAAAAACACAGTCAGATCATTGTTGCTGGATTTGAAAGACTGGTTCCTGTAGTCCCGTATTTCTCCCAGTAAGGGGTAGGCGGTAGAAGGACCATCATATACTCTGATGTAATCACAGCATGTTTCCAAACTAGCAAGTACAGAAGAGAGAGAAAACAAATGCAAATGCATCTTTTTTTTTTTTCTTGCCACAATATTTTGTCTAAGAACATATGAAAACATTGAATACTTAACATTTAAACAGATATACCTACACAATTTCAATATTCTGTGAAAATGTTGGCAGTAACCTATTATAAATATGAAAAGTAAAAATAAAAGAAGTAAAATATAAAAAGTGTCCTACTTTACATCGATGAAGACCAATGACACAGTGTTCCTTGTGCTATGAATGGTCCACGTGCATCGTGCATTATTAGGGTAGCTATTGGGATACAGGGGGCTGAACAATTCACCCATCCAATCTGTCATGTAGCCACCACATGATTCTTGGTGGACAATGGATTGAAAACAGAATAAAAAAGATTAAACTCGTCTTATTTTGAGGAAAATGTGTCTAATCAAAAACATAAAATTCAAATATGAGTTGCATGGGAGTCCATACATTTTAAAACAACCAAATACAGGCTATAAGCAGATTAGAATGTGATATAACAACTGTTAGCACACATGCTATAGATATATAGATAGATATAGATGCAGATAGATAGATAGATAGATAGACAGACAGACAGACAGACAGACAAACAGATAGATAGATAGATAGATAGATAGATGCTTTTGTGTAGGCTATGTTTTAATGTCATTAGTGTCACTTAAATGAATGGCAGCAGAAGCACCTGCTGTATTTGGCTCCAAAGTTGTTGGTGGTGCTGGTGTTGGGCAGTAACCTGTGTAAAGAGAAGAGATCAAACTGAAGTAGGAAGAAAGGTAAAGCCAAGTTTTTTGATTCAGCAAAATTCATTTCATCACAGGAAATGCAATGATCCATATGCTTGAACGATTTGTATTTGGGTTGACAGTATTTAATTTTAAAGTGTCTGATCAATAAGAACTCACTGTCATAGTCAGGGCAGCAGTCCCCATAAAGATGACAGTAAGAGGTGCATGAGCAGCTGCCAGTGTAGTGTCCACAGTTATACATACAGGAGGAAGCTAATGGAGAGAGAAATCATCAGGATGTATGCGATGTCCACTTTACTGAGTCACTTTACTGATTAGTGTATACATTTTATTAGAAAAGCAATCCTGGAATAATTTCTGCCTTTGTTTGTTTTTTGATGTAATAAGTAGTCATAAATGAATGGCAGCAGCAGCACCTGTTGTATCTGTCTCTAAAACTGTTGTTGTTGGTGTTGGTGCTGGTGTGGGGCAGTAACCTGTGCAAAGAAAAGAGATCAGACTGAAGTTGATTCAGCAAAATTCATTTCATCACAGGAAATGCAATGATCCATATGGTTGAAAGATTTGTATTTGAGTTTACAATATTTCATTTTAAAGTGTCTGATCAAGAGGAACTTACTGCCGTAGTCAGGGCAACAATTGCCATAGTACTGACAGTCGTAGGTGCAGGAGCAGCTGCCAATGTAGTATCCACAGTTATACATGCAGGAGGGGAAATCTAGAACAGAGAAACATATTAGCAATGAAGGTATTAATACATGTTTGACTACAAAAACCATGTATACGTGTGATATATGACTACAGGACCATCAGCCTTTCTAAACATCCAAGAAACAAGGGAGAGTTTTGAATTTGTCAAACAGACAAGATGTAAGTAAACCTGTTGTAGCTGTAGTTGAAGTTTGCCAGTCCGTTGTTGTAGAGCAGTAGCCTGTATAAAGTGAAGAGATAAAACTACATTAAAGAAACCAGTTTGAGCTCTGGAATCACAGAGGATCATCTATGCAATACAATAGTTATTTGCATCTACACTCTTAAAAATAAAGGTGCTTTAAAAGGTTCTTCACAACGGTGCCATAGAAGAACCATTTTTGGTTCCAAAAAGAAACATTCAGTCAAAGGTTCTTTAAAGAACTATCTCTTTTTTACTTTTTTATAGTCTGCAGAACCTTCTTACTCCACAAAGTACCTTTTGTGAAACAAAAAGGTTCTCCAGATGTTAAAGGTTCTTTATGGAACCTTTTAAACAAAAAAGGTTCTTCTATAGCATCGTCAAGCACCTTTATTTTTAAGAGTGTATCTCTGTCTTGAAGTGTCTGATCAACTCACTGTCGTAGTCAGGGCAACAGTTGCCATAGTACTGACAGTCATAGTTGCATGAGCAGCTGCCGAGGTTGTATCCACAGTTATACCTGCAGGAGGGTAAAGCTAGCAGAGAGAGAAACAAAGATATCATCTTCCAAGAAACTAGAAAAACTCTGAATCTGACAGACGGATAAGAAAGATGTAGGTGCACCTGTTGTATCTGGCCAGTTGGTTGTCATTGAGCAGTAGCCTGTATAAAGGAAAGAGAAATCAATTTCAATTTTGCAAATGACCAATATGCTCAATACAATAGAGATTTGTGTATAGCGTTTGATTTTGAAGTGTTGGGTTTAGAGGAGCTTACTGTTGTAGTCATAGCAACAGTTTCCATAGTACTGACAGGAGTGTGTACATGAACAAGTGCCAAAGTTGTATCCACAGTTATACCTGCACGAATAGGCATCTAGAGAACAGAGAAAGTGATGTCAACATTATTATGAGTAAGGATTGAACAATTCCTTATCTAGCTCCAATTGCTCCTAATGGGTTTATTAGAACTATTGTGTAAGTTTTTTGAAAGAAATGCAATATTGGCAAATGATTAAATGTATTAACATTTATTGCTGTAATGTGACATACATGTTATTTAGTATAAACCTTTATTTCTGTATGCCCAACATACTATTTTTTTCATTCATGTCAGCTTTATGAACTGAGGAAGTTTTATTTGAGTGAAACATAATGTTACAGCAGGCAACTGTTTTCCATAAATTAGATATTTCTTTGTGTTGTCAGTATGATATTCTTACATAGTTACATGTAATGACATAACTATGCTGTTAGTACTCTGGTGCAATGCTCTGACCAAATGTTCCTCACAGGATGACCTGGTTTATACAGTCATGTGAAAAAGTTAGGACATCCTATTGAATTCCATGGTTTTCCGTATCAGGACATCATTAAAACAAAACTGGTCCTTGGCTGGTCTTAAAATTTTGAAAATAAAACCTCAGATGAACAACAACACATGAGAAATTGCACCGTGCCATTATTTACTGAACAAAAATAAAGCCAAAATGGAAAAGCCATGTGTGACAAAGTTAGGACACCCTTACTGTCACATTGAAATTAAGAGGGTAAATAACAGTCAAGCACTGATAATTAAATACCTTTGATTAACTGATCATCAGCAAGTCTGAGCGCATCTATAAAAGCATGAGCTTTGGCAGTTTGCTGGTATGGAGCCTTCAGGTGTTTATTAACACAATGCCAAGGAGGTAAGACATCAGCAATCATCTTAGAGAAGCAATTGTTGCTGCCATCAATCTGAGAAGAGTAATGCGGCCATTTCCAAACTATTTGAAGGTTATTCACAAGTGGAAGACATTTAAAACAGACACCTCTCCTTCCAGGAGTGGACGTCCCAGAAAATTCACCCCAAGATCAGACCGTGTAAAGCTCAGAGAAATGGCAGACAACCCAAGAACTACACCTCAGATTCTACAGGCCTAAGTTAACATGTTAAATGATAAAGTTCATGACAATATCATTAGAAAAATATGGGACAAAAATGGCATGTTTGGAAGGCTTGGCAGAAGAAAGCATCTTCTATATAAAAAAAACAATGCAGCACAGTTTAGGTCTGCAAAGTTGCATCTCAGCAAAACACAAGTCTTCTAGAATAATGTCCTTTATACAGACGAGACCGACGTGGAGATGTTTGGCCATAATGCACAGCGCCAAGTTTGGTGAAAACCTAAAGAGCATATCAGCACAAACACCTCTTACCAAAAGACAAGCATGCTGGAGGAGGGCTGATTGTTTTGGGCTTGTTTTGTAGCCACAGGACCTGGGCACCTCACAGTCATTGAGTTGGCCATGAGCTCCTCTGTATATCAAAATATTCTAGAGTCAAATGCGAAGGCATTTGTCCGACATCTAATGTTGGGCCAAAACTGGGTCATGCAATAGGACAATAATCCCAGGCACACCATCAAATCTACAACAGAATGGCTGAATAGAACAGAATTAAGGTGCTGCAATAGCCCAGTCCAAGTCCAGAGCTCATCCTGACTCAAATGCTGTAGTGAAAGCTGTGCATAAGCAAATGCCCACAAACCTCAATAAACTGGAGCAACGTTGAAAAGGAGAGTGGTCCAAATTCCTCCAGAACGATGTAAGAGACTGATAAAGTCATATAGAAAATGAATGCTTCAAGTTATTGCTGCTACAGGCAGTTGACTCATAGGGTGTCCTAACTTTGTCACACATGGCCTTTCCCTCTTGGCTGTATTTTTCTTAAATAAATAATGACACAGTACGATATGTCATGTGATGATGTTTATCTGAGGATTTATTTTCCAAATTTTAAGACCTGCCAAGGACCAGATAATTTTTTATTATGTCCTGATACAGAAAACCATGAAATTCAATAGGGTGTCCTAACTTTTTCACATGACTGTATATGTATAAAATATGACACTTTAGCCTTATTTTATCTAACAGCCAGCCAGACAGACAGAGATAGAAAGATAAATGGTTAGATAGTTACATGAAGGATCTTCTGTATGAGTCACCCCATAATCTAGTGTATACAAAACAAAATAAATACATCATGTGAATGTAAGTTTCGACATCATATGAAAATAATCATATGAAAACAATCAGTTATATTATAACTAATATACATAACTAATATTATGTATATTAGTTTTAGGTATTGATTGTACTACTGTGTGACAGCTGTACCTGTTGTGTCAGCTGTACCTGTTGTGGACACTGCACAATAATCTGAGTAAAAAGGAGAAAGAACTTAGTCAGTATAAAGCAAAGCAAACAGTGCTGTACAGATTCTTACATCGTGTCGCTTCTTGGAATCTTTGGCACAATTATTGATTTCAGAAAAAAACAAGCAATACCTTGACCTGTGCTTAATACAGAAGTGTTATGTGTTTGCTTTGAAATGTGTGGTGAATCAAGAGGAACTCACCATTAAAATCAGGGCAACAGTCCCCAAAGTTACGACAGGAGCTGTCACATGCACAGGAGACCATAAAATAGCCACAGTTACCATTGCAGGTGTCTCGAGAAAAGAGAAAAAATATTATTATTATTATTATTTTAATCCACAATGCCATTACAGTGTACATAACTAATGGGAATCATGCAGCTTATCGCAATACTGACAATGAGAGCTGATTTGAAATAGAAAACTGGGGAAAGTCTTTGAATTCATATAGTTGATGTAAATGTGGAGAACACATATTCACTATTAATTAGACGTTTTCCTTCAATAATCTCCTAATTTGCTGCTTATTAATAGTTAGTAAGGTAATTGTTAGGTTTAGGTATGGACAGTGTTGGGGAGTAACTAATTATATGTAACAGAATTACGTAATTTAATTACAAAATAAATGTAATTGTAATTAGTTACAGTTACTGAGAAAAAATGTGTAATTAAATTACAGTTACTTTTGAAAAATGCCAGTGATTACAAAGGGGATTACATCTGAATTTTTTCACACACCCCCACTTACAGATTTAATTGACTTCTTTCATAAATTGCATTGACTGCTCTAAAATGAGACACCAATGTTTCAGGAGTTTAGGACACAGAATAGGACACATACTTATTCGATAATTATTATTTCCTATTTGGGTTTATGCATAAAGTTTATTTTTTAAGATTGTTTTTTCCAAGGCATTGTTAGATGCTAGTGTTTTCTGACATTACTATGCAAACATTTGAATTCAAACCCAGTATCATAGCTATTAAACTACTCCTTGTTATGATGTTATTTATGTTATGATCTTGTTATGACATATAGCGCGGTGACCCGAGTTCTCGAGTCTCGAGGTCCTTTGCCGATCCTGCTCCCCCCTCTCCTCCCAGCTCTTTCCTATCATCTCTCTACTGTCCTATCACAATAAAAGGCATAGGCTGCTGCCATTTTTTTTTTTTTGTACACTGCAATGGATTATAAGATAACTAACAAACTAGTACTACTACTTAATAATTTATGTGGTGAAATGTTGTGTAAGAAAACTGGTATGACTGCACTGTATCCCTAAAATGTCTAGTTTGAACTTGCCGTTTGCTAGCAACTGATGTCTTCGTTGAAGCTTTGCGTTCAAATATTTCAACTCAGATCAGTGTTTCGTGTCTAATAATTTTGCCACGAAACATCTAAACAAGCAGCTGTGTAATAAGTGAGATAATGTACATTCAGCCAGTTGTTATTGCAAAATAAAGATGTTTATTATCCCTTACTTATTATAATCCTAATTCAAGTCATAAAGGATTTTTAAAAAGTCTGACAGTAATCAGTGTTGAGTGCTACTGTAAGGTTAACTCTGTCTGGTTTAAATGTTTCAAAATGATTAACAGTTGAAAATATCAGAAATTTAGAAAAGTAATCAAAAAGTAATTAAAAGTAATAAGTTACATTACTTTAATAAAGTAATTGAAAAGTTACACTACTTATTACATTTTAAATCAAGTAACTTGTAATCTGTAACCTATTACATTTCCAAAGTAACCTTCCCAACACTGGGTATGGATTGAGGTTAGGTTGGATTAAGGGATCTAAAATATGCTTTTGGAGAATAAGGCATTACTGTGTGGTTTATAAGTACTAATAAGCACCCAATATGCTAGTAATATGCATGCTAATAAGCAGCTAGTCAACAGTGGGAACTGATAGATAGATAGATAGATAGATAGATATTATATATACATACATACCGAAAAAACCTTCAGTGGAATACAGCCAGTCAACCACAAAAACAAAATATCTTTTAGAATGATATTTCAACATATAGCAATAAGTATAAAAAACATGTTCGACACTATGGTATTTACCTGTTGTCTGTGACCCAATGATATTTGCTGTAACGTGACACAGGAATAACATTTAATGTAATGTAATATTTGTCTTTCTGTATGAGCAATGTATTAAATGTTATTTCCCCTATGATTATAAAGTCATCTCACTGAACTGATAAAACATTTGAGCAAAACATATGATGTTCAAGCTAGCAGCTATTCCGTATTTTGAACAGTTTTCTCAAGTGAATTAAAATCTTACCCTGAAAGGCAGTTAGAAGCAGACCGAGAAGGAAAGTCAGAGCTTCCATCTTTCTCTTCTGATCAAGTTTGTCTTCAACTTTCTAATCATCACTTATATAGTCAAAACCAGCCTAAGGAGGATTTCCTTATGATACATCAATATCCTGGAGCTTCTGCTGGGAAAAAGTTATAGAACAGCATAAACGTGGAAACGATACAGCTGAATTTTATGCAACTTTTATTATCACTCTTGACCCAAATTTTAAAATGTATTTAGTTATAAAAAATGTGTTTTGAAGCAACATAGCACTACCACAGCCTTATTTGCACTTAATAAAATACAGCTGTGCCATTATCATTATCTGTACTGCAATCTGTGATGACACCACTATCTCAAACTTTGTGCCAACAGATAATAAATACATACTGCATTCAGCTGTGTCATTTCCACAGTTCTGTAGATAGGGATGTTGTTACTTTGTCCTTCCCTAGTCTTATTGAGGAAATGTTTGCACTTTCTTTAAATTAGCTCACAATAGCTTCAAATTTTGCTCATCTACTTTTTGCTTTTGTAGGGTAAACATGCTGATTTATATGTGTGTCATTTACATAAACATATTATCCTGGGCCTGTATTCACAAAACATCTTAAGGTTAAAAGTAGCTCATTACTTGCAGATTTAAGAGAAAATCTTAAAAATAATGGGTGTGTCAATCCTAAATTTAGGACTCCTAAGTTTTTGCTCTAAGAGTATTTAACAAAACGTTTTAGTGCTAAAACTAGCTAGAGTTAATATTTAACTCATAAAGAACTAAACCATTTATTAATAATTACTTCATCAGCAACAAATGAACATTCTATATGATTCATAGATTAACTTATCAATAAATTGTTTTTAGTTAAATGTGTCATAATGTATTAATTCCCTAATAACTTATTTTATTAACTAATTGTGTAAATTCATGTGTTAATTACCACAATGGGTTGAAGCCACGCATTTCATCTTCTAGTTGTCTGTTTTAATTAATCATTAGCTAATGATTTGCAAAGATATCATTATGTTATGACTTGTTGAGGCACAGAACTATTAACTAATTGTTAAGCAATATGTCATTGTGGTTATGGATTTAGAATTAGCTAGTTAGTCATGTGAACCTGTCTTGAACCAGATGTCAAAATGTGTCAAGCATTTTTTCTATAATTTTATTAGACAGTTTTGTAAATGCATCCTGAATTGATGAATTATTTGCAGGTAAATTTTGATTTTCACTGTGATATGAATTCCATGCTGCATTGCAAGTAAAGATATATATTGTGATGAGAAAATGTGGCCCAACACAGTGGAAGTGAAAGACTACAGTGCTTCATGTACAGTGCACCGTGCATTATTAGGGTACTGGGGGCTAAACAATTTACCCATCCAAACTGTCATAATGAGAATAAAAAATACTTAAAGGCATCAGATAATCAGAGCATCAGATAATCTGTTCACTTGTCATTTGTCAGGTCTACTCGTTGTTACGTGTGTCATTTCAAATCTTGATTGTGGATTACCCCTTGTATTTTTTTATAATTAATTAATTTTTATAATAAATAATTATTTTATTTATCAAAATAAGCAGAAAACAGTACAAACTTTGCTAAAGTGATTGTCCTGAACAAGTATTAACTTAGACATTATTTAAAAAAAAAAAAAAACATTATTTTTGCTAAAGTATTTGTATCAATACAGTGTGCCGTTTACCCCATGCGGGTGAGCCTTTTACCCCACACACGGGCCACCTCAAACCTTAACCTCAAACATTTATAAGATTTTTAAACAAAATAAACAAAATCTGTTGCTCCATAAAAGTTCAATATAAGTGTATATATTTTTCTGCAATCATACACTTTGGGCACAGTGAAAAGCACATTTTTTCTTAGAGTGTGCCTTTAGCCTCGTTGTACCCTATACCCCTAACCCTAATTATAAATGTATCGTTAAGTTTGATATTGTAGCCCTAATTGTTATTGTTAATTCAAAAATCCACACTGATGTGGGCTAATTATAGATAAAACAATTAGATGGAGGCAAAGAATAGATTCCATCTAGAGGCACTGGTGTGCATGACAATTAAATAGAAAAGTCCTTAAGTTCTTAGAAATGCACCCTCTGTATCCATGTACTGTCGATATACTATGGTTTTGAATGTTTGATATAGGTTATCTTTTATATTGGTTTTATTTTTAAGAATTTTGTTCTTTGCTCTTATAATAGGAGAGTTGCCCTTTCTGTGCCCTCCAGTCACACTTTAGCTAACTACAAACTATGACTTTTGCCTCAATACACTCCTAATTTGTTGCTTATTAATAGTTAGTACGGTAGTTTAAGTTTAGGTGTTGGATAGGATTAGGGATCTAAAATATGGTCATGCAGAATTGCAGGCATTAATATGTGCTTTATAAGTGTTAATACACTGCCAATATGCTAGTAATACGCATGCTAACAAGCAACTAGTTTATAGTGTGAATTGATGTCTAAACTAAAGTGTTACCTTTATTCTCTCTATAAATATCAAAACAATGTCTCCTCCTAATGTTTGTCATTGTCTTTTGTATCTTGCTTTATGATGATTCATTTCAGAGAGGTGATAGAAGCACAATGAATAGAATCCAAGAGAATATAAACAACTGCAGACACTAGTGATCAGAACTGCTGTTAAGAAATGCTTTATTGAATTGCAGAAATACAGTTTGTGTTTTAGTTCATTTGCAGGATGGTTTATAAAGATTGATTAATAGTAATAGTTAAGATGATGATCCAGTAGATGATTCATTCATTCCTTCAATTCCAGTTCATTCCTTTGACTCAGAATCCTTCACACCACGCCTTAGTCCTTGACAGATAGAGAAATTAATAGACAGACATTAGGAAAATCTCAGTATTAACACATCAAACACTGACAGGTAAATTCATTAGAAATGATACCCGTTAATGCCCTCTGACCTTTGAGTTTGATTGGCCCCAGTATCACAGTATTGGTGTGGTAGGTGCTGCTGTCAAGGGATCTCTTGCGACGTGAGAGACAACCTTGGCGGCAGCGAGAGTTGTAATCGTTATCAGGGCAGATGATCACCTTACACTGCAGGTACACATAGGCGTGAGTCCGGAGGAACTTGAAAGCCCGGAAACTGAACCGAGTGTAGTAGTGATGTCCACTGGTGTAGGAGTAATATGTGCTGTCTCTGGCACACCTACAAAACGACAAAAGAAGAGAAATACAATTTGGATACAGTTTGATCTACAGTCAAACTATTAGTGCAAATGAGCAGAAGAACATATTTAGAGTAGGAGCAACAGAATTCTGAAATACTTCTTAGATCTGAACTGATTCTACTGTCACATGTGATATGATGCTGGAAAGAGTCACATTTAAGAATGAAAAGGTGTTACCCGTTACGCAGCAGGTCATAGGAGCGATCTTTGAAGTCATTGGGATTTGGAGACGCTACACAGGTGTCCAGGAAGAGATCCAGACTGTAGTCATGCCTGTTTAGCTCGACCTGAACGTACAGATTCTGATTCAGGTTCACCTCATATGGAGAGTCATAAATTTTATAGTAGAAACTGCTGGAGGTGTAGAAGGCTATGCTGGCATTGAAGCGGCCTGTTCCTGTGATGTTGGCATTGATGATCTCCTTGGCCCTGTAGAGTATCTGCACTATGGTGTCCGGCTCCATTCGGCAGCCCACGTGTAGTAGGAACTGTGACTGACGAGTGATTTCACCCGATTGAGACTGAGAGGCCCGCACATTGTTGGTGTAGGACACATAACCATTCATCATCTAAAGGGAAAGGGAGACAGAGAGTGGGTGATGTTGTGTGGTAAAGATGATCATTTTCAGTTTTGGCAAAAAACAAAAACAAAACAGGGATACTACCCCTTATATCAGTACTGGAGCTATGCTGGATCTGGCACATGTGTAAGTCATACCTCTTTGACGGTCCCACATGTGTCAAGTGAGAAGCTGAACACAACCTCACTACTGCTAACTGAGGGTCTGCAAACATGATCATCCACATAAAGGTCATATGGGCTCAACCCAACTGAGTTCAGGTAAGACCTTTGAATGACAATGACCATGTTGTCTGAGGAACAATCCACACGACCTGTAGAGCAAAGAATTTCATCCCCTCAGTGTAATTTCGTAAAGTATTTATTTAAATTCAGAAAAAAAAACAGGTATTGCATTTTTTAAAATGCTTGTGTATATTTGTTTTTAAAACACATTTATTTTGTGAAGAGAAAACTCTAGTATGGTCAGATGAAGGATGGAATACATGTGACAGCTATTCAGCATAGAATTTAACAAATTTTTTATTACTTATCCTTACCTTGATTTTCAGTCAGAGAGCTTGTGAAATGGGCTTTGAAACCATGGCTGACACCAGAGTAGTCACTCCTGAAGACAACAGTCATGTATCGTGAAGAAGAGTGAAACATCTGGTGTGTGGTGTCATTGAAGCAGACCTTTCCTAGTTGTGGATAACCAGTGGAAGAGCCGTCATACACTGTTATGTAGTCACAATTACAGCAGCGCTCCAATCTGAAAGAAATACACAAAATTGTTCCTGATCCAGAAATGATTTTAAGCCACACCACTGATCGCTCACTTACTGCACATCAGAAAATGTCAGGAAAATCCTCTGTCCTTGCTGAGCAGTGAGATACCACACACAGTAGGCATTGTCATTGTAATAGTATGGGTAGTTTGGACTGGAAAACAGTCCAGAACCATACAGGTGTCCTCCACACTGAGGATGAGGATCTATAGAAAAAAATGTGTAAAATCTTACACTTACAAACAAATGTCATTAGAATCAGATAAAAATGTTTAGCTTTTGTGAATTTAGCTTTAGGCATTACAAAAAAACGAGTGACATCAGTACCTTGTGTTGTGTATGATGGGCAATACCCTGAAAAAAAAAAAGAGATAAAACTGGATGAGTATGAACCAGAAGGATCAGGTTTGAGTTTTGTAAATAATTATTTACAAACAAATGAAGTCCCTGGTCGCAGTATGCTTTCACTGTATGGAAAATGACAGTGTGAGCATTCTTCAAAACATCATCTGTACATGTATGCCTTACATATTACATATATTGTACTGTACATAATCTAGTACAGTTTATGTTAGACTGGTTAAGGGCTGTTTGCAGAGTTGCCAGATTTTCACACCAAAACCCGCCTAATTGCTACTCAAAATGCCCAATGGCTTTTCAGGGGGATCCCTCTGGTAAAATTGGTATTCTGGGGGGTAAAAAACACGTTTTTCAGCGGGGTTCCCCTTGTAAAACTTGCATTCCAGGGGCTAAATATCAATTTATTTGGGTCGCTTCAACCTGCAGACATAAAAAATATCCCGCGGCAACAGTTTTAAAGTAGCCGAATTGGCCCAACTTGGCAACACTGGCTGTTTGACATGTTTTTGAGGAACTTACAGTGAAAGTCATAGCAACAGTTGCCATAGTACTGACAGTCGTAGGCACATGAGCAGCTGCCGAAATGGTGTCCACAGTTATACATGCAGGAGTAAAGTCCTATAATAGAGAGAGGAACAGATTTTACTCATAATGTTATCAACAGGTTTGTGATATATAAGTTATTGTTTTAAATATTGCTGTGTTTAGTGGTGTTAGAAAAGCCAAACTGGGCTCATTACTGCCTTTGAAGAAATAGTCGTACATTTAACTGATCCATTTCATGCTATTAATCTCATCAGTGTCACTTAAGTTTAAATGAATGGCTGCAATACCTGACGTTTCTGTTTCTGTTGTTTCTGTTGTTTCTGTTACTGGAGTTTCAGTTGTCGATGAGCAGTAGCCTGTATAAAGAGAAGGTATAAAACTTAAGTAATGTAACTATTCAGCTTTGATTCAGCAAGAAAATGCATTTCATCACTACTTTCATGTGAAATTTGATGACCACATGAAAGATCTGTATTTGAGTTTATACTATTTCATCTTAAAGCATCTCTGTGATCAAGAGGAACTCACTGTCATAGTCAGGGCAGCAGTTCCCATAATTATGACAGTAAGAGGTGCATGAGCAGCTGCCAGTGTAGTGTCCACAGTTATACAAGCAGGAGGAAGCTAGTGGAGAGAGAAATCATTAGTATGATCATGTACACATCATTGAGTCACTTCACTGATTAGTGTATCGATTTTGTTAGAAAAGCAATGCTAGAATAATTTCTGCCTTTGTGTATGTTTTTAATGTCATTAAAGGCAGCAGCAGCACCTGTTGTCTCGACAGTTGTTGTTGGTTCTGGTGTTGGGCAGTAACCTGTGCAAAGAGAAAAGATCAAACTGAAGTAGGAAGAAAAGTAAAGCCAAGTTTTTTGATTCAGCAAAATTCATTTCTTCACAGGAAATGCAATGATCCAAATGCTCAAAAGATTTGTATTTATGTTTACAAATTTTCATTTTAATCAAGGGGAACTCACTGCCATAGTCAGGGCAGCAGTCCCCATAATGATGACAGTAAGAGGTGCATGAGCAGCTGCTGAAGTGGTATCCACAGTTATACATGCAGGAGGGTAAATCTGGAAGAGGGAAACCACATATTATCCATGAAGGCATTAATACATGTATAACTACAAAATCCATGAAACCAGGAAATGTTTCGAATCTGACAAACAGATGAGATAAACCTGTTGTAGTTGGCAAAGTCATTGTCGTTTGTGAGCAGTAGCCTGTATAAAGTAAACAGATATAACTGCATTTTGTGAAATAAACCGCATTCTCAATACAAGAGAGATTTGTGTATAGTAATTGATTTTGAAGTGTTTGTTCAGGAGGAACTCACTGTAGTAGTCAGGGCAACAATTGCCATAGTACTGACAGTCGTAGGCACATGAGCAGCTGCCGAAGTAATATCCACAGTTATATATGCAGGAGGGGGGATCTAAAAAAGAGAAATATATTAGCAACAAAATTTTTAAAAAATATATGACTACAAAATCCATCAATAGGTGCATGCACCTGTTGTACTTGGCCATTCAGTTGTTGCTGTAGAGCAGTAGCCTGTAATAAGGGAAAAAATAAAACTGCATTAAAAATTTCTGTAATCACAGAGGAATCACTCATCTATGCAGCACAATAGGTATTTGCATCCTTCTCTGTCTTGAAGTGTCTGATCAACTCACTGTCGTAGTCAGAGCAACAGTTGCCATAGTACTGACAGTCGTAGTTGCATGAGCAGCTGCCGAGGTTGTATCCACAGTTATACATGCATGAGGAAGCTAGCAGAGAAAGAAACAAAAATATCAGAAAAGCAATTATATTAGCAAATGATTAAATGCGCTAACATTCATTGCTGTAATGTGACATACATGTTATTTAGTATAAACCTTTCTTTCTGTATGCCCAACACACTATTTTTTTTATTCATGTCAGCTTTATGGACTATATATCATTTGAGTAAAACATAATGTTCCAACAAGAAACTGTTTCCATAAATTAGATCATTTTCTGTGTTGTCAGTATGATATTCTTACAGGCATGTAATGACATAATAACTATATGCTGTTAGTACTCTGGTGTAATGCGCTGACCAAACGTTCCTCATAAGATGGCCTGGTTTATATATGTATAAAATATAAAATATGATATTAACCTTATATTATCCAACAGATAGATAGATAGATAGATAGATAGATAGATAGATAGATAGATAAAATGTTGAAGGATATTCACCTGTTGTCCAATACCATGCCGCAGTGGTTTTTGCTGTAATATGAAAAACAGACATTAGACTTAATGTAATGTAAAGCCTGTCTATGTGCAATGTATTAAATGTTTTTTAAGTCAATAATTACAAAGTCAACTCAAGCAGTTGTTTTCCACAAATTGTCAGGTTTTCAAAGGATTTTCCATTGACAATAAATTATTTTCTTACCCTGAAAAGCAGTTAGAAGCAGAAAGAGAAGGATGTTTAGAGCTTCCATCTTTCTGTTCTGATCAAGTTTGTCTTCAAACTTTCAGTTATCACTTATATAGTCCAAATCAGCCTAAGATAGATTTCCTTATGACACATCAATATCCTGGAGCATTTGATGGAAAAAAACATATAAAGCAGCATAACTGTGGAAAAGACACAGCTGGATGCGTTTTAAAACCCTTTGCTTTATAAATTTATGGATATACTTGTTGACACAGTTGTTTGAGATAGCCTAACGATCATAGATTGCAGTGGTGAAAGTATAGGCAAATTAAATATTTGCACACATATTCCATTTAAATTAGTACTGAAATTTCATTGATGTTTCCCATTCCTTATGGCATTTGGATTAGGGAATATCAAAATATGTAATTTGTGTGCAGATATTTTCCTTATCAAAACTTGTGAGTTGTGAGAATGAGGAGTTCATCAGGATACACATAAAAGTTGACATACACAGAGTAAATGAAAAATGCATAGGTGTTCTTAATTTTTTTACAGTGTCATCATTTACTCACACTAAGCATGGACACTCACTGGAGTATAATACAACTGGGTCTTATAAACAAATGTATTTTGCATCTATAGCATCTTTCTAAAACCCAAGGTCGCTTTAAAAATCCAAGGTTTTAGACTATCAATTTTTAGAAAATAAAATATATAAATTAGTGAGGAAAAAAGTAAAACATGTAAAACAACTTAGACTTTTACTCAGTGAGAAAAACAGTTTCAAAACTTCTGTTCACAGTTTTGTGCACCTCATAAAAGTTTATACAACCATAGATACCGGTAAAAAATGCATTTGGCAAGAACATAAATGTATAAGGATGGAAAACACACAGCTGACTATGTTGTAAAATAGATCCTGTTGTCAACTGACTGATAAAGTCTGGTGCAAATTTGCATAGACGATGTGGCCAAAATGACCTACTCTAGCTGCACTTCCCTATGTGCTCAGACCTATTTAAACCTATTTTTGTGTTTATAATTAAATACTGATTTTCCTGTAGGGCTATTAGATCTAAGACAGAGTGTCAGCACATAAATGTTTTGATTACTGTGTATATTGTGTACATCATATTATACAGTTTGGAAGCACTTATGATTTTGTTATTCTTTCCTGTTCATATTTTTCTCCTAATTTTATCTATCCAAAATGGCTTTTGCATTTAATGCATGTGTACCTATAAATGTGTTAACAAAGATCAATCTACACTATTATTTGAGACAGAATTTTTTTATTTATTTATTGCAGATTGATTGTCCCATGTGTTAAGAATCTGTGTATTAATAGCAGTTAAATATAAATAAATAAATAAATAAATAAACGAAATAGTTTTGTTTTTACATTTGTCTTGATTATAGGGGGTTAATAAACACCGAGGAGCCATATGAGACACAAACATAAAATAAAACAATACTACATAAATATTATCAGACAATTTATTTTTGGGGCTAATATACTATCATTGCTAGTGTTATTTGAGTAACTACGCGATTTTTTTTTCTAATGAGTATTTGTTTTTTTCCTAATAAAACTATTTGCCTTATTACGTGGGCCACGTACCTGACCAGGACAAATATATAAATATTACTATTTTAAAAGTGCCTATGTGAAAGAATGAAAATGAGAGAACCGAAAGAGAAAAAAATGTAACCTGACGCAGTGACGTATACAGCCACTTCCGCTCCTGCAGGAAAAACACTCGTGAAGTTTGTGAACGGGGACACGAGCAGGAGATGGGCTGAACCGAACCACTTCGGCGATAATAAACCGAGTGAGTAGCTTGAGAAATGACCCTTATTAGTACATCTGTCTCTGTGTGAGTGTGTTTATGGATATGGAGTTATGTAAAAGTGTAAACACGGATCCTGCTGTAGATTCAAGGCAGGATTAAATGGAGACAGGGCGAGGTTGGGCTTTTCCGCGCTGTTGCTAACTGACAGACGTGGATATTAGACACATCATCCTTGTAATACAATAACAGTGTTTATCCAAATAGAAATAATATATCAAGGATCATATTTATCATGTGGAATTCGACTGTAACTGAGCATGCTTCCATCGCCATAATAATAATAATATCACTAAAATCACATCATAAATGTCGATCTGTTTAAGCATGGACAGATTTGAGTCTCATGTATGTGTTGATGGGTTGATTGTCAGTCTTCGTTCTGTCTAATCTCATCTGGCTTTTCTGATTTATCTTTTTTAAACAGTAGGTTTACATTTACTTTATCGTTTAAAGATGGCAGTTTATGTAAACCCTTGTAAAAGTGAAGATTCTTTTGGTTTGTGTATATGCACGTAAGCTTGATAAAAATGTCTTGATATAAAAGATAAGGGTACCCTCACTCATTGAAAACCTAGATCTTTTTTTAAAACTAAAATTTGCATAGCGAATCTATGTATTTTCTTGTCAGTTTATTTTTTCTTTTTAAATCCTTATCTTGTGACCACAAACAGCTGAAAACATTTTAGGAATTGGGTAGAAGAACTCAACTATTTAAATTAACCACTGTGGCAACATCTCTGTTGTTGTACTGAGTTATGGTTTTGTATTATTATCAGCGTTCTGTTTTTGGCTTGCCTTTACCACAGACCAACCAATGGGCACCTGACCTAAAATGTGTTGAAATGTTGCGTAACAGCATGTCATTGTTTGAGGACATCACTTTTTGTTGGTGTGTTTGTAAACGGGCATGATGAATGGATCGGTCAGCAAACATTTGGCTTTGGTTTTATGGACAATATGTTGACCACATCCATCGTGATCTATCACTTAAACTTTCCATAATCATGGTTTTGCAGATAGAGCTGTTTTAGTTGACATGCAGAGTTGTTTGTTTAATGCATTCATTTTACATTTGAGAGAAGCATTCTTTAATTTCAATATATTTTTACTACCTTACTCTACTCTTCATTTGTTTCCACTATGTTGGTGAAGTTTATCCAATGGTTAGTTATGATAAACAGCAAAGTAAAGGAACGAATGAGGGAGCGACCAATATTTTTCTTGTGCATGTCCCTGAGATATTGGATTAATACAGATCTGTTACAGATGTGCACGTCTAAATACACATTGGTATGTTCATGTCAGGGTTATTATTGTATACTAAGACAAGTTTGTGAACAAATACAAATTATTAATGGAAGCAACTAGAAAGCCAAAGTGAAACAAAGCTATGAAGAAACCTCTAAGATTTTGCTTTTTTTTTTAGCAACAGTGTTAGTTCCTGATTCCTTTACTATAATTGGTGCAACAATAACTGAAATGAAATTGAAATATGAAATTGATGAAAATTCTGTCATCAGTTACTCAACTTCATGTTGTTCCAAACCCATAAGATGTTGCTTCTGTCTTTGAAATACAAATGAAGATATTTTAATGAAATCTTAAAGGTTTTTGTCCATCCACTATAAGTATATTCCATCAAAATGTTTGACATCAAAAAGTTCAAAACAACATTTGAGCTGTTAAAGCCAAGCCTTATTTTATTTTTTATGCATTTTTTTATTATTGAAAGTATCACAGAAGACTGTAGAAAAACAAAAGAAATATGCACAAAACCAAAGACAAAAATATGGACTAACATGCAATGTGTTGCGCAACAATACTCCTTCTAATACATGTAAGAAAAGGTTTGTATAAACAAATAATAACAGTAGTAGGAGTAGTGGTAATAATAATAATAATAATAATAATCATATAATATATGCAACTCCAGTTTGTACACACTGCTAATATTGATAAAAAAGAAAAATATATGTAAAGAAAAAGGAGAGAGAAAGAAATATTTTTTGCCATTTGAATATATGCAAAATTCGAAGTGTAGTAAATAATTATTGGTTTTTTTTTTGTTTGTTTGTTTTTTACACCATTTCCATTCTGAAAATATAATAATAATAGTGAATAGAGTTTTTCTGATCACTTTAACATTTGGTTAGATGGACTTTTAATGGAGGGACAGAACTAGATTTTATTAAAAATATTGTCACTTGAGTTTCGACATCAAAAAGTCTTTGGGTTTGGAATGACATGGTAACAGGTAATTGTGAAGATAACTGATGACAGAATTTTTTCGTTTTGTGGATGAACTAACCCTTTAAATATTTAAGATGTTTAAAAATGTTAAACTATAATAACCTTAATGTGTATGCACGTTTGCAGTTGCTGAAACTAGCTCAAGGGCAATAGCTTGGTACAACTTTGGTTCAAAACAAATGTGTGAGGTGCATGTGCTTGTCTTTTTTTCCTGAATCGCTGCACAAATATGCCAACCTTTGGTTTATAACAATATGAGCGAATTAGGTCGCAGTGAGTATGTCTTGTGCCGTACACATGCAAACACACAGTCTGGGTTAAGGTGGTGTTTCATATGCCTTATCTGTGACGTTGATCTTTGTCAGTGAAATGGCAGATTTGTTTTCTAATCAGGGATTCAAAGAAGGATATGTGCATGCAAACCAACCTGAACTTGTGTAGCAAGTGTCTTCCTGTGTGTGTGTGTGTGTGTGTGTGTGTGTGTGTGTGTTACAGCACAACATATAACATAAACAAATTAAGCTCAACATGTAATTCTAACCTTGTTACACACACACACACACTCGCCTAAGATCTAGAGATAAGGAGTTTGGCCTCACAACTTCTTTGTGTGTGTGTTAATGTGGTTGGTCTAGTCTAAAACAAAATGAATCCTGTCTAGAACGTGACCAGACCTGTCTTGGAGACTATCTGCCCAATCTAAAATGAAAATCAGGAGGAGAGCGAGAATAAGGGATCTGAATCCTCACCAGCTGTTACCCTGCTTTTGCCGGCTCTGATAAGCAGTGCATCAGCAGATAACAGCTCAGAATGAGATATCTGTGTGCTTTTGTTCAAACCCGAATGCTCTATATGTCATGTTTTGCTTTTGACTGTACAGGCCTGCATACTCTGAGACTTAGAAGAACAGGGCTTCTCTAGAACCTATGAGCATTCCAGAACACAAGGCTGATTCTGTGCTCTGGAACCCAGGGCGGGGCTGAACAGCGCTTCATGCTAATTGGTCAAGTGACTCATGGTCATTGTTGCCTCTGCAGGGCGATGACACAGCAGGCCTTGTCTTCCTTCACAGCCTTTGTCTGTTTATGACTTACACTCATGCCATTAATGCCCCGGCCCTCGGAATACAAGAGAATGGTTGATTTATTCTTGGTTTTGCCATTCCGACACGTTATGTGCCATGTTCACGTGTTGTCAGAATGTTACATAATACAGCTTGAGAATGCATGTTGCAAATTGTGTATTTATTCACACTAAATTTGATCAGAAGTACAAAAAACGGTAATATTGTGAAATATTATTGCAATTCAAAATGCCTTGATTTCTGTTTTATTGTATTTTCAAATTTTGTTATTTTCTTTTGATGGCAAAGCTGAATATTCAATGCCACATGATCCTTCAGAAATCATTCTAATATGCTGATTTGGTGCTTTGTTTTTGTTTTTTTGTAAACTATGGTTAGCTTTTTTTTTCAGGATTCTTTGATGCATAGAATGTTATTTTGATTCATTTAATACCTCCTTGAGGAATTTATTTCTAAAAAAAAAAATCTTACTGATGCATTGTGAATTATGAACTACCGCTTATACACTACCAATCAAAAGTTTTTAAACAGTAAGATGTTTTTTTTTAAAGAAGTCTCTTCTGCTCACCAAGCCTGCATTTATTTGATCCAGTGTACAGCAAAAACAGTAAAATGTTTAAATATTTTCACTATTTAAAATAACTGTTTTCTATTTGAATATATTTTAAAATGTAATTTATTCCTGTAATTTCAAAGCTAAATTTGTAGCATCATTACTCTAGAAAGCATTCTAATATTCTGATTTGCTGCTTAAAAACATTTATTATTGTTTTGAAAAAAACAGCTGAGTACAGCTTTTTTTCAGGATTCTTTGATAAATAGAAAGTTCAGAAAAACAGCAATTATTTGAAATAGAAATTAAACATTAGAAATGTCTTTATCATCACTTTTGATCAATTTAAAGTATCCTTGCTAAATAAAAGTATTAATTTCTATCATTTCTTCCCCAAAAAAAAAAAAAAATTATACTGACTCCAAGCTTTTGAATGGTAGTGTAAAATGGTACAAAAACTTTTTTTCCGATAAATGCTGAAAATGTGCTCAACTATTTTAAATATTGATAGTAATAATTAATTAATTATAATAAAAAAATGTTTCTTGAACAGCAAAACAGCATATTAGAATAATTCATTTCTGAAGGATCATGTGACACTGAAAACTGGAGTAATGATGCTGAAAATTTGATCATAGGAATAAATTACATATTAAAATATAGAATAGAATAAAAATAGAATAAAATAAAATATAAAAAATAAAATAGAAAGCAATTATTTTAAATAGTAAAAATATTTTACAATATTACTGTTTTTGCTGTGTTTTGGATCAAACAAATGGCTTGGAGAGCAGAAATTAATTATTAAAAAATTAAAAAAATCTTTCTGTTCTGAAACTTTTGACTGGTAGTGTAATACCAGTCTATATATATATATATATATATATATATATATATTATATATTTTATATATTTTTCTCCCAAAATCTAATTGTCTTATTATTACACAACCTTTTTTGTTTTGTTTTTGTTTGGTCATTTACCATGGTTATATTTTTTTTTTTTTGTTCTTCCTCTGAATAGAAAACAAAAACTACTAGACTAATCTAATCTATGGTCTTGTCAGTTACTAATTCAACACAGCGCTGTGATTCACATCCTGTGCTGAAGACTTGGACACACCAGAGAAAGAAAATATTATTCAACAAAAGGAGCACAAGAAAGAGGAGAAAGGAAGAGAGAGGGGTCATCTAGGAAGGAGGGGGGATTTTTACGACCGCATAATGGCATCAGCTCATTTACTGTTAGTCTGACTAACTGCTTTCTCTCTTCCCAATCTTTGCATCCTATCCCACGCTCCTCCCTTTCCATCTCCGTCTCTGTCTTCAGCAGTTACTGATATCAGAGAGAGGGGGAATGAGTAGTGTGAAGAGAGGGGGACATGCCTTACGTGGACCGGCAGAACCGCATCTGCGGTTTCCTGGACATCGAAGAATTGGAGAACAGCGGCAAGTTCCTGCGGCGGTATTTCATCCTGGACACGCAGCAGGGTAGTCTGGTCTGGTACATGGACAACCCACAGGTATGATCTGACTGAAGTCTAAATGCATACTGGATAATGTAGTTCTGATTCACTATTTGAGATATTGTCTCTTGGTCGTCTAGAACCTGCCTGTAGGTGCCAAACACGTGGGTTCTCTCAGTCTTACCTACATATCCAAGGTAAGCTGCCACCTTTTCACACACAAAACAGTTTTCACATATTCTGGCATGTCTGCGTCATTGCTTTTTTGAGAAATTGCTATAACACGCCCTTTCTTGTCATAGGTCAGTGATGCCACCAAGCAGAGGCCAAAAGCAGAATACTGCTTTGGTAAGCCTTTCTCACATCTACATTCACTTTTACTTCACACTCATTCTGGTTTAAAATTATCGTATTTCTTATAATTTTATTATTCGGTAATATAAGTGGGTGTTTTTATAATGTTATGATGCTTTAGATGTAGTTTAATTATAAAAGTGTAAGCCTGATATTTCAAGTTTTATTTTTTTCCATAACTAATATATACATTTACGTATTTTTTAATTGCTTGGAAATGAGAAAACAGACAAAAATTTGTAATATTTTATTTATATAGCACTTTCATGTTATTCTGAAGATCTTATATAGTTTGAACAGGTCTTGAGAGTTGCAGCTCAAGCCTCAGTTCTTGACTGAAGGGTTTGTGGTTTGAATCCTGGCTAGGTGCTATACAGAAAGCTTCTAAGTTTGGTTTTAGGTCATGTTTTTACTGTAAGCATTGCTTTTGTACTTTTGCGATGGTGCTCCACCTAACATCTGCTATTCTATTTCACACACACTTAAAGTTGATTTTGAGCCCATACTTGTTCTCACAGCTTATACGCGCAAACTTTTGTGTTGCTTTGCATGTACTGTTACTGCAGTGCACATGGTAACCTTCTGCACAACATGAGTGGAAACAGGAAACGGTGGTCTGGTCACTTGATAGATGTGTGTACGTGTGCACATGTGCTTCTAAAATCTTGCTCTTTGCAGGATGCTTCTGCAGTAATCTGAACTTCATACTGAAGTGTTTATGAAATCCGGTTTATTGGTGTAGTTCTTCAAAAATAACCACCAGTACTGCATACCAGTCCTTCTAACAGTTGGTTTTATCCAGTTCACTCACTTATTATTGATGTTTTATTTATTCATCTTCTTCCAAGCCCATATGACTATATTTCTTTCATGAAACACAAATCAAAGAAACAAAGCAAAAACTGTGGCTGTGACACTCTAAAATGACAAAAACTTCTTTCCGGACAGATGAATCAGTTGATTCAGTTCACTAAACCAGTCTGATCTGGTTCTCGGGTTCAACTCACTCAGTTATCCAGTTGCAACAGCTCACTTGAGTTATGGCTTATCAGTGATTTCTGACTTTTATTTAGGTTTGAATTGCAAAAAAACACAAAGCAGTCATTTTGAAAATGTCTTTGTCAGGAAAATATTACTTAAACACCTAGAAATGCACAATATCAGCACCATACGAGGACAATGATATAACTTGCATGTGTAAGAAATATTGGTAGAAGGCAAACTTTTCAGTACAGCTGTGCATAATGAACACTGCACATGCACAATGGAGTTTATTGTGATGCAGTGAATTCTAGCATTCGCCTTTTCATCCCAGAAAACCACTGAAAGTCACAGAATTAATCACAAAAAATTGAGTTGAGCTTCATTTTGCTGTAGCCTTTTAGTCTGAAATTGATTTGTGCTGCTTTATTGACTGGGCATGAGCAGATAATCCATAAAGTCAGCTGCCTATAAAACATGCTATCTGTGGGCTTTTAGGATTTATGGGCGTTTTAAAAATACACTGAGACCTTCTTTCTGATACACTGATATTTCTCAGAACTACTCAGCAAAATTAGAGTTATGGCTGTTGTGTTATGGGAAATGGGGTTAAGCTCTTTCTCTCTGTCTGTGTGCAGTCATCAATGCAGGAATGAGGAAATTCTTTCTGCAGGCTAATGATCAGCAGGATCTTGTGGAATGGGTCAACGCGCTCAATAATGCAACCAAAATCACAGTGAGTACACACACAAAATGCACAAGTGTGAGCATGCACGTGCATCTATATCCATTTATAACCCTATAGAGAAATTTACCACCCTAAAATTTCAGAATTTCATTTTTACACAATTAAACTAATAAATAATAAAACAAATTGTGTATTGTAATCAATAACATATTTATCAGAATTATTATGAAGTGGGATTACAAAATCAAAAGGAATAATTGAAAGTGTGCTGCCCTAATTCTCATGGCTGTAAATAATTTGACTTTATTGCAGTTAAAGTGTACTGTAATATAATTTAATTACGTCAGAATATTTTATTTAATTCTGTGGTGAAGTTGAATTTTCAGCAGCCATTACTGTGTTTAGTCTCACATGATCCTTCAGAAATCATTCTAATGTGCTGATTTGGCTCAAGAAAGATTTATTATTAACATTAACAACTTAGTGCTGCTTAATATTTTTGTCAAAACTGTATATATATATTTTTTCAGGGTTTTTTGCTGAATACATAGTCAAAAAACAGCATTTATTAGAATTTTTTTTCATAACAGTGTAACAATTTTTTGTGTCCTTGTTGGATAAAAATGTATATAAAAAAGGGGATCATTTTTGAACAACAGTGTTTATTCATCTTTGTATTCTGTTTTTATTGCATGCAAATATGTGACACTGGACCACGAAACCAGTCTTAAATAGCACGGGTATATTTGTAGCAATAGCCAAAAGTATGAGTCAAAATGATAGATTTTTCATTTATAAAAAATCATTAATATAGTAAGTAAAGATCATGTTCCATGAAGATATTTAGTAAATTTCCTACTGTAAATATATTAAAACTTATCCTTAAGTCCTGGATTGTTTACATTAGCTATCTAGCTATTAAAACAAGCTCACATGCTAATATGATATCCCATATAGGAACATTTAAAGAAACAATGAAAGCATTCAGCAAGTTCATTCAGTCAGTGTCAGTGGTTCTCTCAACACTGCAGACTTGTTCACTGGCAGGTAAATTCTAGTTTGTATTCTCTGGCAGTTTATCTATTAAAGGTAATCCAAACATTAAAGTTCAAGCAGTTTACAAGCAAATTACAGTAAGAAAACACATCCTCACAATTAAACATTAAGTTTCCTTATTGGAGTCTTCTTACTCTAAGTACATTTGCAGGCAAATGCATATGTACGTACGCGCGGGAAGTTGAAAGTTTCTCCAAAAAAAAAAAAAACCTTATCCTGTTTAAGCTCTGCGTTCCTCATCCTGATGGCGTTTTCCGTGTGTGAGTCATTTGGCTGACTAATGGGAAGTTGTATTGTTTGAACGACCCTCACCTCTGCGTCATCAGCGCTTCAGAATGCCTTTACATACACACACGCACGCACACGTACCCTACAATGTCTCTGTCTCACTTCTACACTTTTTCACTCTCTCTGTGTCACTAATATATCACACTTCCACATGCAATGGCAGGAAGGGCTCTCACTGTAGGCCAGACACTCTTGGAGCGTGGGCTGATGGATTGAAGGGCTACACAATAAGCCGTTGTTGATTTATCCTGTGAGTCTCACAATTGATGGTTAATTCGTCTGTGCTCCATTCACGTTTTTTCCCTCCGTCTTTTTGTTGCATTGCCTTTCTTTTTTTTAGTCTTTTGCTGCTGCTATGATTTTCCTTATCCTTGAAAACTCCCTTTCACTCATTCCCTGTCATTTTCTTTTCTTTTTTTTGTTTTTTTTTTTGTCTCTCCCAGGTTCCCAAGTCCTCTGATGCTGTTCACTCTGAGAGTCAGAAGCAGGCTTCAAACGGAAATAAGAAACAGGTTCCATACAAGACCGAGATCATTGCAGGAGTGGCTGTCGTCACACAGACTCAGGTATTTTCACTCATATAGGCTTAAACACAAACTGACTAGGGATGTCATGATTATATCAGAAATTATACCAATACCAGTAATGTAAAGGTTATCTGTAACTGTTTTAAGACCACCTCAAAAACTGATATGCTAACAGCTTACATGGTATTTGCATATACATGTGTCTTAGCAGTGTGTGGACACAACCACCCTACAATGATAAAAATCTATTTAGTACTTTTGTTTTTTTAGTTTCCAGAAAACCTATAGTCGCAATTATCAAGCCGTTTTGTTTTTATGAGCTCAGGCCCCAGTCGTGACTGCTGAAGGACTGTCCCATATTAGCATATTTCTGCCCTCAGCCAGTTGTATGCTGTCCGCCATTTTCTTTGTGCTCAAACAGCTGTAGCAACAACAATGGCTTTAAAGCAATGCAGTAGCTGGATATAAAAGTCAACTGAAGATTCTTCATCTCCCGACATCAGAGTCACTAAGAGGATGCAGTAGATTAGTTTTGTTTTTGATGGTGATGTGCCACCGAATACATAAAAAACGGAAGAGAGGGGTGGAGTGAGCAGTAGCTCATTATCATTTAAAGAGACATGCACCGAAATGGGTCGCTGTGAACGAAGCTGTTTTTGACAAGGAAAAAAAACATGCTTTTACACAAGGAGTTTTAACCAGTATTTTGCAGACATTTCATGAAGACCCTAAAGAGTCATACCAACTTGCTGAAAATGGGCATCCAATGTCCCCCTGCAAAGCTACAGTAACATGCTGTTAAAAATAATGTCATAAATAGATTTTCTTTATCAATTAACTTCTATTAACTAAATTTAATCAATATTTGGTGTGACCATCCTTTGCATTTAAAGCAGCTTTTGCCCTACGTGCCATAGGTGCTTTTTCAAGTAGCTTTGCAGGTAGGTTTCTTAAAACATCTTGGAGACATTGCCACAGTTCTTGTGGATTTAGTCTGTCTCAGTTTGTTTTGTCATTCCAGACAGACTGGATGATGATGGTGATGAGATCAGATCTCTGTGTGTAGCACTGGCTGTTGTCAGACTCCTTGTGAAAACAAAAATCTCACTGGATTATTACAATTAAAGGCAAAATGAATGTTTGGAAATGTAAACTGATATTTCCTACTAACACACTACAGCAAAAGATAGAAATAACTGACTTAAAACCATTTTTAGCTGGTGAAAATACTAGTGTTCTTATCCTTTTGCCACCACTATATAATAATAACAATACAATAACAAATAAACAAATAAATAAATTGTTAACACCACACCAGAAAAACTTATGCTGTTTATATATATATATATATATATATAATTTTTTTTAATACTCATAAATCTTGTTATAATAATAATAATAATAATAATAATAATCATAAGTTGTTATGAATATTACCAAAATCAAATGAAAACAATGGCCTCCCAGTACTTCTCAAGTAAGCAGTTGTATTGAAATAACAAACAAAGAAATAAAACGCTGTGCCTAATTTTGAATTTGTGTGTGTTTCTCCTTTTTATATGTCTGATTTTTCCCTTTTCCCCTCTTTCAGCAGGATGGAGATGTGGGACACAGTGTTGCAGTAGAGAAGGTGGGCTTGAGAAAGGCTCAAAACCATCCGCCATATTTGCACACCAGAGCAGGACAGGATCAGGCCATAATTAAAGCAGGATACTGCGTCAAACAGGGGGCTCTGGTGAGTCTAAAATACTTTTTAAAACTGGGTCTTGTGGAACTAGTTTTGTGTATTTGAAAATGCCAAAAGAAATACAATACTTTAAATATAATTTGAGAAATGTAAGAAACTGGGTTACTACTGGAGAAAATGTATTACAGGTTACTCTTTTCCTCTTAGATGAAGAACTGGAAAAGGAGATACTTTGTTCTGGAGCAGAACTCAATGAGTTACTTCAAGTCTGATCTGGTATGTTGTGTATTTATTCAAGACACATGCAGCAGTTACACCTAATCTTTTGTGTTAAATGTTGCTCAGTGCCTTGAACACAATTAAATTTTAGGATGAATTTCTACCTTTTTGTGTTGTGTTGATCTTGATATGTATGCTAAATTGTACTAGCAAATTTATTTATTGAAGGAAAAGGCCTTTCTTCTGGCTTTAGTCTGCTGTTTAATGAAAGAAAGAATATGAATTGAAGAGTTATTTTCTTTTGCATTTGGGTTTTTCTTTTTTTAAATCTGAACAAAAGATAAAGCAAATACCAGTGCTCTGTCTCAACATGAACAGTGCTATACCTGAGAAATTCCAGGCAGCTGCCAGTTGTGTGTTATTCAATTGCATTATGTACATGTGTGTCTGGCTGTTAGAGGGTAGAACTTAGTTAGGTGGTTCTTGGCCAGAGTAAGCTGTAAAGTGGCACTCCATGTCAATAGATCTGGTTCTGTTAGACTTATTTGTCTTTCTCTCACTTAATTTCTCCTTCAGGAGAAGGAGCCTTTGCGGATTATTCTTCTAAAGGAGGTCAATAAGGTGCAGGAGTGCAAACACAGGTACAAATGCCTGCCAATCATATGCTTTGAAATCTTGTTTGATTAAACATTACTATGAATATGGATCCTTCTGTATGGGTCAAAATTATCAATTTGAGCGTTTTTCTCCACCGTTCAAAATATAACTTAAAATAACTTAAAAATGTAATTAATTCCTGTGATGGCAAAGCTGAATTTTCAGCAGTCATTACTTCAATCTTTGATTAGAAATGATTAGAAATCATAGAAATCATTCATATATTCAGATGTATGCTTCATAAACATGTCTTAGTATTATGAATGCTGAAAACAGTTTTGGTTTGTTGCTTAAAGGGGTCACCGGATACAAAGTTCACTTTTACATGTTGTTTGAACATGTTGTTTAACGTGTGTTGGCAGTGTATGTACACATTTACCCTATAATGATAAAAATCTATGCAGTGGTTTTTAATTAATCTGTAAAAATAATATTCCCTTTTTCAAATCGAGCCATTCTCAGATGCCTGTCAATTTGGTGTCAAACCGGTCCCACGATAGTTGATTGACATGAGCGTCTTACCTCATACCGCCTTAAATCAGCTGTAACAGTCCAACCTCCATTGTTTCGATGGTGGAGCAGGCATGTAAATTAGACAAGAATATCTCCGATTGAGGTGTTGTGTTGCTGAATGTAATAATGAACATAGTGGTTGTCATTTACTCCCGACATCTGAGCCGCTGAAGATGCAGTGGATTACTTTTGTTTGTGAAGGGCATGCGCCTCCTGATAAATGTGTCTATGTTCACGCAAATCATTCATGATTCAGCTTCACTTACAGCAGAAGTGAGTGTAAGGGTTTTTTATGAATCTTTGTGATTGCCTTTCCTAATAATGTGCTAGTTAGCAAGTTTAGCGGCTAAACGCGGCTAAATGCGGCTAAAGTAAACAGGCTCGTCACTCCACAAAGAGTGGAGAGGGGCGGGGCGAGCAGAGCTCATTAACATTTAAAGCAACCTCGACCAGAACAGGATGATTTTTGCAGAGCTGATTTTGGCAAGGTAAAAAAGGTGTCATTTACACTACCATTGGGAAATTTTAACTAAAGCATGTTATAGACCATAAAAAATCATATCAACTTGTGGAAAATGGGCATCCAATCACCTCTTTAATATTTTTGTGGAAACCTTGATATATATATATTTTTTTTTCCAGAATTCTTTCAGGATTTAGCTCTTTTTTTTTTTCAAACCTTTCGTAACATTGTAAATATCTTTACATTCACTTTTGATCAGTTTATTGCATTGTTGCTGATTAAAAGTTTTTTCTTTCTTTCAAAACACTTATTTTATTTAGACATATTTAGATTTGCAGGTTTGTATTCATAGCTATAGATTTAATATACAAGTTATTCTCTTCCTCTTTCACTTTCAGTGAAATAATGATGCGAGACAACCTCTTTGAAGTCGTCACAACCTCCAGAACATTTTTTGTCCAGGTGAGAAGTCCATGCAGCATCAGCATGCACTGACAATTCAAAGATATCAAGATCTAAAAAAAAAAAAAAAAAGGTGGTTGAAATGTATTTCTCTCTTTTGTGAAAATAATTATTACGGTATTGTATGTAGGTTTGACACAGTAGCTCAGAACCGAATAGACATAAGTAGGCTCAGATCTTGAGCATTTATAACTTTTATCATCTCTTTGTTTAAAATATGTAAAAACATTCAATCCTTTTCTACCATTCTGTTTCAGGCTGATAGTCCAGAGGAGATGCACAGCTGGATCAAGGCTATTTCAGGAGCCATTGTGGCTCAGAGGGGCCCAGGCCGGTCCGCAGCCTCTGTATGTACACGCACACCTACACACACACACGATTTCAAAAGCAGGTAGTCACTCTGCCTCTGAGCAAAACAGTGGAGCATGTATTCATGAGTCAAGCCGAGAACACGTGGAGAGTGTGTGAATTTTTTCCAAAAACATCCCTCAGGATTTTATCTGCTTATATATCATTTAATCATGTGCCTTTCTCTTTCTTTCTCTCACATGCACATATGCACGTACGTACAAACACACAAGTGAATAATAATATGACTGCAGTGGTTTGGGTTTAAGATTGGTAATGGCTCAGAAGTGTTATTACACTCTGGAATCAGAGAGTATGCTCAGTATGTGTGGGCCACAATCTGTTCGTTTCATACTTTTTTTCCCATTCCCCTCTGAACCTAGTGACCCCAAAAATATGTGGACACTTCAGTCACATAACGGTCATATAAAGGTCATATATATATATATATATATATATATATATATATATTGTAGAATTACAGTTCAAGTAGCATTTATTGAAGCACGTTTGTGCTAAACGTTTAGATTTAAATGGAACTAGCAACAAATCTTTTACTGTGTTTTGACATATTGAAGTGAAACGGATTATTGAAAAATCTAAAAATGTAGGGTGGATGCTTGATTCTGTTTATTGGTTACTGAATGGATGAAGGCATATCTGGATGAGAGCTCACAGTCATTTATAAGGAAAGGGCAGCATTTAAGTGGACTAAATGATTAGCAAAGTCAGGCATTATCAGAAAGAAGTCTTCTGTTTCACTGGAAGATCAGCATTTTAATTAGAAGTTACTAGTTTGAAAAAAAAAAAAAAAAAGGAACATAATCATGGATAATTATAATAATCATAAACAATAAAATGCATTTAGAAACTTGATAGGGTGAATTTCCATTTCAAGCCAACTTTAAAAGAGAAGTTCACTTTCAGAGTGAGAATTTCCTGATAATTTACTCACTCCAAGTGATCCAAGATGTTCATGTTTTTCTTTCTTCAGTCAAAAGGAAAACATTCCAGGATTTTTCTCCATATAGTGGACTTCAATGGTGACCAACATGTTGAAGGTCCAAACTGCAGTTTCAGTGCAGCTTCCAAGGACTCTACATGATCCCAGCCAAAGAAATAAGGGTCTTATCTAGCGAAACAATCTGTCGTTTTCTGAGAAAAATACAAATTTATATACTTTTTATCCACAAATGCTCATCTTGCACTAGCTCGACTTGCTTTACGTAATCACACATGCATGATGTAGGCGGAAATGTCCCGGTGTTTTCAAAGCGAATGTGCAAAGAAAGTCAAAAGCACTTTACAAAAAAAGGTAAAACAATGTTGTTTGACGATTTTGAAGTTATAAATGAGAAATAAAAGGATAAATGAGATTGATTTTTTTCGCACTACCCTACCTTTTTGAACCGAAGTACACAGGCGAAGAACTAACCGTGCATTGCGAAGCTAGTGCGAGATGAGCATTTGTGGTTTAAAAGTATATCTTTTTTTTTTTTTTTTAAGAAAAAATTTCGCTAGATAAGACTCTTATTCCTCGGCTGGGATCATTTAGAGCCCTTTGAAGCTGCATTGAAACTGCAATTTGGACCTTCAACCTGCTGATCCCCATTAAAGTCCACTATATGGAGAAAAATCCTGGAATGTTTTCCTCAAAAAACTTAATTTCTTTGGGGCTGAAGAAAGACAGACATGAACATCTTGGATGACATGGGGGTGAGTAAATTGTCAGGAAATTTTCATTCTGGATGTATTGTTCCAAATTAAAAATGTTTTTGTTAGTAGAATTTTGTTTTTTTGTTTGTTTGTTTGTTTGTTTGTTTGTTTTGCTTGCAGACCACTTAGTTTGATATTTTGTTTATATATGTAAATGCAATGACATTTGTACATGAAGTGTCCAAATACTCTTTGGGGCGCCTGTATCTCTTTCTCACTTTCTTCCTCTAATGTAGCTTTGCACTGTTGTTTCAGATGCGTCAGGCCAGAAGGCATTCGAGCCCCTGTATTCAGAGATACACACCACGTGTCACTCAAGGCAGCACGTATGTGAGCTCCGCCCCTTTGATCCGCCCCTTGTTTCCTCTTCCTCGCTTCGCTTTAGAGGAGTCGCTAACGCACATACGCACGCGGACGTACTCACCTAGCTTAATCTTTTCCACTTCGCTTTTCCAGAATAACTTGACACACATACGCACACCTAACAGTTCAAATGCAGAAATAAACTTATTCAACAGTTCATTCCAGAAATACATTCAGTTTTCCGCTGACCTTATGTTTTCCCGCTAATTCTACCTTTGTTTTGATCTCATCTGTTCCTTCTCAACCCTGTGGCTCCCTCATTTGAACTAACGGTTAATATTGACGCACTTCTCCATTTCTAATGCTTCAGCCTCTCTGCCAGCCCACTGCAGTCTCCTGTTACACACCCAAAATGCATGTTTCACACATTTCAATTACTCATCTGTATTTATTCTTTATTGTTGTAACATTCATTGGTGCAACATGGTTTATTTATTGCTTATTTTAACCGTCCTAAATGATGATCCAAACTGGTAATTACTGATTAAAATAAATACTTACCTTTATTCATAGCACGTTTTGCTTCCTTTATGTGATATTTATTAGTGAAAAAGCATATTAAATGAGAAAATACAACTTTACTATATCCTTAGGAAATTGATTGAATTTTTTTTTTTTTTTTCAACTTTAAACCTTTAAAACTTTCAGTTGTCTTATCTATACCATTATATTTTTTTCTTTTTTATATATATATTTTTATATTATTTTAAGTTATAAACACCCAACTTAAGCATATTAATGCGTTATGTAGTTTACACATTTCCAAACCAAAAAAATGTTTGCACTGTTTTGAATGAAGTGTAGGTGTGTGTGTGTGTGAGTTTTTATGATGAGGTTATGTGTGCTTTAGTGTTTGAGAGTTGCATTTTGGTGTCTGTATTTTATACAAGTCATCTGTACTTCTCAGTACTGACTTGGAGTAAGCTTTTAGTCTTGTGAGGTAAACTCTTAAGTCTCAGACATCAGGTCCTCAATCACTGCTGTTATTAGATTAGACATGTCTGTGCTTTCTCACACGATTAAGTAAAATGTTTTGTACAGTCTAAAGCAATGACTAAAACTTTTTTTTTCTGCTGTGTTACAGTTCTCAAACTGATGATAATATTTTTTAAATCTGTGGATTAATTGGTTACTCTAAACACAGAATGCAGTTCTAATCTTGTCTCAGTATTTGTTGTCTTTCTCTTACTTCCATTCTTATATTCATTCTGTCATTCAACTGTTTCTGTCTCTCACTTTCCAACTAGGGCTGGGCAATGTAGCTTTAAAAGAATTCTTCAATTTTTTTTTAAGCTTTGATATTTAATATGCATCTTTTTTTATTTCCTCAAATAGAAACTTAAGCGTCATTTTATTTGTTTAAAAAGTATTTATTATTATTTTTATTTTTTTTATTAGAGCAACAATAATTGGCACAAAATTGTTGTAAATTCAGAATATTATTAAAGATATATTATTGAGTAGTTTTGAAACTAAATGTACTATGAAGAACTGTAAACATCCATTTAAAATATGTAATGTTTTCCACACAGTTTTAACTAATTAAACACAAGGAAGAATATTTATTTTGATTATTTTTTTATTATTTTTTGATTTATATGCATCAGCATTGCAGTCCATCCATAGTAATAAACAACATTGTTTACCTACATGAACTACAGTTCAAATGTTTTTAGTTTTAACTTAATTAGAATTTTTTTAATTTTGAAAGAAGTCTTTTATGCTCACCAAAATGTTGCATGATCCTTCAGAAATCATTCAAATATGCCGTTTTGCTGCTCTTTTTTTTTAATCAGAGTTTTTATTATCAATGTTAAAAACAATTGTGCTCCATAATAGTTTTGTGGTAGCAGTGATACTTTTTTTCAGGATTTTTTAATTAATAGAAATGTAAGAAAAAATATAGGAACAGCTGAAACCAAACATACACAAAAACCACACTCTGCCTGCTAGTAATAATCTGTAAATAAGGTGTGTGTGTGTGTGTATATATATATATATATATATATATATATATATGTGTGTATATGTGTGTGTATATATATATATATATATATATATATATATATATATACACATATGTATATGTATATGTATGTATGTATGTATGTATATATATGTGTATATATATATATATGTATGTATATATATAAATATATAAATAGGATAAAATGTATATTTCATTTTAAAATCTGTGAGGTTTCTCTGAATAACAATGTATGTACAGCCAGCTAATGAAGGCTTTGTAAACTGGGTCTGTGTAAAAGGTGTTTTATTGTGTATAAACTGATTTTGAGTACTGCGCACTTGGCATTGCTCAAAGAAGATAGACGCATCGTATGGATCGCGTGGAGTATCTATCACTTGAGTGACAAAAAGCTGTAAAGGAAAGCATGTGCAGAAAGTCCTTATGTGGAGATGGTCTGGCCGTGTTTAATTCAAATGACTAGGGCTGCCCGCGACTAAAGATGTTTCTGGTCGACTAGTAATCGTTCATTTTAAGCATTAGTCGACTATTAGTCGCGCGCTTGTTTAATAAACCATATAAATCATAATAATGAGCCTTTAATTGCCTACATAGCCTAATAAGCTCTCAAGCGCCCACAAAAAAAGCTTGCCACAGTGCACCGGCAGATATAATAACTATGAATGTGTCAGGGAAAAACAGCAAGGAGACTGCATTAACATTTTAATAATTTATTGATAAATTTTTTTTGGTTTTCAGCTTAAGACTCGTCATCTCAGCAGTAGTGATGCGCCTGGATGTTTCATACGGATTGGATAATCTGAGAGTATTTGTTTTTCGTTTGAACTGGTTCATTTAGAAAAGTAGACATTTCGTTCTCTATAGATATGTTTTCATGTCTGTAAGGCAAGTATACAGAGTTTCGAAGTTTTGCGCTGAAGTTCACAGAGACCAAGGCGGCAGAAAGCGCATCCTGTTTGCTTTAATTATTTTACAAAAGCGCAGTGTTTCATCGTTTTATCTGTATGACCAAAAATGGAGTATTTTAAGAGCAAGTGTCCACACCGGCACCTCCATCTATCATGTAATGAGCGCGCTACTATTTAGCTTCCACACTCTGCACAGACACTCGAATAGCGTGCTTTTTTCTAGGTTAACATTAGATCTGCCATGTAAAGTTGCTGCTACTACATCTTTTAGATGAAAAGCCATATTTGAGGTTGATGAATGATAGGTGAGCATTTGGATGTCCTGCCCATTTTACTGTATTTCCACATAGACCCATCGTTAATGATCTGTCCGTCACGTGGAAATTTTTTTTCTGCCACTAATAACATTTTGGTCAACTAACGGTTGGTCGACTATTAGAGGGCAGCCCCAATGACTAACCTCATGCACATTGCCACTCATTTAGAAAGAGGTTAAGAACAAATTCACGTGCGTATGCACGTGTTGTGAATTAGGCAGAACGTTTTCGTGAGAAAAAGGTATATGTATATAAATATGAATAATCTATGCAATTATCAGTGAATGAGACACCTTGGTTTTAGGAAGCTTACTGACCTAATGAAAGCATATTTCCAGATCTTTCTTGGTTTTTATTGCCAGCAAAATCATTGCAAACATAAAATGAATATGCTCTATCGTTCAGTCCAGCTTCTACCTCTCTCTACTTTTCACGTTCTCTCTCATGTTGTGTTTTCCAGTGAGTGGGACAGCTGGGCTCTCTGAGTACTAACACTTCTGATCTGGTGCTCTGCTGGCTCTGGTCTCTGGTACTTCTCATCTTCTACTGCTACTGCTAAGCTCGTCTAAAACTTCTAATACGTTTCTTGGATGTTCTCACTCTCAGCTGAGACAGCTTTCGATCATTACCGCACTGCATCAATCTTAACGCTTTCCTAAAAACTCTTCATCCAGGCCAGAACTTACACAGATGTACTTTCTCCCTCGTTCTTCCCATTTAGGAGTTCATTGTTGGCGGCTCCTGTTTCTACCGCCAGCACACGAGTCACGCCATCTGGACGCCCAGCCCTGCCGTGTCAGCAAACCCAGAATGCCGTGGTCCCACGCGGCCTGGCATGGGACAGCGAGCACTTCATGAGCCTGCTGCCCCTGCCCCGCCCACACGCACGCCTGTCACTACAAGAGACCCGCCTCTCCAAGTGACTCACGAATCGCCGTGGCGGCGACGTAGCAGCTTTGGAATGTGTGACGCTCCTTTGCCACAACTTGATCTGGATAATGCGGATCTTCCTGTCAGCGAGGTCTGACGCTTTTACCTTAAACTTTTACCCGTTAAGATGTGTGTGCCGAGTTTAGGCGATGGAAGGATCGTTGGAGGATAGATGACTAGCCGTTCGGATGCAAACTGATTTGACCTGTTGACCAAATTCTGAACTTTAAAACAGGTTATGTCAGATAAAAGAGCTTCATTCACGTTCGTGTAGATAAGGAACACTACCACAATGATTCAGACACCAAAGATTCTTTTCAAGTACCTTGAAAAGTGCTGAAAAAGAGAAAAAAATGAGGAATATGGATTAAATATCACCTAAACGAACCTTTTTTTCTGTGACTGTCAGAGGAAGTGAAGATTTGCGCTATCCCGTGAATTGGAGGTTGGAAAAGCCTGTTTGAGTGCTTGTGATTACTTTTAATATCCAGAAAAATCCCCTTCACTGAGCATTACAGAACATACTTCATTTTTCCTGTTTTTTTCTGTACAGTTTCCTATTTTTAAAAATTCTTCTATGTGCTGTTAATGTGACTAATTGATCCTGTGGACTAAGCTGGGGTTTATTTTGACTGACATCTTTTATCCACTCTTATACATATGGGTGAATTCTTGTAGCTGTAATACTGTTATTTGTCTTTTGCTCCGCTAAATGATGAATCAAATCCGTAGTTTATTTAATAACTCAATGGGTTGGATGCAGTAAAGCCCAAGTAGAATGATGCTGAATAATCTGCCCACATCCCTGTCATTTTCTGGCATTTTGGATATGACTGTACTTGTCTGGTCATATGAGTGAGAGTTTGCTGTTGAATTGTTCATTTAGTTCTTCGTGAGTTGTTGGGATTTGAGTATGACTACTATGATGAAATGCTTTTCAGTGTATGTTTATTTTTACATCTGCACTGATTCATTTTTGCCCTCTGTCTAAAAAAAGTGCCTGTGTCTTTTTTTTCTCTTAAAGGTCCGTCAGTTTTAACCGTCAGTTTTTTTTTTTGTCTTGTTTTGTGCTGTAACCGTTTTAATCTTGTTTGTTTATATTATTTATTATAAAAAAAAAAGCAATAAACCAAGTCTGAATTTATGTTGTTGGTTTTAAATATCACATTTTAGCTTTCAATGCAATGAATTGACATGTAAAATGTTTTGGTATCTTTTTTTTGTTCTTCATTTCATCTGTTCTCTGTTGCCCTCTGCTGGACATGTAAAGCTACTGTCGAATTGCTAAATCATTTTATTGCTCATTGCGGCTTTGAAAACACCTGTTAAACTGCTGTAAATAACTGTAGGCATGACTTGTTAATTGTAATACTATTTAAATTGATTGGGTAATTTGACCAAACTATCAAAACTGTTGTTCTTGGCTCTATAACATGTCTAGTTGTCAAAATACAGGCATGGTTTTGCATGTCCTGTCCGTTTTGTCCCTTTTAAATATGCAGTGACTTCACTAAGACTGTCATATTAAGGATGTGATGTCACCTACTATTAGACAATGACAGAAATGGCATCAGCTGGGATCAAGATTGTCTCTTGTTGTCAAGATTTCACAAGGCCTCTGGGAAAAGGTAGAGCTCTGCAGTCAAAATAACAGTTTTAGAATTGATGGTTCACCTAAAATGAAAATTTTATCATTATTTACTCTCCCTCATGTCGTTCCAAATCTGTTTGAGTCTTGCAATTTTCTGTAAAACATATTTATTTGGTGAACCATCCCTTTAAAGTCATATTCATTGGCTTTAATTTGTAGAGTAAATGTTCATTCATGTATGCAAAGTTATGTTATGGAAAGTTAGGTTTTTTTTGTTTGTTTGTTTGTTTTGACCTCATGCTTTATTAATTTTTTGCATTCTTTTTGCAGGAACAAAAACATGTCAGGAAACCAGGTTAAGGTACTTATAAACTGCACTTATTATTTGTGAAATTTCATTTTTCAGAAAAACTGACAGATCTGTTGTTGTTATTGGCTGTTAATAAATGCAGGTTATTTAACAAAAAGTGTTGTTGATAACTAACACAAATATAGAAACAAATATACACTACCAGTCAAAAGTGTTTGAACATTTTTTAAAGAATTCTTTTCTGCTCACCAAGCCTGCATTTATTTGATCCAAAATACAGCAAAAGCAGTAATATTTTGAAATATTTTTGCTATTTAAAATAACTGCTTTATATTTGAATATATTTTAAAATGTATTTTATTTCTGTTATCAAAGCTAAATTTTCAGCATCAATACTCTAGTCTTCAGTGTCACATGATTCTTTTATTATTATTATTATTATTATTATTATTATTATTATCAATATTTAAAACAGTTGAGTGCATTTTGTTCAGGATTCTTATATAAATAGAAAGATCCAAAGATCAGCATTTATCTAAAAAGCTATTGTTTATTTTTTTAATATTATTCGTATTTTTTAAAATTATTTTATTAATAATAGAAATTAATACATTTACTTAGCAAGGATGCTTTAAGTTGATCAAAAGTGATACAAAAGAGTTATATTTTAGATAAATGCAGCTCTTCTGAACTTTCTATTCATCAAAGAAACCTGAAAATATTCTACTCAGCTGTTTTTAACAATAATAATATTCAATTTTTTTTATTTTTATTTATTTATTTTTATTTTTTTTTTGAGCGGCAAATCAGAATATTGATAATGATTTCTGAAGGATCATGTGACTGGAGTAATGATGCTGAAAATTCAGTATTGAAATCACAAGATTTTTAAAATATGTTTAAATAGAAACTTAAAGATAGAAGTTATTTTAAATAGTAAAAATATTTCAAAATGTTACTGTTTTTGCTATACTTTGGATCAAATAAATGCAGGCTTGGTGAGAGGAAGAGACTTTAAAAAATCACTAAAAATCTTACTGTTCAAAAACTGGTAGTGTATGTTAAAATAATTTTTTTGTTAATTGAAATAAAGATGAAATAAAAAATAAAATATAAATATTAGAAATTTCCTTTGCAAAGTTGAAGTACTAGCATTACTAAAACTAAAAATGAAATAAATAATAGTAATATTTAAAAACAAAAAAACGAAAATGAAAATATAAAAGCTTATTCAAAATATTAATAGATACAGTACTACAATAGTAGTATAGTATAATAGTATAGTATAATGCTAAAGTAACACTGGGTAGTTCAAGCACTTTCTGTTATAATAATTATTTTAGTGTCTCATGCATAAGTTTCTAAAACCACTGTTAAGTCAATTAACAGATTCAAAGTGCCTGAAAAGTGATTTTATTGGGATACTGGCAACATTTCTCATTCACTTAAGTTTTTCAAGTTGCCTATAGTATAATGCTGGCTGTGTTGCAGTGTTGTCATTGAAACTGAAGAGATAACTATGCCATTAGTCAGAACTGTCCAATTTAATAGTCTTTGTTCATGAGGAAAACCATAAAATTCCCCTTTTTGATTTTCTCTGTTCCACTTAACCACAAAAACAACCCAGCCTATAGTCTGCAGGCCAGGGGCCTCTCCCATGGCAAAACCCCTCGTAAAGACGCTAGCACTAAAAAACTTGAGGGTCTGGTCAGTGAAAGTGTTTAAAGTCAGTATTTAGACTAATTATTTTTATTTTTAATTAATTTTTTGGCACACAGCATCGTAAATATAGACCTACCACTAGAATCTCAGACATGTAGATTGTGTGCGAACAAGCTCTGCGAGACGCATTATAGGCCTGTAAAATTCCTGGACTTACTCTCATTCGTAAACGCTGCAGTCCATGTGTTACCACAAAAATGTTTATCAGGCTTAATTCAAGCGCCTGTAAATTATAGCAGGAAGCTGAAGCTCAGCCTGCCACAACTAAATGACTCTGTTTGCTGCGAGCTTTAATTATGGGTTCAATTAATTTGCTATTTGGAGGATGGGGTCTGTTTACCATTAGGTTCATAAATGTGATCGTTTTACATAACAACAATGGAAACATAGAAAGAGGCCCGGATACACATTCTGACTGTGCATGCTTGTGGTGGATAGGAATTAGTTTATTTGTCTTCCTGTGGGTTTTTTTTACACATTTAACCACTGACACCTGAGTCGTTAGAATTCGGTCTCCTTTGACACGTTTTTGATAGTCTTTGAGAAAAAGCGTAAAAGGTTTTAGGAGATTTCACTTATAGAAAAAATCAGAGAACTCCATTAAACATGTTATTTTACTTCTCACTCTGTTTCTGAAATTCCTCCTCCTCTGTACCAGATGGGGAGAATTGTCATTAAGGTAAACAACTCTAAATAACATCTTAATAATATTAATATAACTGTTATATGATAATATTTAAAGACATTGAAACTGTTAACACTCTGACCTCCCTAATTTTATTGTTTCATAAAACATCTCACTATTAAAACTGGTTAAAAGAATAGTTTAACCAAATTTTTGCACCGTGTTTGTGATAAACATATCCATAAGGCATTTTTCTCCAGTGAAAAGTCATCTTGTCTGAATCAGGAGAGAAATATGCACAGATTAAGCACCATTTGACAGTCCTGAACTAATAATTTCTGTGGATATTGATGTGAGAGGACTATAGGTATCTAGATTTTTTTTCACTGTAGGAAGAATTATGTTTGATTATGGACCCGTATTTTGCCCAGTTGTGATGTTTAAAGTTAAAAAAACATAATCAATTTGTTTCTTACAAACACGCATTATGTCATCTGATAGACTCGTGTCAGTTACGGATGAATTATTGTGATGTTATTACCTTTAATTGATATTAGACATCACTGTGGTAAGTTTTATTTTTTTTCCTTTTTTTTTAACCAAATTAATACTTGGATGTGTTAAATGGATAAAAAGTGATAGTAAAGACTTACATTGTTAGGAAAGAGTTCTATTTTGAAGAAATGCTGTTCTTTTTAACTTTTTATTCATCAAAGAATCCTGAAAAAAGTATCACCAGTTCGAAAAAAATTATCAAGCAGCACAACTGTTTCCAACATTGATAATAAATCAGCATATTACAATAACTACAAAAGGATTGTGGGACAGTGGAGACGAGTAATGATGCTGAAAATTCGGCTTTGCATAATAGAAATAAATTATATTTTAAAGTATATTAAAATAGTAAACTATTTTAAATTGCAATAATATTTCATAATATTGCCTTTTCTATATTTTTTATCAAATAAATAGAACGTTGAGGAGCATAAAAGTCTTCTTTAAAAAGCATTAAAAATCTTACTGATCCTAAACTTTTGAACGGCAGTGTACATTTATGTACTTCCACGGTACTATATGTTTTGGTAAAGAGGTAGGGTTTCACTACAATTTCAGGAACTGAATTTGCATCAGAGACCGCTTTGCTCTTATTGCACATCAGACTGAGAGAGTTTTCCCACATCCAGGCCAATCGCAGCGCTTGTTGTCATTGTGGTGAAGTGTGCGCGTGGAATCCGGGGCGCTTTTATAAACGCTGCGCCAGCAGAAACTCAAGAGAGGCGCATTGTGCTCGCTACCGCGGCGCACCAAATTTACACAGCTCGGTCCAAAGAATATTCCCCGCTTGGAGGCAGCTCAGTTGGTCTCGTTAGAATTGAAACACCGCGTAGTTCTCACTTTACATTCCATATTTATTAAACTTTGACCAGTATGATTTGGGTAACTCTGTTCTGCGTCTTGGTAACATCGCTGCAAGCTGATGCGCGCCTCACTAAACGCTATGTGATCGGCGGATGTCCGAGTCAGTGTGATAAGGCCATGTGTCCGTCGATGCCAAAGGACTGTCCGACAGGACAGGTGATGGATCACTGTAACTGCTGCCTGGTGTGTGCGTCCGGAGAGGGAGAGGCGTGCGGCGGGGTGGGTAAGCTGGGGGACCCGGTGTGTGGAGAGAGTTTGGAGTGCTCCGTGACCGGAGGAGTGGGCTACTCTGCTACCGTCAGGAGGAGAGGAAAACAAGGCATCTGCGTGTGTAAAAGCAGCGACCCGGTGTGCGGCAGCGATGGGGTCTCCTATCGGAACATATGCGAACTGAAGCGGGTCAGTAACCGAGCGCAGACCCTGCAGCAGCCGCCGGTGCTCTTCATACAGCGGGGAGCTTGTGGCACGGCGGGTGAGTACCTCACTCAAACAAACAGCACAGTTTACCTGTTCTTTTACATTCTTTACAATGGTACAGTACGAGTACTAAATAATGGGCTACTAATGAACAATGTGTACTACTACTGATAGATAGATAGATAGATAGATAGATAGATAGATAGATAGATAAATAGATGTGAGAGAAAGAATGATGGATTGGTTGCGTGAAAGAGAGAGAGTCCAGATGTTGGCAATAGATGCAGATGACATCTTTGCCGGATGGTATATTCATCATCGGCGAAAATCGTCTGCTATACTGTGCAGTGCACCCCATTTTTATTATCTTTTTCCTTTTGGGAATGTTGGTTCTTTTCATTCAGTTAAACAGCAGACAGATCGATTTTGGTCATATTTGGTAGGCATGTGAGGAAAATGCCTTTAATTGGAAATTAGATAAACATCAAAATTCTGTCTAGCAGTAGCAGAAATTATATGTGATCCTGGACCAAAAAAAAAAACATTCATAAGGGTCAATTTTTTAGAAATTGAGGTTTATACAAGCCTTCCATTGATGTGTGGTTTGTTGGGATAGGACCGTATTTGGCCGAGATTCAACTATTTGAAAATCTGGAATCTGAAGGTGCAAAAAAAAAAAAAATCAAAATATTGAGAAAATCACATTTAAAGTTGTCCAGATGAACTTCTTAGCAATGCATATTACTAATCAGAAATAAAGTTTTGACATTGACGGTAGGAAATTTACAAAATATCTTCATGTAACATGATCTTTACTTCATATCCTAATGATTTTTGGCATAAAAGAAAAATCAATAATTTTGACCTATACAATGTATTTTTGGCTATTGCTACAAATATACCCGTGCTACTTAAGACTGGTTTTGTGGTCCAGGCTCACATATGTTTGAGTCAAGCATATGTTTGTGCCTGTTTCATCATGTTTGTGTTGAACATGAGGCCATTCTTTCTGCATTGAAAGGCCCATCTTTAGCCATGCATCTAATGCGCAAGTCGCTGCACTCAGTCATAATTAGTTATTTTAATGCATTTTGACCCTCACGTACAGTTTGTTCATAGAACTTGCTCATGAGGTACACAAAGTCTGACCCATCAAGACCACTGCGAATGGACAAAAACCAGACCAGCTTGTGTGCTTTTTTGTGTATACAGTATATGCATGTGTGCCCTCAGAATATACAGTTTCACCTTTTAAAATGAAGCCTCCCGCATCTGTCTGTATTTGTGTGAGATAGAAGGTTATTAGAGATGAATTTGAGCAGGTTTCTCATTATGAGATTGCATTAAGCATGATAAAATTCCCATTTTATATCCTTAAATGAGTTGAAATGTGGTCTGTCTTTATCTTGTTCTTTGTTACTTCATTATTCTTACTGAAAGAGCCTCAATGTGTTCATTTTGGCAGACACTGACTCATAAATTGTGGCTGAAATTGGATAGTTGTCTTGGTCTGGATAGTGGATTTGCGATAGTGAATCCTTACGCACTTGTTGGCTCATAAACAATTGTGCTACAATAGTATGAGCTCCTCACGTCAGCTGTTGAGTATCAGCACTCCAAATCCTGTTCTTCAGAAGCTTAAATATTAAGGATCCATTTGGCTTAACCGTTGACATGTGTCTAGTCTCTGCATATTGGCCTAATAAAGGCTCTAAGCAAAGTGCCAAGCTGCAAGAGGTCTGTGGCTTCCAAGTCCTGGCCTCACCTAAAGAAAACACACTGTGCCGCAGAGCTCATGATGTCATTTGCATCTGGATCTGAAGGCCTGCCTGCATCTCTGCACACTTCTCCTTGCCTGGCTGCAGATTTAGGTCATATTGTGAGTCTTATGCATTCATTAGGAAACAGATTTTTACTGAAGAAGAAAGAAAGTCAGCCAGCCGCCCTGCTGTTACACTAGGTGCTTCAGTCTGTTTTGGGTTTTGGATGATTGTGATTGAAGGAAATGGCCTGCACACCCCTATCCCAAGGAGGGGAATGGGAGTGATGCCACCAGATGCTTTCCAGACTCAAATCACACCTTGAGCTATTATATGTGACCCTGGACCACAAAACCAGTCTGAAGTAGCGTGGGTATATTTGTAGCAATAGCCAAAAATACATTGTATGGGTGAAAAGTATTGATTTTTCTTTTATTGCATCTTTCATGGAAAGGTCATGTTCCATGAAGATATTTTATAAATTTCCTACCATAAATATATCAAAACTTAATTTTTGATTAGTAATATGCATTGCTAAGAACTTTATTTTGACATCTTTAAAAGTGCTTTTCTTAATATTTAGATTTTTTTTTTTTTTTTTTTGCACCCTCAGATTCCAGATTTTCAAATAATTGTATCTCGTCCAAATATTGTCCTATCCTAACAAACCTAGTAAAGTGACATGATATGAGAACACCACATTTATTTAAAAGAATAGTTCACCCAAAAATGAAAATTTTTTGAAAATGTACATCCTCAGGCCATCCAAGAAGTAGATGAGTTTGTTTCTTCATTACAACAGATTTGGAGAAATTTAGCATTGCATCACTTGCTCACCATTGGATCCTCTTTAGTCAATGGGTGCTGTCAGAATGAGAGTCCAAACAGCTGATCGCAAGTAATCCACAACACTTAAGTCCATCAATTAATGTCTTGTGAAGTAAAAAGCTGAAAGCTGAGTGTTTTTAAGAAACAAATCCATTAAGACATTTTTAAACCGTTGCTTCTGGACATTATATACAATCTCCTTCAGTGAAATGTTTTTTTTGAAAAAGACGTTAAAAACATCTTTATGATGGATTTGTTTATTACAAAAAAGCAGCTTTTTGCTACACAGGACATTAATTGATCAACTTGAGTCATAATGTAAGTAAGTAAGTAAAGTTTATTTATATAGCACATTTCTCTCAGCAAGCTGACCAAAGTGCTTAACAAAATCAAGAGATAAAAACATAGAACAAATAAAACAAAGAATAAAACAATAAAACAGTAAAACAAATAAAATCCAATCAGAAAGCCTGGGAGTAAAGGTGTGTTTTCAACATCGTTTTAAAAGTTGTAATAGATGGTGCAAGGCGGATGTCCAGTGGCAATTGATTCCAAAGACGGGGGGCGGCGACTGAAAAAAAATGTGGATAATTATTATGTTTTTATCAGCTATTTGGACTCTCATTCTGACGGCACCCATTCACTGCAGAGTATCCATTGGTGAGCAGGTGATGAAATGTTCAATTTCTCCAAAAAAATTTAATTCTTAGGTGAACTGTTCCTTTAATAATAGTTAAAATACATAGCGCACCCAAATACAGGATAAAGTAATATGTTTTTACACTTTAAACTTTAAATTAAAATAGGAGTTATCACTAACACTCATGTTTTAATCTTTGTTTGCCATCTTGGGTTTATTCTTTTCACTGAGCTTGATTCTGTGATTGCCTGCACTGCAAAGGGCATCTTAAAATGTACTTAAAAATGTTCCAAAGCCTAATGAGCTGCCTTCAAAGCAAGTTTTAGTAAGAAAAAGATGAAGTGAATGTTTACTTGTATTATGTGAATGGTTTATTGATATTGGATCTTTGGGATGAGCTGTAATCCTGAAATCTCTATACAGGCCCTGAGCTGGAGAGAGTAGTGGGCAGTGTTTGTGTATGTGTATGTGTGTATAAGTTTATAGCAGTGTACTCTCTTCTCCTTTGCATGGTTTTCATTAAGTATTTCAGGCTTGTTTCCCAGAGCTTTTTATATTTTGTGTCTTGTGCATTGTTTTTTCTGCTGCCAGTTTATCATTGTGAATTGTCTTTGTTCATGCTCATTCTCAGTTGTTTATGTATGTTAAGAACAAAGAATCGCAGGTCTTTATTGCAATGTTATGTATAACCATAGAATTGAAATTCTCTCAGCATATCTGTGTATGTTTGTTTCAAGCATTTAATTGCTCTCTGTAGTGTGTGCACTGGTTTATGTGGTTTTATCTGTTTTGTAATGTTGTGTGTGTTTGTTCTGTGCTATTTATAAGCACTTAGAGGTTTGTCCCATCCAGACTTCTGCAGATTTGTTTAGTAGCCCTACAAATGCTGATGAGGCACATATTTCTCTGGTCTCTATGGCTTCTCTCTTTCTCTTTCTCTTTCTCTTTCTCTTTCTTTTTTTTAAATCATATTTTCAAATCACCACAAAATCAAAAGAAAGAAAGAATATATATATATATATATATATATATATATATATATATATATTATTTTTTGCACTTTGACAATATTGCATTCTCATGACAATTAATCCTGTTGTTTTACATACAGTGATTCTTGATATTAGACTGTAACCGTAATTTAAATCTGCATAAATTAAAGGTAGTACAATTAAAACTACCATGATGTATGAATGCTATACATTTTGAACAAATCATTTGTTGTAGTTGTTTTTGTATTGCATTTTGCTTGATAATAATGATAATTTGGGAGGTGATGTGTTTTAATAATAGTATTAATACAAATTTGTGCTTAATAGGTTTAATTTTCTGTACAATTATACAAAAGTGCTAATGTAATTTCCTATTTGTCTCTACACTGCAAAAAATGCTTTTCTTACTTAGATTTTTTGCCTTGTTTCCAGCCAAAATATCTAAAAATTAAATCAAGAAGGATTTTCTATACAAGCAAAAATTACTGTCTTGTTTTCAGAAAAAAAGACATCAAATTTAAATGAGTTTTTGCTTAGAACAAGCAAAATAATCTGCCAGTGGGGTAAGCAAAATAATCTTATTTCAAGCGGAAATAAGCTTGTTAGGTTGTTTCAAGCAAAAACTCACCTAATTTTAACTTGTTTTTTCTGAAAACAAGACAATAATTTTTGGCTTGTCTAGAAAATCCTTCTTGATTTTAGAATTTTTAGATATTTTGGCTGAAAACAAGACAAAAAATCTAAGTAAGAAAAGCATTTTTTGCAGTGTAGATAATTGATTTGGGTGGAATAAATTGACCTGGTCATATTCTGTGAGAGTGAAATTCACTGTTGTTTACTTTTTTTTTCACTCATTCTTTTATACTTTACTCTGTGTTCCTTTGCAGCTTTATTCCTCATTACTTGCCTCCGGTCTGGTCTGCGTTCATCCGTTCCTGTTTATTTGTGGATTCTTTCCCTCATATCCTGCTTCTAACTCACAAATAATGAATCTTAGCTTCTCAAGTCTTTTGCTAATGATTTCACTCTAAAACTCTAAACATCAGTGGCGGTGTGCGTGTGGAGGTATGGTTTGATATGGTTAGAGAAGTATCTCATCCTTTCATTGTCTCTTTGTTCTGATAATGTGTATTGTTTAGAGTCTGAGTAAGGTTTTGTCCTTTGTGTATTTTTGTGTGTGTGCTCTGTTTGTGCAGAAGCGGCCTTTGTTTAACTCTCTTCAATTAGCATGATATGAAAGACATGTTTGTTTATGAGTGTTGTCAAATGCTTGAACGTTTTCTACCGATACGAACACGCACACACGCACACAGATCTACACGTGGATGTTCAGTCCAGAAATTAGCTATTTATGAGAACAAGAATAGACAGGCACATAAGTGTGAATGAATTTTGTTATGACTGGATCATGAAAAGAACAAGAAGGGACTCATTATTAATGATTCGCTGAATTCATTTATGTCTCTTTCTCACTGCCCTGGAGCGTAGAGCTTCTCCCTTCCCTCAAACTCTTGCAAATAAATTTTCTCCAGTCCTCTTTCTCCGCCAGCCACCTCTCCTTTATAGTTTCTGTGCTGCTGTAGTATAATATAGGCCAGTAGGACTTTCCCACAGTAAGGACTCATTTCCTGCTCTCTGCTCACCTACATAGGCCTTGCCTGAACTCAAATAAACACACTTCTGGAGTCTGAATCCTTCACAAACCCTGCAGAGAGGCCTCAGACAGAGCTTACACAACTGTAACTGGACACCATAACTATAGGTCAGAGCCACAGGCATGACCTGTTCATCATGTTCACAAGGTTTCATCCCTCACCGATTCTATTGACTTTTGTGAGAACTGTTGTAGCCAGGAGTGAACTCTTCCTATGCCAGAACATTGCAGTAGATGTTTCAGAATAGAATAGAACAGAGCAATTTACCTCAATTTACTCTTCACCTCCTGTTCAAAAGGTTTGGGGTGGTAAGATTTTTTTTTTTTTTTTTTAAGTTTCCTATGTATTGAAGCCCGTTTTTCAACACTAAATAAAAAATTTAAAAAAAAAAAGGTTATTCCAACTTTTTACCTCACTATTCTGAGTTTTTTTTTCTTACAAATGCGAGTTTGCATCTTGCAATTTTACTTGCTGAGTAAAAATGTTATTTATGTTTTTTTTAAAACCTACTGACCCCAGATTTTTGCACTGTAATAGCTAATATTATAAAAATGTGACCTTGGACCACAAAACCATAAGGTTCAGTTTTTTTTAAACTGAGATTTATACATCATCTGAAAGCTGAATAGATAAGCTTTCCATTGATGTATGGTTTTTTTAGGATGGGCCAATATTTGGCCGATATACAACTATTTGGAAATCTGGAATCTGAGGGTGCAAAAAAATCTAAATATTGAGGAAAAATGCTTTTAAAGTTGTCCAAATGAAGTTCTTAGCAATGCATATTTTTGATGTACTTACAGTAGGAAATTTACAAAATATCTTCATGGAACATGACCTTCACTTAATATCCTAATGATTTTTGTCATAAAAAAAAAATTGATAATTTTGACCCATACAATGTATTTTTGGCTATTACTGCAAATATACCCGTGCTACTTAAGATTGATTTTGTGGTCCAGGGTCACAAATGTCCTGGCTTTGGTAAAATATCTACGTTGATTGAATACAAACTCTTTGAACATCTGGCTAGAAGATTGTTTTGAAGTCTTCCAAATGTGGATACAGTAAAGCTATTGTAACATGCTGTATTTAATCTGTGTCTGCAAGTGTTGCTTTTTCTTTTTAAACATGCAGTATGAACAGTTTTATGTATACACTAAATTTCAAGATGACAAGTAGTGCTCATACTGATGGGTCAACCTGCTTTCCTTAGGCTGTATGTCTCCACCTCCCCAGGAGAGACATCCAGGATCTCTAGGACAAATGTAGTTTCATTCTCTCAAACCATATGTTGTAATCTGGCAGTGTTTCAGTGAAAACACTTTCATATTTATGCAGACTAAACGTAGGCTTTGATGTACTTAGTTCAGAGCCGGTCACATTCTTGGCAGGTATGGATACCAGCCCAATAATTCATAAAAATTAACTTTACTAAAATTTTACTGAAGTAATTAGCTTTGTGTCACAGTGATTGAGCTACTTACAGAGGGTTTAACCATGGCTCATCCAATCAGAATTCAGAGTCAGAACTTTCCATTTTATAATAAGGTTTTACATTATTGGATAACTGATGTGCTATTTTAGATTGGCAACGTGAAAGAATCCTCATGTGAAAGGTATACTTTGTCCATCTTAACTAGCTGTTTTTTTTTTTTTATTTAGTTTGTTTTGATAGCCTTTCTCAAAACATGTGATTTTCGATTGAATGCCTTGTTTAATGTTGGTCTGGAGCTGGTCAGTCTTACCACACTGGATATTTTTTCGCCATAAAATAAACTTTTGTTTCCTTTTTCCTGTTGGTCTGTGAAGGATGGTTGGTTGTGACGGTTTGAATCCTGTGCCTAGTACTGTGTGTTCAAACATTTCATCGGATGAAATGCGTCAGCAAATGCACAAACCCGTGCAGGTGTGAATGTCAACAATGATTTTGGTTCTGTCAGGGTTGTTACAGTCTTGCAGCTGTGAGAGCAAAGGTTATGGAGTCTTAAAGCATAAATGCATCAACAGTAGCACTGGTTAAATCATTTTGAAGGTAGTAGTGGTGCTGTGGCCAGAATATGTACCAATAATTCATCGAATGTCCAGAAAGGTTTTGTTCTGTCAGAGATAAGAGGTTCTGGATTTGTTTAAGTCTTTGTGATCTTCTTGGGTTTTAGTACCTGAGCGTGGGCCAAGATGAGACAAGCGTGTCTGATTCTATTGTTTCTGCCAGTGCATTTGACCTAATCATAGGTCTCTCTTTCAAAGAGGAAAAAAAAAAAACAAATACTTTTTCATCGCATGGCTAAAGAGAGGATTTGTTTTGAATTCTTTGGCCTTTAACTTCCCAGAGTAAATCTCCACTCCAGTCAGTTTGTTATACGTTAAATGTAAAATGAATTTAGACATTCAGTGATTGAAGTTTATTTGCATTCCTTATGTTCAAGCACGACTGAACTTTTAGAGCACCTTTCAGTGTTCTAAACTATCTGTGGTAGAATACACATAGATGCAGTCCCAAAGTGGTTCTTGGGTTCTTTTTTATACGGTTTACTCAACAGTAAAACAGCCGAATGGACCTCAGCAACCTGTTTCTGCTTGTTCCTATTCAAACAATAGCCCTGGAAATCAAACTCCCAAACTTCAGCCAGATTTTTAACCACTACATCACCAGTATTCAGACACAGGCATGAATATTCACATACAGTCGATACCAATCACCACTCATATGCATATCAAACAAGTCAGAATTTGTAATAATAGGTATACACTACCAGACAAAAGTCTCTTCTGTTTACCAAACCTGCATTTATTTGATCCAAAGTACAGCAAAAAGAGAAACTATTTAAAATAACAGTTTTCTATTTGAATATATTTTAAAAAAATGCATGTTTGGTGAGCAGAAGAGACTTCTTTAAAAAACATTACAAATCTCACTGTTCAAAAACTTTTGACAGGTAGTGTGTAAACAATAATTAAACTGCCACACTATTGTTTCTTTTACTTAATTTTTTAAACCTATTTTTATTTACTTATTTGTTTACATTTAAAATGTAATTTACATGTTTATTTAATGACACATTTTATGATGTACACTACTGTTTTAAATGGCCAGATTTACTAAACAGGACAAACTAGTGTAAGAACGCAATCCTAAAGCCGATGGGAGTGGAAAGTTCTGCATTTGATCTCCTGACAACGTGCAAATTAAAGTAGACGCAGCCAAATAATTTCCATAATGACCTATGCAATCTACCAAGAGCAGCGTTCAAATTTGCGTACAGCCGCTAATAATAAAATGAGTTAAGACATGCTTTTTTGGGTGTTAAATAATGGTGCAAATACCAATACATTGACTACTGCAGACCTTAGAAAATCATCTTGCACGATTCATTTAAATACTCTCCTCCCATGAATTTACATCTGAAAAATAAAATACAAAGGTCAGATGCAAAGACTATGTCCACGCTGATGTGATGTTTCACTGCGTGTCTTTAGTAAATACTGACAGTAGTTTTTTAGCACCAAAACAGGGTTTGCGCTGTTGCAAGCTGTTAGTAAATTTGGCCACAATACTTCTATTCCGCAAGGACGCATTAAAATGGTCAAAAGTACAGTAAAGACATAGTGCCACAAAACATTTCTATTCCACAACATTTAGCAGCACAACTGTTTTCAGCATTAATAATAAGAAGGAAATTGAGCACCAGATCAGCGTATTAGAATGACTTCTGAAAGATTGAAGTAGTGAACTCTAAACATTTGAACAGCAGTGCATTTATTGGCATATGTATTTATTTGCACCAGAAAGCTAAAAGAGAGTTAGATTGGATGAGAAAGTGATTTTGTGACATTTTCTTCCACAAAACTGAGAAGATTTGGTGTTAAAACTATAATTAGGTTGAATTTTCTCAGGTCAGAATGCGTGCCAGCGCCACGCTGGATATGACTGTAATTACACTTGAGAAAACGTTATAACTCTTCATAAACCGCTGCACTCTTTCATTTTAATGTTTCCTCACTTAGCACAAACCCATCTGGCCACAGACACATTTATCTTTTGAACTTACATGCTTTCCATCACCCAGGTCTTCTTGGGGTCCCTGTGATCCTGTATAATTAAAAGGGCCCATCTGTCATGGCAGAGACTGTCTTACTGATTGGATCAAATGACAGCTGCTATCGTCTGCGTGGTTAAGTCTGTGATACATACCAAAACAGTCCGACCCTGGGGGTGATGAAACGGAGTGAAATTAAAAGAGCAGTTTTGTACACTTTATGTATATCATGAGCTTTTGACTGCTGATAATAAACTCTTTTGGTTGAAGGGGAAAAAATATCTCTCACTTCTTTTCCTTCATGCTGAAATTACAGAGGACGAGAGTCAACATTTCCAGACACGTCCTCCAAGAGACTCCTCAGATCTTGCCCCTCACGTGTCTCTGTGTGTGTGTGTGTGATGCTGAATTACGTAAGCAACAGAGGTCCCATATATATTTACACAAAAATCCCACCTCTTGTCTTTTTTTAGTTAACAACTAGTCTCCTTTCCGTATCCTGTTTAAGTGATGTCATTTGATATTTTCAGATGTTTGTCCCCAACTGTCAATTTCTTCCATTATACATTCTCATTATATCTCTTTTTTTTTTGTTTCAGCTCTCCATGATAACCCCAACAGCCTGAGATACAAGTACAATTTCATTGCAGATGTTGTAGAGAAGATCGCCCCTGCTGTGGTTCATATTGAACTGTATCGCAAGTAAGGACTGTTTGACCAAATGTGTTTTTTTTTTTATCTCTGTTTCCATTTATTTCATGCTCTTTCTGTCTTGTTTAGGATGGTGTACTCAAAGCGTGAGATGGCAGTGGCGAGTGGATCAGGGTTTGTGGTGTCAGACGATGGCCTCATTGTGACAAACGCCCACGTGGTAGCCAATAAAAACCGAGTGAAGGTGGAGCTTAAAAACGGAGCCTCGTATGATGCTAAGATCAAAGATGTTGATGAAAAAGCAGATATTGCCCTCATAAAGATCGATCCACCGGTAAGAGGAACCAACACAACAATGCTGTTATACAGCACATTCCATGAATACAGTACACATTAAATTTTTAGCAATAGAAAAAACAGTAGAACCAGAAAAGTCCATGTTTTTGTTGTGAAAACTGTATATAATCTACTAAATGTATATTTGCATTAATTTAGACTTTATTTAGACTAATATTGCACTTCTAATAGATACACATTCTGACAACGTTTTTTACTTTACATATTTTGCCTGTTTAAAAGAGAAGTTCACTTCCGGAACAAAAATGTACAGATAATATGCTCACCCCGCTGTCATCCAAGATGTTCATGCCTTTCTAGAAAAGAAAGAAATTGTAAAGAAATAGTTTTTTGAGGAAAACATTTCAGGAATTATCTCCAGTGGACTTCAATTGTGCCCATCAAAAATGCAGTTTCAATGCAGCTTTAAAGTCTACCTCTGTATGCTCAGTATGTCGAAAAATTCCCATCTCAGTTTCTCCTTCAACTTCAAAATCATCCTACATCGCTGCAAAAGTACCGACCCAGTGTTTACAAAGTGAACATGCAAATAAGTTCAAACGCCCTTTACAAAAAAAGGTAAAACAGCGATGTAGGATGATTTTAAAGTTGGAGGAGAAAATGAGATGGGAGTTTTTCAACATACCCTAACTGTATTGACCCGGATTACACAGAGTACACGTGTTTTAATTTGACATCCTGATGTTGACATTCATTCATTCATTTATATTTTAAAGAAGACCTAATATGCTATATGCTGTAATTTTTACAATATGTAATATAAGTCTCAGGTGTCCCCAGAATGTGTCTGTGAAGTTTCTGCTCAAAATACCTCACAGATAATTTATTAGATAATTTTAAAAATGCTTATTTTGCGTAAAAGCAGAAACACGCTGTTTTTGTGCATGTCTCTTTAAATGCAAATGACCTGCTGCTGTCCACCCCCTTTTCCAGAATAGAACTGTGCCTTTATAGCTGGTACCTCAGATACTGTTCTGTTTGGTTTTGATTATCATGTCTATCGCACTGAAATCATGTTATAAAGCCATATCAGTTTAAACTTCTGATGTTTTTCTGAGAGCACACATCCGAAACACATGCACAGAAAGCGGCTGTCACATGACATGTGAGTACTAAACTAAGTTCTCTTTCATCTCTTATTGCGCTTAAACTGTCAAATATACAAAAGTTTATGTTAAAAACACACAAGGTACAAGAACAGTCAGTTATGTCTGTGAAGGTAAGCAGCTGGGAAAGAAATCGCATGTTTATGTTAGATCTCTTTGGCGGCAGCGTAATATACAGTAAGTAAATAAATCAATAAATCCACTGCTCTGTTGTCTCCTCCGAGGCTGGGACTCTAAATAGTGTTCTGTGCTTGTCTGTGCAGCCAATAATAGAATTAGTTAGCATGCTTTGCTTGAACTTTTACCATTGCGTTAGAACTGGTACACCGTTGCCGCTTGCAAATAAGTGGAAACTTGCAGATTAAGGGGCGGTGATATTATAATAAGATCCTCTTACCAGAATGCTTACCAAAACAAATGTACTTGGTTTTTTTTTTTTTTTTTTTTGGGTTGGTAGATGCACCATGGACCCAATTATAGCACTTGAACATGGAAAAGGTCAGAATTTCAAGATATGTCACCTTTAAAAGTTTTAGATTCTATTTTATACCCTATTCAATGCCATATATACTTCTAACAAATCTGAGCTGGTAAATGGCAGGTAACTATATGACAACATTCACGCTGACATATGGAAATTATTTCCATTCCTTTAACTGTTCTCCAGTTTTTAACTTGACTAGATGCATGGGTAAATTAGGCTTAGGAAGGTAAAGACAGTTGAGGATATAAATACTTACAGAGAGAGGGACAGTTTACCACCAGGCCTCAGGAACAGATGCTGTACTTTCATCAGGCATAAAAGTGTTTTCACACAGTGACTTGAAGGCTGAAGTAATGCTCCAGAAAGCAGTTTGCTAAACTGTTTTAATGACCATTATTCTCTCAGCAGGCACTTAGCATGTTTAGCCCACCACAGACCAAACATCTGTGTGGTTTGTGTACTGAGGTGGACAGATTGTACAGTTTTATAATGTCTTTTTACACAGGAACCGTAGTTTATAAACAGTGTTGGGAAGGTTACTTTGGAAATGTAATAGGTTACAGATTACAAGTTACTTGATTTAAAATGTAATAAGTAGTGTAACTTTTCAATTACTTTATTAAAGTAATGTAACTTATTACTTTTAATTACTTTTTGATTACTTTTCTAAATTTCTAATATTTTCAACTGTTAATCATTTTGAAACATTTGAACCAGGCAGAGTTAACCTTACAGTAGCACTTAACACTGATTACTGTCAGACTTTCAAAATCTTTTATCACTTGAATTAAGATTATAATAAGTAAGGGATAATATGCATCTTTATTTTGCGATAACAACTGGCTGAATGTACATTATCTCACTTATTACACAGCTGCTTGATAGATTATTTCAATTTAGATTTAGATAAATTATTAGACACGAAACACTGATCTGAGTTGAAATGTTGACATTTTAGGGATACAGTGCAGTCATAGTTTTCTTACACAACATTTCACCACATAAATAATTAAGTAGTAGTACTAGTTTGTTAGTTATCTTATAATCCATTGCAATGTACAAAAAAAAAAAAATGGCAGCAGCTGTGTTTGTATGAAACAATAGCGCAAGGCCACGATACCAGATGACAGAATTAAGAAATTGTACACATAATATTAAATTAAGCTTTAATATTTTATTAGCTAACCAAACGCAAAGCTTCCACCAAGAAAAATTATCAAGCATATAGCACTGACTTAAGTCGCCCCGGATGAGTCTGAGCTGTGGAATAATTTAATTTAAAGCACAGCCACCACAAATTCAGACTTTTTTTTTACTTATATTTTTGGGCTTTTTATGCCTTTTATTGTGATAGGACAGTAGAAAGATGACAGGAAAGAGCTGGGAGGAGAGAGGGGAGCGGGATTGCAAAGGACCTCGAGACGGGAATCGAACTCGGGTCACTGTGAGCGCAGTTGCACTATATGTCATAACAAGATCATAACATAAATAACATCATAACAAGAAATAGTTTAATAGCTATGATACTGGGTTTGAAATCAAATGTTTGCATAGTTATGACAGAAAACACTAGCATCTAACAATGCCTTGGAAAAAAACAATCTTAAAAAATAAATTTTATGCATAAACCCAAATAGGAAATAAAACAGTTATCGAATAAGCATGTGTCCTGTTGTGTGTCCTAAACTCCTGAAACATTGGTGTCTCATTTTAGAGCAGTCAATACAATTTATGAAAGAAGTCAATTAAATCTGTAAGTGGGTGTGGGTGTGTGAAAAAATTCAGATGTAATCCCCTTTGTAATCACTGGCATTTTTCAAAAGTAACTGTAATTTAATTACATATTTTTTCTCAGTAACTGTAACTAATTACAATTACATTTATTTTGTAATTAAATTACGTAATTCCGTTACATGTAACTAGTTACTCCCCAACACTGTTTATAAATGGAAACTGAGGTTTTATTTTTGAACCTAATTGTTTATACCGAAGAGGTTCAACCCTGAATTTGACCTGCAATGCACTAAACACGCCAAGCTCTGTTTTAGGATATAGTTACTATTAGTGCAACATCAAAAACCAAGTCTAAATAACGCAAGAGTGTTTCATTAACAGAAAAAAACAGATGGCCAAGCTAAAGATTGCAGGAATTCAAACTTGGCGTTTATATTTTAGCAATTACTGCATTCATGCAGCCCTGTAGTATTTGGAAAGGAGACTTTTCATGTAACCAAAATAGGAACATTACTGACCCCATAAATACAGAATGACCAACGCAATCCTTATAAGGCATCTTAGATGAAATTTCCTATTACCCACAATCCCCCACTCACTCAGGTCAGTGCAGTGCACTGTGCAAACTCTTAAATATATGTCATGCTGGCTGATAGACACCAGGCAGCATGTTTGGCTGACAATCCTAACCTCACAATCACTCAGACTCTTAAACATATGTTCTCCAGAGAAATAAAGCACACGCAAACCCAGACTGCATGTTTAATCTGATCCGGTGTTCCCAAAGAATGCATACTGCTCCAAGATCAGATTCCTCAACTGTTTCTTATCCCAATCCCTGTAGTCAAAACAGGTCCCACAATAGTGCCTATAGTCTGAGATATTTTATGTAGCTCTCTCTTAGCTGGTGTTAGCTGCTGGATTGAATCAGTGGGCTCTTTACTGCCCAGCTGCTAAAGAGTTTGCCCCACTTTGACTGAGTGATCTTGAATGACATCGTATGGTCATGTGTGTACGTGCAAGCAATAGTGAGAGAGTTTGAGAGAGACTTGTCTCTAAGACTCGCATCTAACTAAAAGGGCATTTGGGAAAAGCAATAAGAGAAGCAGAAAAGGGCATTGGTTTGAACGGCACAAGTGAGCTGGAGGTCACACTCTGGAAAAGGATCAGGCACCATAAAGACCCTGGGGAGTATGTGTGTGTGTTTGAGAGAACTTGCGTGTGCCTGCATCCCTGTAAGCAATTACTGCAATTCCTTCCCTTTTTCTGATGCATGCTGAAAGGTTTAAAGTAGGTCAGTACTGTCAAACTTTCAGTAAGTGCGTTTACATTCACAGTTATAATCAAGTTTTTGAGTAGTCCAGCTACATGCTGGATGAAACCAAGCTACAGTCAGATTATTTAGGTCTGGTAGACTGATTTTTCAAAACAATTCTGGAATGTGTACAGTTAGAATAAAACAAGTATAGCATTTTAAGAAGATAAATTACTGCTTTGGGCAGATTGAAATCGAACTGCATGTAAACATACATGCTACTTTGAAACCGTTTCTACATTTTTTACGTTGTGTTGCATGATATTTGTCAGTTCATGCATTCTCTGGGAATTGAACTCTTGACCTTGGTTTTTCTAGCACCATGCTGTACTATTTGAGCTACAGGAATGTTTCAGTAGTTACAGTGAACCTGCCCTCGTGAAACTAGAGGCAGTCTAATCGAAATACTTAAACAAGAATTTAAACGGGTATTCCACCCCAAAATCACCCATGCATCGTTCCAAACCTGTATAACTTTCTTTTGTCTGTGGAACGAAAAAGAATGTATTTTGAAGTATCCATTGACTTCCACTGTATGGGCAAAAAGCCCTGTGACATTTCTCAAAATATCTTCATGTTCTACAGAGGAAAGGACGTCATACAGTTTTTCAACAACATGTTGGTGAGTAAACAATGATAGAATTGTAATTTTTGGGTGGAATATTCCTTTAACTAAATATTTTGCTTCAAAAATTTGAAGGAGAAATTAGATAAATTTAAAAAAGATACCACACAGGGGCTGATGTATAGAAAACTGATACTTTCTGAAAGAAACTATTTAAATGAATGGATTCCCTAATATAAATCAGGCACTTATTATTTAAACTGAGAGTTTGTATGAGGGACAGAACCAACCTTATCTCATGACGAAAATGTACCTGTGGGAACTTTATCGCAAAACGTTCTGAAGAACGTTGGGAACCACACAATTTAGGAGCCCATTGATTTCCACTGCATAGGCGAAAAACCCATTTCTCAAAATATCTTCTTTTATGTTCTACGGAGGAAAGTAAGTCATACAATTTTGGAATAACATGTTGGTAAGTACACGATGATAGAATTATCATTTTTGGGCGGAATATTGCTTTAACTACATTTTTTGCTACCGGGTCACGGCACCAAAAAATTAGAAGAAGAAGAAATTATTACAAAAAAGATGTATAGAGAACTGATACATTTTGAAAGAAACATTTAAATTTGTTCATTTAAATGAGTGGATTTTCTAATATAAATTAGGCTCTTATGATTCAGTGAATCAAACTGAATCAAACTGAACAAACAGAGTTTGTATGAGGTACAGAACCAACTAAATACGTACTGCATATTTTTGACATATTAGATGTGGAAGTTTTGTGACATATTAGATGTGAAATGTCCGCTGAGTGGTGCTAAAAGAGTGTTTATTTTTTTGTTTAAACTGATGAATGTGCATATGGTATGTTTTATTTGACACTGGTTTTGTACGTGTCACCGCAGTTCTGACTTGAAATGTCAGTTGAGTGGCGATATAACCCTAATGCTTCGTGACGTTTCATGCTGTTTTAGCTTGTTCCGTCCAGAAAGCGAAACATATGGAGCTGTAATCATAACTGTGTACGAAAACGCTTACAAGTTCTCGCTGTATAGCAGAAAACTCATTGTAGCTTATTGTCATGCTGCTATTTTTTTTGTTGATGTATTCACTGTTAGTTCCACAACTAATTTTCATAAGTGACTCTCCAAAACTGCAAACTTTACAGTCTAAACTTACATTCACTCACACCCATACTCATGCCTTGACTTGACAAGGGAGAAATAAGCATATATATCACACAACGCAGTTTCACTCATGCAGAAAATGGCCAGCACATGGTGGATGAACTGCGAGGGGAGTCATAGAGCAGATTATTTATTTTCTTCCCAATCTTTTGTCCTTCACACTGTCTTTGTTCCTTCTTGTCTCTCCCTTTATTGGTGGCTGTCTGTCTCTTGGGAAACCATTACTCTGTCTGCAACAGCCAGACATTAGTAACAGAAAAGAGAGGAAAGTGTTTTCCCTCTCAGAAAGAGTGAGAGAGAGAGGAAATGTGGTTCGGGGACTGAAAATGAATCCATATGTATGTGAACGTGGATGCAAATTTCACCCACATTCAAGGCAAAGCTGTATGAATGGGGAGCTCTTGAGGGTCCAACCTTCCATGATCTGTTGAACTTCCCATCATTCCTGTTCCCGAACCCAGAAGCTCCAGAAAAAATGAATCATTTTCATGTCTCGGCCCATCACACTTACAGTCAACTCATTTGTAAATCTTCCATGTCTTCCTTTCCATTCCTCTGCTCTGGTTGTGAGCCAAGGCAAAGAGAAAGTTTCCCGTTTAAGTTAGAAGCTTAAAGGCTAACACATAGCGTGCACACAAACAGGTTTTTTTTGGATTATCGATGTTCCAGTGGCCTAAAATGCAGTCCAGACTGCTAATGTGGCTGACTGCTGGTTGGGCCAAAATGAGTCATTTAATATTACAGGGAAAGATGTGAATCACACGTGGGAACAGAAAAGCAGTTTTGACCATGTGGAAGCAAAAGTGGAAGTGTGCAAATGAGAAGAGGATATACATGGTATAAACTACCATGTGGGAAATAGTATGTCACTGAACTCCCCTCCAAACATATACTCAGAAACTCACAGGTCTGAACTTGTCTCAGGTTTAAAGTATACGGTATCATTCCTGGTTACGTGCTAATGTATTTCCAGCTGTTCTGTGATTGAAAACAGAAAAAACACATAGGAAGGAGGAAAAATCACAATTAAGGTCTCTTTAATATCTAAGTTGCTTCTTACAAAATGCAAATGGAGCCAAGAAGTTTCCAGTATCTCCGATTTTTTTTTAATATTCTTTTTAATAGTTCAGTAAATATTGGTCACAGACATGGAAATTGACTTTAAATTTCACCAAGTTGATTATTCACAAAAAACTGACAGATCATGTTTTTATGCCATTTTAAGTCTTATTTTGATGTAACAAAGTGGTTATCTAGGTGTGCTGTTTACTTACTTTCTTAAATTAGTCTTCCCATTAACGCCATTATATCGTTCATGCATACTGAGTAATGAATGCAGAATGCGCACGAACACAAGAGGCGGGATTTATAACCAGCCATATCCAATCATATCGCGATGGAGGTGTTGCCTCCTCTCGTGTAACTTTCTCCCATTCATTCTCAATTACCCCCCACCAAACTGACTGCACCCTTTAGGGGGTCTGTTAAAACTCAGTGGGCTCAGGGAGCCAAGAGAGATGCGAACTCCCATTGTATCTTCACCTGCTGGTTGGACAGTTTTACTTTAGAAAAACGAGTGATTTATACACTTTATGATATGTTTTGTAATACTGGTGTTGTTTTATGTTTGTACTATGATTTCTTTTCTTGCCTGCTCAAATATATATATATATATATATATATATATATAAAGAGTTCGGATGCAAAACCAGCTAAAAGCCATCTTGGTCAAAAATGAGATAATGATACAGAGTGAATGAGTGAATTCCAGCCTCAGCCCAATCAGAAGTACCAGTACTTACATAGAAACATATACAAAGTAGCCAGAAAGAAATGCTCATTTTAAAGAAAAACGTCAGATGGATTTAGAGGCTTTTGCATCTGAACTCTTCATATATATATATGTAGGCTAAATGAAATAAATGAAGCTCCCTACATTCATTTTATAGCTCTGCACTCTTACTGTGTGTCACTAATTGTCTTATCTGTGTCTGTTTTTATTATTCATAGGGAATTTTCAGCGAAATCCCAAAGACAAAGATTAACCTATACTTAAATGAAACATAATTGAGATCTCTATTAAGTCTACTGAGCTTCTAAAGAAGAAACGTCTGAGGTTTCCTATGGGAAGAACCTTTAATAGCTCACTCACTGAAAATATCTTACAGCCACATCCAACACAAACCCACCATGTAGAGAATTTCTTGCTTGCAATTAAACTGGCGCTTATCTTTTAAAGTCACTCACAAAGCAGTAATTAGAGGCACAATGTGGGACGAGGTGCCTACAGACGGGCACAATGATGACAGAGTGGGACGGTGAGCTCAGTTCCAACTCCAGTTCCTATAGTCACTTTTACTGCAAGTAGTTGATGTCTTTTGAATTCTGCTGTTTCTGCTTTTGTTCAAATTGTAACTGCAAAGTGGTGTTTAAAACCAGACACACATTTTTAGTAGTGCATGGGAATGTCAACCTGTGGAAACTCTGTGTAGCTCCACAACAACCATATAATAATAATCTAAACCTTTGAGAGACTGTTACCCGTTTTGCACCTGCATAAGTGCTTGTTAACTACTGGTTGTGGGCAGGGGAAATGTCTGTTCCAGCTCAACAAACTGCTGTTTGATTAAAATTGACCTGAAAAGAAATTAAAATCACCTAGAATAAGAAATAAAATACATCACTACCAATTTTATAGCTTTCTCTACATAAAGGTTTAAGAGGTGTCCTTAAACTTTAAAGAAAAACAAGTGGTGTTTGTTTTAATTGTTGGTTTTGTGTTGTTCTTTCTGACACAATTCTGGTTGGTATGTGCATAGAACATCTCTACTGAAAGTAGATTAAATCTTTCCTGCCTTTCCTTTCCTCGAGACACGTTCAGTGGAAATCTCTATCCTAGCCTTATCTTGAACATCTAATGGGAATGACAAAATCTTCTTTCTCAAAGTTCTTCTAGTATTTCATTGGCAATGGGTGAGAGTGAGACTGTTTTTACATGTCCCATATTGGTATTCTCAGACTGCAGTATCAATAACAAAGACACCTGGGTAGCTGTCATGCTTTTATAGACCAGATGGATGCAGGTGTTTCTGCTGGTAAATGTTTATAAGGAACTGCTGACCTGTAGTCTCACATAGTAGAGGTTTATTAGAGTTCACGGCCTGTTATGGTAACCTCACAACCTGCTGAAATGAGCATCTAAATTTAACATTTTTGTTTGTTTTGTTTGCAGCTGCGTAATGTAGTACATTACAAAGCTTTTAGCTTTTAGCTCCAGTGACAGCCATTTTTCATATCCTGCTAATGTATAATCACTGCTCTAATATACTGATAATAGCGTATTTTGAGTTCGGACATGAACACTGAACGCATGAGTCATCTTTGTGGTAAGGAGAAAGAGCAAGAAATAGAGTGGGAGGCTTTCAGGGTGGTTTTTCCATGTAGATTTTAAATGGAAAGTATAATTTCACAGACACAAAATGGCTAACTAACATGCCACATTGACACAAAATGGCTGACTTAGCTTCACTGTGGCTAATAAGTGGTGTGAGATGTGGACTTTGAGTCTGACGCATGATCTCATCTTTTTGCAATGGTAACCCAATAGAGCGCTGACGTTCCCACCAGGAGTTTATGAGAGTTCTTTGATTGTGGAACGCGTACATAATTGTAGGATGTATATTGCATCTGTGGGATTCTTGATTAGGGTGGATTCCACAGAACTGGAATGAAACTGATTGAGGGTTTAGTTAAGGCATTTTAATAGTCATTATAACTGTGCTGTAAACATTTATAAACTACATTTAAGAGATGTCAATTAAGTTTTAGTATTTAAGATTGCTTGTAAAGAAAGGCCACATTTAAAGAAAGCAGAATCATGTTGGTATAACTTTAATCTAGCCCATCTCTGCACATGTTGGACCCTAGGATAGGGAGAAGAGAGTGCTACATTTTTTGTCTAGTTTGCCAGTCATCGTCATCTTTATCCTCTTCTATTTTAAAACGCTGTAAGCGCAGGTCGAGTTCGCTGAGAGTTCACCTCGTGATAAAAGCTTAGGATCATTTTACAGCTTCGTCCTCTCCATTAGGCAGGTACACAGCTTGGGTTGAAACTGTACAGCAGCAAGGCAGCCATTTTGTTTCTTTCCAAACTTGTTCACAGCCTGACATTTTAAAGTAAGACAGCAGTAGTGTTGTAGAAAATTGTTGTATAATATTCAGATTACGGCTTAGAGAGCTCAGACAGACATTGCGAACCATGTAATATTAGAAACATAAGGTTTTACACTGAATATTTCATTAGTTAACCTTTCAGTTGATGCTTTCTTGGTAAATACAGCTCACACTGCTGTCATCTGAACTATCCCTAAAGTACAGAGCTCATACATACGCGCAAAATGAGAACGTAAGGGCGTCTGGTGTGTTTATCAAGCTCAGAGTGTCTGCTCTCCACTCTCTGACTCTATTTTTACAGTCAGTAAACAAAATAGACACCAGTGCAATGGCTAAACAAGCATATTCTGTTGTCACAGAGAGTGCTCTAATCAAGCCCCTGTGTTGAGAGGGGAGATTCCATAAATGATTCCCCACAGGAAGGGCAAAACAGCATTCCGACTCGTCCCGTCCTGTCCTAAGTGGCTAGTTTTCCGTGATGTCATAAAGGTTGCATGGCGATAAGGTTTCAAAGATATGAATCGAATATCCAAACTCCTGTTTGGCAGACACTTGATAGCGGATGCACAGAGGTGTTAGAATAGAACTGTTTGTATGGCAGTTCTGGGCAGTTCAGGAAATTGAAGGCTAGAATTATGGAACGCCTGCATACGAGCATTTATCACATGACTGACTTTGCAATGTCATAAAGTTGCTAGAATGTCAAAACCAGCTGTGTGGGGTGGCCACTATTGGTTTTTATTTAAAGTTCTTTTATAAACTTTTGCAAGCTTTAGGATTGTGAAGTGTTGGGATATTTCTGTCTTATGAGCAGATGCTAAAATAAAGGTCGCATTCTCTACGTAACAGACTTGATTTTTTCTTTCTTTCTGCCCAACAGAGTAAGCTTCCTGTGCTTTTGCTCGGCCGATCAGCTGACCTCAGACCAGGAGAATTTGTGGTTGCTATCGGCAGCCCGTTTTCCCTCCAGAATACAGTTACCACCGGGATAGTAAGCACCACGCAGAGAGGCGGGAAAGAGTTGGGTCTACGAAACTCGGATATGGATTACATTCAGACGGACGCCATCATTAACGTAAGCAAATTAGTTATTTGTTACATACTTTATTATTTATTATTTTAATGTGTGCCTCTCTATATTACGGTCTTAACATGGGGCTCACGCAAATCAAGCCATAAAACACAAGCATGTCTTAACACATGTAATGTCTCTTTTACAGTATGGCAACTCAGGAGGACCATTAGTCAATCTGGTGAGCATTTTCTCATTCCAAAACTGTTGAATAAATCCCATATGAACATTTATATACACTACTTATATTTGCACAGAGCTTGACTGTGTGGTAATTACCAGGGCCTGTTTTCCCAGAATGCATGTGTCTGGTGTTACAGTAATGTTACCCCAGTGAGTTTGTAATTTGACATGGTGGAAGTCAAGCCATCAGTCAAATGTGTAAAAAAGGTGTCTTTTTTAAGTTCATGACCCAAGTTAAAGGATCACAGTCAAGAGTGAATATGAAAGGGTCTTGATAAACACTGAATGGAGTGGTTATTTTGTGATGTAACCTTTTGACTGGATATTATATCACTTACAGTATTATATGGCCACCTATAGCAAATAAATAAATAAATGGGCATTAAATATTAATTTTAAATTATATTCCATTTTAAATGTATGTACTCGTATAGTATTTATTAATATTTTTAATTATTTTTAGATTTTCTGTTTAAGTTTTATTTAGGTTTTTATTAATTTTATGTGCTTTTGTCAGTTTGAGTTTTTTTTATTTCTATTTATCTTTAATTTGTATTATTTCTGTTTTCATTTTACTAATTTTAGTACTTCAATATAGTTGATTTATTTCAGTTAGTTCAGTAAGTTTGTTTTTTAAAATTTAGTTTTATTATATCAATTTTTTAATTACTGAAATTTTTTTAACAGTTTTACTATTAGTTATAGTTAACAATATCAAAACTAATTCGATTTTAAATTATTAAAACTGTTTTAATTTAGTAGGCTCTATTATATAAGAATATATATTCATTAATTAGATTTTAAATTATTAAAATTGTTTTAATTTAGTAGGCTATATTATGTAAGAATATATGTTTATTATATGTGACTCTGGACCACAACCAGTCATAAGTAACATGGGTATATTTGTAGCAATAGGCAGTGATACATTGTACAAAATTATTGATTTTTATTTTATGCCAAAATCATTAGAATAGTAAGTAAAGACTAAAGTAAAGTTCCATGAAGATATTTTGTATATTTCCTACCGTAAATATATTAAAACTTAATCTTTGATTAGTAATATGCCTTGCTAAGTACTTCATTTGGACTAGTTAAGGCAATTTTCTCAATTTTTTTTTTTTTTGCACCCTCAGATTCCAGATTTTCAAATAGTTGTATCTCAGCCAAATATTGTCCTGTTTTAACAAACCATACATCAATGGAAAGCATTTAAATTCAGATGATGTAAAAATATCAATTTCAAAAAATTGACCCTTATGACTGGTTTTGTGGTCCAGGGTCACATATATGAATATAATATAGTAAGTGATGCAAGAGCAATGAAAGATCTTGATGTGTTCTTTATTGCTATACTAGAGTCAAATATATATAATTAAAAACTGATTTTAGAAATCATTTAATATTTTACCAATATTGTCAGGTTTATTCAGTCATATTAAATAACATATTTTTCTTTTTGCTATAGGATGGTGAAGTGATTGGGATCAACACATTGAAGGTGACGGCCGGAATCTCCTTCGCTATTCCATCAGACAAGATACGGCAGTTTCTTGCTGAGTCATATGACAGACTGGCCAGAGGTACGACACAGTATATTCATATCCAGAACTGATATATGAGATAGAATGTTTTACCTCATTATTTGCTGTGGAGTAACTTTGATGTTCTTCTGGCTGTTTTACAGGTCGAGGAGCCACAAAGAAAAGATACATTGGTGTTCGTATGATGACCCTCACTCCTTCGTGAGTACATAAGCACATCCATGCATCACCCATTCATCACCAAAAATGAAAATCCTGTCATTCATTTCTCACCCTCATGTCGTTCCAAACCCGTAAGACCTTCGTTCATCTTCAGAACATAAATTAAGATATTTTAATGAGATTCAAGAGCTTTCCGACCCTGCATAGACAGCAACTCAACTGCCATGTTCAAGGCCTAGAAAGGCAGTAAGGACATCATTAAAATAGTCCATGTGACATCAGTGGTTCAACTGTTATGAAGCTATGACTATTTAATGATGTCCTTACTACCTTTCTTGGCCTTAAATTGTCTACGCAAGGTCAGAAAACTCTCAGATTTCATCAAAAATATCTACATTTGTGTTTCGAAGATGAACGAAGGTCTTATGGGTTTTTAATAAGGTTACTAGCATAACCTTATGGAAGATCTTAATTCTGTTTTTACACTCTGTGTGGTTTATAGTGCTGTATTATAATTTGAAGCTTTTTTTTTTTGGAAAATATTTTACAGCTTTAATTCGTTGAAAACAGATCTGATGTAATTTTATTAATTCCCATTCACAGACTGTCCAAAGAGCTGAGAGGTCGACTGCACGACTTCCCTGACATCACGTCAGGAGCCTATGTGATTGAGGTCATCTCTAAAACCCCAGCTGCAGCGTGAGTCACCAAAACTCAAAATCCCATAATGCCAAGCAGGTCGAGAGTACAGGTCAAGTTGTTTGCCAGAATTCATGCTGCTTTTACTGGCCACATGCTCACTGCCGTCATGCTTGGAAGGATATTGTCTTTGGCTCCATCTGTCTACACATGTTTTAAATTTATGTTTGACCCCCACCTATCAAAACACACTCAACACACACACACAAAAACCTGCTGATGTTCATCATTTCAGCCCATCGTGTTTATTGACTCGCACAAAAACCTCTTCCTCTGTATTAATGTGCATGAGAGCCAGAGGCATCTAGAGTGCTGAAGATGCATTTAAATTAAAGGGATAGTTCACCTAAAAATGAAAGTTCCGATGTCGTTCCATATCCTGTGAGTCAGGATGTGGACCGATTTCTCATTAGCCACCCAAATCCTATGACTCAGGCCTAGTCACTGCCACATCATATCCTTGAACATTTTTATGGTGTCTTGTCTTTATTATATACTTGTTAAAAATAAACGCAAACACACACTCAAGGGCAAATTTAGGTTTTGCAGATTCATATGATGAAATTCTTTGTGCATGAAAAGTTGTTTTCATATTATTCCACAACCACAGTCCAATCCACTGCCCACCACATCCTGATTCAGGACATTTTTAGTTTTCCTGAAAACTTATACATGTTAAGAACAAGCTCAGATGGCACCCAGACACACAAACGACTGCTTCTTTCCTCTCGGCATGACACCACTACGCTTATGATTCACAATTGAATAACAGATGATCACCAAATGTCACACTTGCAGTCCAACAAACAGGAAGTAGTTGTGAAGTCTAGTATATAACTTACTGTAGGTGGTTACTCGGGGCATGTGAATGTATTTTGTTTGACCTAATACAGATGTAGGTGTGTATTGTGTAGGTGTGTAATTTGCTTTTAAAAGCCCAGTTATAAGGTCTGAGAGTCATTACGCTTTTAATGTTGATGTTTTGATAAAGCATACAACTGTAAAAATACATTACGCACAGCCTTAAGAGTTTGTTTTGGAAGCTATTTTGAAATAATTCTGGGAAATCCAGCAATGTTTGATTTGTACTGGAGAGGTTTCAGTTTCTGGGATGTAAACGCCAAAGATTAGGGCTTAATCAAAAATAATTATTTCGGTCATCTTTAGTCCTCAAATGCCTTTTCTTTTCTGCAGAGGTGGACTTAAAGAGCACGACGTCATCATTTCCATCAATGGTCAGCGGATTTCCACAGCGACGGATGTGAGTGCAGCCATCAAAAAAGACACCAGTTTACGCGTGGTGGTTCGACGTGGCAACGAGGATGTCATCCTCACTATCATTCCCATGGAGATTGACCCTTGACCCTAAACAGAGCTGGTGTTCATCGACCCCACCAATGAACTTGCCGGGTGTGTCCTCTGCCCCACTCCCTACGAGGGACATCTGGCCAATTGTCCATGTTCTTGAAATGACGGGCAGGGTGAAAGCTCACCCTGAGATTTTAGACTGTACAGAGCACAGTGATGTAGATTCACATTTATTAATGTTTTTATTTTAATCATAATGATCGATTTAGAACATGCTACTACTGTTTACTGTTCAACATAAGCCATTGAACGTAATTAGATTTTCCAGAATATAGATTTGCTCTTTCATTACCCAACAGTTTAGTGCACAGCAACTTGAGGAGATTTCAGAACTTGATTGGAATTTCTAACCATTTTTGTAAAATAAATTAAATTTTTTGTTGTTTAAAAGATTAAAAACCTTTTGATATTACGCTTTTCTAGAGTAAAGTTGTTTTTGTTTTTTTAATAAAAGTTTATACCATACATTGGTGATAACTTTTGTACCAGAAACTGAAAAAAAAAAATCTATAAATCAGCAGGATTGTTTTCAATAATAATAATAAGGAATATTTCTTTATTAAAATAAAGGATCATGTGACAATAAAGACTGGAGTAATGGCTCCTGAAAATTCAGCTTTGCCATCACATAAATAAATTACATTTTGAAAAACATTCAAATATATTTAATATATATATATATATATATATATATATATATATATATATTATTATTTTTTTTTTTTCAAATAAATCATTTTGAAAGAGACGTCTTCTTCCAACCCCATACTTTCATTTAATAAAAAGTACTAACATATTTCATTTAATATTTTTATTGAATAATATTTTTTATTGTTTATTAATTCCAGCTGCTCAGCTTAACTCAAACGGTTCAAACAAAGTAGAACAAAATACAATCAAATGCATTTTCTGTGCACATAACAGAATCAGCTAGAATCACGAGCTTTCGGTGTACGTCATACATGGCACACACCCTTCAGCTGGCACTAGCAGATGCCAAAAATAAAAAGAAAGGGTCAGGAATCAGGCCTGTTATGAAAAAGTCCAGAGCCTTTGCCAATACTGCCAGAATGTTCACTGCTGTACAGCATGAGCAAATAATTGAAAAATCTGATTAAGTTTCAGTTTTATAACAATCATGTAGCTATTATTTATAACAATCATATAGCTATCTATGTAGTTAACACTTCAGAAACATTCTAAATTGTTTAGGTAAGTGCTGTAAAAACTGATGTAGAAATCACTGATTTTGTATATACAATATATAACATATGCATTGATTGGAATATTACCGTGACATCGAAAAGAGGTGAGAACCACTGGCAGACCTTAGTTAAGCCTTTGTTTTTTTTCAGTAATAAACCAAATGAACCAGAGATTTGCCTTGATTTTTTTGTATTCAGTAAACTCTGGTTAACACTGGTGCCATCTAGCGGTGATAGGGTGTAACAACATTTACATGAACCGTTACATAAACAACAGACATAAACAATTAAGCTACATATTAAAATAGGGGAAAAAAGGGGCAAAACTGAGACAAATGAAGTAAAAGTTAATACATTAACCTAAAGTAAAATAATCGAACGACAACGAAAAAAATACATTCATCATCTAGTGCTCCAATACATAGTATTTCACGCAAGTAGGGGGCGCTATAATACAGTGAAAGGCGAGAGCAGGGAACAACACAGGCTCATTCAGAGGTCAAACGTCCTCATCCCACTGCCTAATACAGATGAATCCATTCACTGATGTCATAATGATTTCACAGTGATGTCAGACCAAAGGAGATGTATGTTTCAATGAGTGAATGTTAAACAGTATTTTAGCATAGCATTTCTCAGTTATCCTATATGTCTTGCTTCACTGTTGAGTATTTTAACTAAGGCTGTTCTTTAGTAGTGTATTGCAATTTGCAGCTGATAACTTTTCTACTTAAAGCTTCCTAATAAAACTTCCTAATAAAACCCAGATAGCAAATGTACGTCTGCAGATGTCTGTTAAAAATCTCTTGATCTGGAAAGCATCTGCTGTGTACAAACGTCTAACAGTCGTCTTTCAGATGTCAGTTTTATGTACATTCTAAATCATAAACATCTTAGAGACATCTAATAAATGTCTGTTTGACATCTGATAGGAAACTTCCTACAGACGTATTGATGTAGGTGTAGATGTAAATGCAGACGTCAAATAGGCGTCTCTCTGTGATGTACGTGTGGTATTGGAAAAAATGACATACATCACCATTGAAAAGTGTAGGGTCAGTGAGAGTTAGTGAGAAAGAAAGAAAGAAAGAAAGAAAGAAAGATTCACATTTTCTATTCATGAAAGAATTCTGAAAATGTGTCAGTGTTTCCATGAAATATTATAACAGTTTTCAATAATGCTAATAATAAGAAACACAAATAAATAAAGCAAAAAAGCAAGGAGATAAAATACACTATTGTACAATATATTATTTGTTTAATACTGTAATACTGATGGCTGTTAACACTATTTGACAGTATAAGGTCCATGCACAGTGTTATGTAATAGACCATGTGAGAGCTGTGTCTTAAACAGTTGGTACCATGGATTGCTGTCTCTCATGAGGTGACCTATGACCCCATCTAAGGACGCAAGAATGAGATCATCTATTATCTCAGTGGTCATGCCAGTAGCTGAAAATGCATTGATGCCTCCATGGATCTGTTTAGACTGTACTAATTACAGTATCTTTACTGTAAACAGTCTGAAGAATGAATGAGAGCGCTGATGGACACTAGTCCATCAAACTGGGTTTACTAGAGTTCATCCGTATATTAAAATGATTTATTTTTCATTATTTATTTATGCTCATGTTGTTCCAAACCCATATGTCTTTCTTTGTTTGATGGAACACAAAAGAAGATGTTAGGTTGAATGACAGCCTTTAACAGAATGACACCATTCAATGTGAAAAAAGTAGCAAACAAAGTGAACGCTGCCTGAGGCTGTCATTCCCTGTTCTGCCTAACACTTCCTTTTGTATTCCATGGAAAGAAAGAAAGTCATACATGTTTGGAAGTGAGCCTGGATCACAAAACCAGTCATACGGGTCAAATTAAGTTTGAAATTAATTTATACATCAACTGAAAACTAAATAAATAAGCTTTCCATTGATGTATGGTTTAGGATAGGACAATATTTGGCCAACAAACAAATATTTCAAAATCTGGAATCTGAGGGTGCAAAAAAAAAATCTAAATATTGAGAAAATCACCCTTAAAGTTGACCAAATGAAGTTCTTAGCAATACATATTACTAATCAAAAATTAAGTTTTGATATATTTACGGCAGAAAATTTACAAAATATCTTTTATAGAACATGATCTTTACCTAATATCCTAATGATTTTTGGCATAAAATTTTTTTACCCATACAGCGTATTCTTGGCTATTGCTACAAATATACCCATGGTCACATATGAACAAACCCCTCTGTAAAAAAAACCTTCAGAATATCCACCTTATTCTTAAACGTGGAAGTAAGCCTATGGGCGAGACATCCAGTTCATTATCCGCTATAGGGAAATAAGGAGAAGAATAACAACGTGCAGTAAACGGTAAACCTGTTTGCACTACAAACTAGTGTGCTCATAATTAAAGTAATTCATTAAAATCATATGATAAGACACACCAATTTGCAATATCAAGCAGCAAAACAAACTGTTTTGTACAGCTAAAAATAGCTGGATGCAGATGAGACCAGAAGCCAGACCCATAAAATTCACAAACAGCTGTGCCTGCCCTTACGGGAAAAATAAGGTAGCAACTGGAAACTCAATTTTTAGAAAACAGTCAAAATATAAAGATTTGTAAAGTAATTGAAATCTACAGTTGCATATAGATAAAGTGTGATAAATGTGTATTTTGGGTGTTTTCTTTCCACTAGCCTTAAAGAAGACATTTTTGGACGCCAAAACCGACCTAAATAAATACATAAGTAAAACGATTGTTTTGACTGTATCGTCTTCATTTAAGTTGCTAAAAATCTTTCAGAGGAAAAGAACGGCCAGTGCTGTGGTTTAGATCTAAAACACCAGGTGGCAGTATGAAACCCTATCAAGATGATGAAAATAAAATGAAAACACACTCATATCATCTTTGAAATACATCCATTATAGCGCCTAAAATACCATTCGTTTAATTCGTGTCACATAAACCCTTAAATCCTTTTCATCAGCAGCTGATAAGTCAAAACAGACTGACGACAACTTTGTGACAAGCTTAGAAAGATTGGAAAGTGTCATGGTTAGCTTGTGAGTTTTTGTTTTGATTGACGTGTAAGAAACATTCCTCATTGGTCAAGCCAAAGGCGTGACGTAACTGTGCCACGCAGCTCTTTGAGCATCCCACTACTGCGAAGGCTATGAATATTAACAAGGTCAAGCTGACGTTGCTTGGTAACCCTGGGGCGTCCAGTCACGTTTCCTAATTAATATTTACAAGCCAACCTTTAGCATAGTAGGATTTGTTGCTTTTCAGTCAATCAGAGTTTAGTGGTCGAACGTCACTCAACGTATTTAATATTCATGAGACAAGCACGGAGGCTGTTTAAAGTTAAATAAACGCCGCGGCGCGACTCATGTTGCACACAGTGTGCAGCGGCGTTGAGGGACAGGCGACGAAACGAGACGAACCGAACCGAACCTGCGAGGCAAGAAGACGCTTCTAGAGAATGACGTCCATTTGTCCAAGATGCGATAAGACTGTGTTTTTCGGTGAGAGTTTTCCCACTCGAATTATCACTCAGCAGAAGTGCAAGCCAAGTTCATTTGATTGTTATTGTATCACTGGACTGGACTAATTGACTTAAATTGCAGGGTATTTATAATATGTGCTGAAAGGTCAGAGGTAATTTATTTTTTAAAAGGAATAATCTTCTGCAAATCTTGACAGTTACATAACAAGGGTTTGAAAAGAGTATTTGTTTGTTTTGGAGTCATTAGGTTGTAAGCAGTGTGATTTGAACACTTTGTTTTCTTTTTGGGGTCTTAAATCGAGTTTAATAGTTCAAAAACTTTATGATTTATGTGGTATTGTTGTTTGCGCGCGCGCGCGTGTTTATTTGCTTTATAACAAAAGTCCATGGATGTTCTTCTTCACTTTGGGTTCTCAATGAATTATATACATAAATGTAATTAATTTTAAATTTATTATTAATTTAACTATGTTAAATTAATAATAAATTTAACATATGCTGTATACATCAGTAATCATGCCAATAGTGAATTTGTATAAGATTTAATTTTTTTTGTGCAAATGTGGTCTTGCTGTCCTTGATAAGCATGAAAAGTGTGTGATTTTGTAAAATGGTTAAATGCATGTGTCTAGTGAATTTAACTGGGATAGAGTGAAAGATTTAGGGTAAAATAATAGGTTAATTTCAAAATTACTATTATAATTTTTCCTGCACACAGCATAGAGATTTCTGGGACCTCAAACTGTCAGTCTCAAGAAGAAGACGAGTGTTCATTTTTCAGCCTGTGCAGAACTAAGCATTGTTATTGATAGGTCAAGCACAAGTGGCCCCGACGCTCCCACAACCACATTAGAGGATGTTCTCTAGTCTGTCCCGTTATTGTCGGCTCCTGTTTAGTATTCTGTCCCGGCATCCAGTATCCGTGGGGCTAGTAAATGCTATAGCCCGTGAAAAGAGAATTGGGTGACGGTGTTATGTAAGCATTTGGCAAGGGACCCTTGAACAAAGTGAGCGGATCTGTTGTGCTACTGTTGCAGGTTAGCGGATGGAGTAACTCTCTTTCTGGCTGCGTTGAAGAGGAGCTTGATGATTTGATATCCCCGCTGAGCCTAGAGTTCTGAATATGTCTGAGTCAGTGTGCTCTCTGTTTGACCTGACTAGTTTTGTCTGATGGAATGTGTGTGTGTGAGAGACAGACCCTAGGAATGTCGGCTAGTTAGGCTTTGGGGAGGTGGGTTTAGCCCCCCATATGCATAATGTCAGCGTAAAATGCTTTTATATCATATCATGGCTCTTTTGATTGGTATGTTGTAACTACAGAAAATATGCTGATTGATTGATTGCAGGATGGGATGTTGACCAGTGTGTTTTTCTCTGAATTGCTTGTGTTTCTCACTGCTGTGCTCCAAAGTCCATGACTGTTTACTGTGTGTTTACTTATAGCAACTATTGATTTTTTTATTTTTTATTTTTTTTAAATTCATGAGCTGATAGACTACGAATGAGACAGCAAGCAGTTTTTTTGTGCTGAAGCTGGCTGAAAATCAGCATAAAATATTGTTCAAAAAATCGGGGTGGGTAAGAGATTGCATTTAATTGATCAAAAATTCAGTAAAAACAGTAATATTGTGAAATATTATTACAAATAATCACTGTTTTATAATTGCATACATTTTAAAATGCCATTTATTTTTGTGATGGCTAAGTTGAATTTTCAGCAGCCATTACTCCAGTCTTTAGAGTTACATGATCCTTCTGAAATCATTCTAATATGCAGATTTGCTGCTCAAGAAACATTTCCTCTTCTTATTAATGTTAGAAACAGTTCTACTCAATATTTTGTAAGAACAGTGATTTGTTTTTTGTTTTTTTCAGGATTTTTTTCAGGCTTTGAATGAACAAAGTTCAAAAGAACAAAATAAATGAAATTGATCTTGCTAAGCCCAAACATTTAAATGATAGGGCATCTAGTCACTCTTTTTTTTTTTTTTTTTTAAATATCAGTAAAATGGTTGTTCGTTTGATTGTGCAAAAAAAAACTGCTTGTGAAGTTTAGAAAGGTCAGAGATAAGATGCTCTTTTCGGCATCCGCTTGATAGGAGCAGATCCGACTCAGCAGGGTTTGGGTTAAAACAGGATCTCCATTTGGAGCATTTCTTCAGATGGTCCAGTTTGTTCTTCCTCTCCTTTGATGCTGAATTGTTCAGCTGCAAATGCACAGATACAGACTCCACCCTAAAAAAAATATGAGTGGATAGTCTTCTCAGAGCTCTTGTAAATATTGTTTATAGATATCTCTTTGGATATGAATGCACTAACACACCCTAAATTATAGCCGGTTTGTTAAACTGCATTTTAGCATTTGCTGAGCAGGACACAGCTGTAATGATCTGTGAATTTACAGTAACAGTAACTGTAAAAAGTCATATAAATAACACCATTGAATTTTTAATGTTTTTGAAAGTCTCTTATGCTCTTTATATAATATACATTTATATTATATTTAATTTAATATTATATTATATTATATTATATTATATTAATATTATATCTATATATTTAAAATATTAAAATTGTAATATATTTTGATGAATTTTCAGCAGCCTTTACTCGAGTCTTCAGTGTCACGTTCCGTCAGAAATCAAAATATGCTGATTTGCTGCTCAAGATACATTTATTGTTATTATTATTATTATTATTATTATTATTATTATTATAGTTATTATTATCATTATTATCATCAATGTTGAAAATTGTTATAATGCTTAATATTTTCATGGTGTGATAAATTTTTACAGTTTCTTTGATTAATGAAAGTTCAAAAGAACGGCATTTGAAATAATAAAGACATTTTTATAATATTACAAAAGATCTGTCACTTTGGATCAATTTAATGCAACCTTACTGAATAAAAGTATTAATTTATTTTTAAAAAATCAGACCCTTAACTTTTAAATGATAGTGCATGCTTGATACTTTTTTTCTTGCTTTCTTTCAGTTTAGAGATGTAGAACAAGAAGACCACGTAAAGCTAGTTATACAAAGTCATGTTTTTGACCAACATATGTGATCCTGGACCACAAAACCAGCCTTAAGTAGCACGGGTATATTTGTAGCAATAGCCAAAAATAAACTGTATGGCTCATCATTCTATGCCAAAAATCATTACACTGTAAAAAATAAAAAACGCAATTTGTTGAGTCAGCTTAAAATAATTTGTTACCCTGCTGCCTCAAAATTTTGAGTTCAGTCAACTAAAATAAGTTTAGTCAACTTGAAATGTTAAGTTGTACTAAGTAAGTTTGTGTTGTGATATTTGTGTTTTCTAAACAAAGATGGGTAAGTAACCCAGCTGCCTTAAAATTTTAAGTTGATTCAACTCAAATATCTAAGTTGTCACTTAGTATAATTTAACATTTCAAGTTGAATAAACTTTTTTTGAGTTGACTGAACTCTCAATTTTAAGGCAGCCAGGTTACAAATTATTTTAAGTTGACTCAACAAATTGTTTTTACAGTGTTGGATATGAAGTAAAGATCATGTTCCATGAAGATATTTAAAAGATATATAAAACATAATTTTTGATAAGTAATATACATTGCTAAGAACTTCATTTGGAAAACTTTAAAGGCGATTTTCTCAATATTTTGAATGATTTTTGCAACCTGATTTCAGATTTTCACACAGTTGTGTCTCAGCCAAATATTATCATATCCTAACAAACAATACATCAATAGAAAGCTTATTTATTTAAAAAAGACTGGGTCTGGTCCAGCAACTTTTACTCTCTAAAAGCCATTCACTTAGAAAGGAAGAGGCTGTTTGACTGAGATGCAAAGCAGCCAAACAGAAGTTTATCACTACAGGACAACTGCAATCTTATTAATTGGTTGTAATTTAGATATACATTACTGCAGTAAAGGCAGTCATCCTCAGCATTATATGTCACACACAATGATCCGATAACCCATTACACTCTCTCCCTGTTCTAGCTGAGAAAGTGAGCTCTCTGGGGAAGAACTGGCACCGTTTCTGTCTGAAATGTGAACGATGTAGTAAGATTCTGTCTCCTGGAGGCCATGCAGAGGTAAGCAGATATTGATATTGCTGATGTTGCAGACTGAGATGACACTAAAGAAATCTCTCTCTAATCATTGTGCTTTTCCCTGTCTTTCTTTCTTTCTTTCTTTCTACCCTCCTTCAAGAGTTTTTTTTCTTTTGAATTTCAGTGTGTAGTTCATTAAATATTTGATGAGTTTCTTTAAAAATCTGTTAAGGGAGAAGTCCACTTCCAGAACAACATTTTACAAAGAATTTACTCACCCCCTTGTCATCCAAGATGTTCATGTCTTTCTGTCTTCAGTCGTAAAGAAATTATGGTTTTTGAGGAAAGCATTTCAGGATTTTTATCTATATAATGGACTTCATTGGTGCCCCGATTTTGAACTTCCAAAATGTAGTTTAAATGCAGCTTCAAAGGGCCCTAAATGATCCCAGCCGAGGGTCTGTCGTTTTTTTTTCGGAAAATAAAAATTTGTGTACTTTTGAAGCACAAAAGCTTGTGTAGCACTAGCTCTGGAATGCGCATCCACATGCTACATTCTATTGAATTACGTCGAAAGGTCACGCCGAACATAGGCGGAACTACAGACCCAGTGTTTACAAAGCAAACACACAAAGACTAAGGAAGTGCAAGTAAGTCAAACGCTGTTTACAAACAAAAAGGTACAACGATGTCAGACAATTCTGAAGTTGTAGGAGAAAATTGTTCGCCATACTCTACCTTTTTGAGCTGGAGTACACAGACCATAAAATTAGACGTGATTCACAGTGTCGTGAACGCGCCAAGTATACAAATTTTTATTTTCCGAAAAAATTAACTGAGCGTTTCACTAGATAAGACCCTTCTTTCTCGGCTGGGATCGTTTAGAGCCTTTTGAAGCTGCATTTAAACTGCATTTGGAAGTTTAAAATCAGGGCACCAATGAAGTCCATCATATGGAGAAAAATCCTGAAATGCTTTCCTCAAAAACCATAATTTCTTTACGACTGAAGGCAGAAAGACATGAACATCTTGGATGACAAGGGGGTGAGTAAATTATTTATAAATTGTTGTTTTGGAAGTGGACTTCTTCTTTAATTAGCCAGTTTGACTGGAGTGCTGATGACTTTGATCAGACAGCACAGACAGGATCCCTGATGACAGATACATTTTAGACTGTGATTCTAGTTGTCCTAATTCTGGGTCTGAATGTATCAACAGAGTTTCTCACAGTGAAGGCTGCACATCCACAGTGTCATAGTTTAGCAGGCGATCACACAAGCTCAGTCCATTGAGCTGACACTGATTGCAGGTCATCCCTGTCCTCTTCCATTTGGGTGCCCCTCATTGTCTTTTTTTCTTCATTTCTTGTTTCCCCTCTCTTTTATATTGAACTGACATGTGTGAGGGTCCTGTCTAATACGTTAGGGGACATTTTCCAGTTCGGTGATCTGTCTAGTTTCCCTGTTTGGGTTAAATGCTTTCATTCCTTTTCATTCCATTCATCCGTTCCTTCACCCGTAGACTTGTCACTCATCACAAGTGGATTTTTATGGAGGAACTGAAAGTCCTACAATAACTGTAAACACAGATAATTAGTATTTATAGTAACCTCATTGGATCTGTCTGGCATGTTCTCTGACTGTCAGGAAGAGATCACAATTACAAATATATGTATTATTTATCTATTTAATATTGGATGGAACATTTAAGCATGTTTGTTTTCTTGAAACTGTTACATAAACCCATTCCCATACTCTCTTTGAACCCTGAACATCAAAATAGCAAAGAACGAAAGGACAAGAAATAAATAAATTATTGTGTTCAAATAAATATCCCCGGTATGCCTTACTTTATCCAGTCAGTTTTACAGTATAAAACAGAAAAGAGATTGACAAGAACAGGAGGATGAAAACTGACTGGCTGTGGTAACACAAAGTGTATGTCTGTAAGCAAAGGTATATCTGTAAGCATATGCTCTTTTTCTCCCACACTTAGTGTTACTGTGGGTCTTTACCAGAACTATTACAAGGACAATAGAGGGACAAAGATAAGTGTTCATTCAAACCAGAAAACAATCGTCTGCCTTTCTCCCTCTTTTCCTTTCTTCCTTCTCCTTCCTTCTTTTTCTCTCTTTCTTTCTCAACACGCTCGCGCCTGCATGTACACAAACAGAGCAGTCGCACACAGCTTTAGTTTAATTATAAGGTGAGCTCTGACTTAAAATGAAGGAGGGTTTTGTTTTCTATTGCGATTTCATTTGTGTTGATAAAAATGGATGGACAAACAGCTCTTCATTGTCTCACTCAATGATATATTTAGTTGCTCTTTTATTACAGTTATTGTGTTCCCTTTACTGCGTGTGTGCTCCTTTTTTTTTTTCTCTCTTATTGTGTTCAAAACAGCAGGAAGTTGTGTTGTTGTTGGTGTTTGCTAACTGCAGGTGTCGACTGCTTTATTTAAATTCTATTCTTTGGGAAACCGCTTTCAGTGGGAACACAAACTGTATTTTTAGTTCATGCCACAAGATAGATATTTAGACAGACAGACAGACATTGAGATAAAAAATCCCTGATGATGATAAATGTAAAAATTAATAAATGCATATTTTCCTAATAATTATTCACTCAGTTTAGCATGCTATTTTGGCTTTATTTTTTTAAGAGCACTGTTTTGTACACACACACACTATAATGCATGCACACTAAAATAGAGGTATGTGTTTGTGTGTGCGTAAGGAGGCTTGAATTTCAGTCCAATTTGAGCCTGACTGGGTCTTTTTATGCAGTCTGGGAGGAGCAGGAAGGAACAGAAGGATAAACAATGACCTCTAATGAATCCAGCACGACACAAGCTGCTTTATTTTGTCTCCCACACACACTTCTGATCATTTTACCTTGTCTGAAAATGTAGGTTTTAGTAGAAGAGTGCCTTGAACAAATTTTAACCTTTCCAAAGTTTTAATAGAAAAAATAATTAATACTGCTAAGTCAGAATATTTTTGTTTGTTCAGTTTGTGTAAGCGCTTAAATTAAAAATATTCTCTATATTATGTTTAGTGTGTTTTATTGACATAAAGCTTTTGTTTTATGTATGCAGCAAAATGCAATGAGATATTCTGCTATGTATGTAAAATAGAGTTGAAATGGACTAATAAAGAGATTCTTTCTCTCACACACAGCATGATGGACTGCCTTACTGTCATAAGCCCTGCTATGGAACTCTCTTTGGACCTAAAGGTATGTACAATAAGTTGTAACTGGAGTTTGTAAGCTATGTTGTGAGTGTGTGTACAACTGAGATACTTTACACTTAAAATGCAATGTATTTTATACAAAGATGACTGAGAATCTTGGGGCTGTGTATTTGGTTTTTTGTGGTCTTTAGCGCCAGGTGCTCTTTACGTGGTGTGTGTTCTTGTACAGGAAATTAAGGTTTGGATTAGGGCTCATTTAGCGACATATGACTCTCAATGACTTTTACAATAACCTTCCAACCAAAGACAGTACAGTTACAACTAGAAACCTTATCCTGTGTGTGTGAAAGAAAGAAAGAAAGAACCTAAAAATGGCCCAGGTAAAAAGCTTCTGTAAGATTTAAAAAAAATTACATTTCATCTTACAGAACATTTTTATAAGTTAAAGAGCTCAGTCCTTAGATCACTAGGTGTTTCTTGGGGTTTAGAACAAGAGAATGAGTTCATGATGACTCAAAAATGAAATCTATGGTTTAATAAAGGCCTTCTGAAGTAAAGCAATGTGTTTGTGTAAGATCCGCTGGAATGCCACTCTCTTGTAAATGCACTTATGTATTGTAAATTACAGTTAGTGGAAGCTAGAGATTATGGTTTGTAAAGTTTTAAATATTGATATTTTTCTTACACAAATGCATCAAATCACTTCAGAAGAAACCCCCAGAGCCACTTGGAGTGTTTTTTTATAATAGATTGATGCACTTTATTGAACTTCAAAATATCAACAGCCATTCACTGCCACTATAAAGCTTGGAAGAGCCTGGACATTTTTTAATGTAACTCTGAATGCATTTGTCTTAAAGAAGAAAGTCATATACAGGGTGAGTAAATTATGGGGTAATTTAAATGTTTGGATGAACTATCCCTTTAAAGCAGGTCTTTCAAGTCGAACCAGAACTTACAAGGACATTTCATTCAGTACATTTATTTGAAACTCTAATTAAATCATTTCCTCATGAGAGCAAACGATGGAATCAGCTAGTGAAGTGGAGTCTTTGGAATCTGAGAAGTGTCCATTCTTTCCATACAGATGAGAATAGATGAGGACACACTTACAGACAGTCCGTTTTTCACTTACAAATCATATTAATAGTTATAACAACATCTGCCAAAATGCAGTATAATCATGTACACATACATCCACAATAACACTTCAGACACCAGAAGAGTTAAAACAGATCCAGTGACAGCATAAAAGAGACATGCATAGTGGCTGACTGAGGTTGTGTCTGTGCCTGTATGTGTGTTTAAAAGTAGGAAATTGTAGTGTTTGCTAAAATGCTAGGTTTCGGTGTATGGCTTATGTTAATGCACACTCAGACTTTAGAATATGCTTGCTTCAGGTTGTAATATACTATTCAGTGAGAGTGCATTTCAGGAGAGATGCATTTTATCAGGATCCGAAGAGGATATTTTTGGCTTTTGACTAATGCTATCTGCATTAGCAGAGTCTGAACTCTTAGATATGGGCTTTATCAACTACTGACACTTACTCATGCAGTAATGGAATGGTACTCACTGTTCTGTCCTCTCATTGGTAGGTGTAAATATTGGAGGGGCGGGGTCTTACATATATGACACACCTCCTCTGACACCGGTCAGCAAATCAAGTGACAGTCCTTCAGACGGATCGCCCACCACACCTTGGACCAACTCACAGATCAGCTTTAATCAACCTAAAGGTACGGTCATTTAAACACAGCCTGGTGTTGGAAAGTTTGGGGTCAGTAAGAAAAAAATAACCGTATTCAGCAAGGACACATTAAATTGATCAGTATAAAGTAGCACAACTGTTTCAGCATTGCAAATAAAAAGAAATGTTTCTTGAGCACCAAACCAGCATCTTAGAATGAATTCTGAAGGATCATGTGACACCAAAGACTTGAGTAATGACTGCAGAAAATTTAGCTTTTCCATAATATGCTGTTAATATTAAAACTAAGTATTTGGACACTTTTTGAGTGTCAACCATTAGTGGTATATGTCCTTAAATAATGTGGTGAACTACACCTGTGGTTTCTCTGCTGGGACACCTGTTGAACTTGAAGGGAACTGGCTTCATACATCTACTAAAATAACCTTGACATCATTCGGTTAAAAGTAATTGAAAATGGCCTAGAAAAGGGATGTTATTCCTGAGAAAATGTCCAGCATCTGTCTTGTAATGAAATAACATTCAGTCACAGTTAAGTGTGACTTAAGTGTCCAAATGTGTCCATACACTATTTTTAGCCCTTGTATATATAGACGCACTCTTCCGAGCTGCATTGTTCCACGCATTCCATTATACATTAACACTTCCTCTGCACTTTTTAACACACACACAAACACACAGATTCTCACACAGTGGGAGACAAAAATACTTAAACGTGTGTGTTGTAATGGAGGGGTGGGAGGATGGTTTTCCAAAGTGACCCCCTTGGGATTTTAGGCTGTGGAATTTTAATGGCCTTCGTTGATTGGCTCCTTTTCTGAAATATTTCCCCTTAATAGGTGTTTTCCGACAGGCAGGACGTTGCAGGAATGTTAGGGGTGGGTTTTAAGGACCGTTGTAGAAATGTCTGGAGAAATGTCCCAGAATGCGTTTCCAAAACACGTGAGAGCAAGCACCATGATAAAATGAACAAAGGAGAAGACATTATGATCTAAAAATGGTAACAATCTGTCATCTTTGATGTGAGACAGACATTGATTTTAAAGTCTGTAGGTTTGGGAAAGGAAGTGCCGCAGATCTTTATCAAAGCACATCATACAGCACAGTTTTAATCACACCAGCATGGATCTGGCCTTCAGAAGCATCAAACCAGAAGTTATTTAAATGTTGTAATGACAGATCTTTATTAATAACTTCCTAATAAATACAAAATACACAAGGCAGAAAAGCATCTAAATGTAAGTTTGAATGAATTATGGTCCTCCTTGGCTGAAATTATAGTCGTAGCTCAGCAGCTTTCAACATGCACACATATAAAAGTATATGTATGTTTTAAGGTATTAAGGTTTTGCTTTTATTTGTAGCTTCTACTGCACCTACACGCATGTTTGCTGGAGAGACTTATCTGTGTCCCGGCTGTGGAAAAGCAGTTTATTTCGGTGAGTGCAGTGAATCAAAACTATGACTTTTCAGACATTTGAGAACTTTCTGGAATGTCTGTGGTTGGTGTGTGTATGGTTTTGTGCTGCTGTATATGCGCAGCATTCGGTCTGACCACTCTGAGATTTTGAGTCCATTTAAAGGGGAACAGCAAGATTTTTAGTAAATAAATAAATAAAGGTGTTTTTAATTATTATTATTATTTTTTTTTTTAAGTAGTTTAAGGTGAAAGTCAAAGGTGTGTTGTTTATGATGGTTACTTGTCATTTAGATTCAAGTGTAACATTTATAGACTTTGTAGTTATTTTCTAGCCATACACAGCCAAGTCATAAATTATGTAAGAAATGTAAAAAAAAAATAAATAATAATAATAATATAATTATATAAAAAAAAAATACATATATAAATACTCTATATAAAATTACTGATTAATTGTACATATACATTTTTATATTATTTTTTAAATATATAACAGTTAAAAACAGCATTGTGTTGTATTAATGTGGTGTAATGTGATGTCATTGTCTCATGCTGCAGCTGAGAAGGTGATGTCATTGGGTCGCAACTGGCATAGGCCTTGTCTTCGCTGTGTGAGGTGCAAGAAAACACTGACCCCTGGTGGCCATGCAGAGGTATTCACAAATGCACGGTACAATCTACTGCTTCCATTAAAGAAGTTCACTTCCAGAATAAAATTTTCCTGATAAATTACTCACCCCCAGGTGATCCAAGATGTTCATGTCTTTCTGTCTTCAGGTTTTTGAGGAAAACATTCTAGTGTAGTGGACTTCAGTGGTGGCCAACGGGTTGAAGGTCTAAATTGCAGTTTCAGTGCAGCTTCAAAGGGCTGTACACGATCCCAGCCGAGGATTAAGAGTCTTATCTATCAAAACAATGTCATTTTCTAAAAAAAAAATATATATATATATATATATATTTATAGGTCACACGTACTTAGTTCTTCGTCAGGCGGGTGCAAGACGAGTATTTGTGGATAAAAACGTATATTAATTGTTTTAACAAAATTACGTTTTGCTAGATAAGACTCTTATTCCTTGGCTGGGATTGTGTAGAGCAAAGCTGCATTTAAACTGCAATTTGGACCTTCAGCCTGCTGATCCCCATTGAAGTCCACTATACGGAGATAAATCTGGAATGTTTCCAAAAAAAAAACCTGAAGACAGAAAGACATGAACATCTTGGATCAAATGGGGGTGAGTAAATTATCAGGAAATTTTTATTCTATAAGTGAAATAATCCTTTAAAGCACAATATGCAGTTGCTGCGTCTTCACTGCTTCAACTTCCCTACTAAGATAAAGATGTTTTCAAGTGCTTTTTTTTTTTGTTTATACATTTTTTTTTTTTTTTGTTATAATAGTATTAAATATTAAAGGAGTAGTCCACTTCCAGAAAAAGTTGTTACAGATAATGTACTCACCCCCTTGTCATCCAAGTTCATGTCTTTCTTTTTTCAGTCGTAAAGAAATTATTATTATTATTATTTTTTTTTTTTTTTTTGAGGAAAACATTTCAGGAATTATCTCCATCTAGTGGGCTTCTACGGTGCCTGTAAATTTGAACTTCCAAAATGCAGTTTAAATGCAGTTTCAATGGGCTCTTCACAATCCCAGCCGAGGAATAAGGATTTGAGGTTAAAAAGGTTTTAACCCTTGGGTGGGTTCACGCCCACCATAGAAGCCCACTATATGGAGATAATTGCTGAAATGTTTTCCTCAAAAAACATAATTTCTTTATGACTGGAGAAAGAAAGACATAAACATCTTGGATGACAATAGGGTGAGTACATTATCTGTACATTTTTGTTCTGGAAGTGAACTTCTTTAAATTCCACAATTAAAACAGTAGCTAAATCTGAAATGTAAATGATATAGTGTGTAATATTTGTAGAATAACTACCATGAGATTGATTGCTATGTCATTGCTTAGGCTCCCTAATAATGTGCTGTATTTACTCTATTTTCTGCAGCATGAGGGCAACCCATACTGCCATGTGCCCTGCTACGGCTACCTTTTTGGACCAAAAGGTGTGAACATTGGAAAGGTGGGCTGTTACATTTACGAAAAAGAAAATGCAGAGAATGAAATGCCAAGTGAACATTAAGTCTCAAAGGAAAAGCTCTTTTTTTATTTGTTACAGAAATATTTTTTACATATGAATAAAATTGTAAGGTGTAAAGATTTATTTTCACATAGTCAGAATATTCATGTCATTGCATATTGCATGTAGGCCACTGGCATCTTAAAAAAAGAAAAAAAAAAGAAAAAGACAAACAGGCACACATACATAGGCTCTTTGTCATTTTTCTGTTTTTCTCTTTCACAAACACAGACTCACAATTTCCATTTATTCACTCAAACTTACTCTTAGAAAATATCTGTAATTATTACATGGCACTGGAGAAAGTTGTAAATCCTTGTGTAACTAATAAAACGTATTTTAAAAGAACTTGTTCTTTCAATTTTTTTGTGCGCATTTACTGTCCTGGGATGTGAACATGACACTAAACTACTTAGGATTGAATGTACACACAATCTTAGTAGTCCTCAGTGGGTTTATTCATTCTCATTTTCTCCTCGTCCACCCGCTTGTCATGATCTTTAATGGGATTTTTCCTATTCAATATGATTAAAAAATGATTTGGTTAATGAACACACATCTGTTTTGGTTACAATATTACATTCTTGACTCAACAGAATTGCTCAAGTGTTTAGCAGTGTCTAAATACAAGTCTTCTGTAGTTGCCTTGACAAAATACTATAGGGTTATGACTTACCCAGTACCCTCGATATCTTCTATAGTCTCAGGCAGACACCTGTCTCGTGTCTCGGGTAACTGCCAGGCCACCACAGAAGCAATGAGTGCCACAGAACACAGTATGGTCTGAGAGAAGTGTCCCCAGAAACTATCCAGTAGCAGGACTAGAGGAGCCACAGACACACCCAGACGAGCCAGGAAAGAGTTATAGCCCATCCCATTTTGCCTGAAGGATCCAATAAAATAAATGTTGTTACATACTGTGCACTGATATGTAATGAGGAAATGTATGAGGGATGCAACTGTAAAAATAATTGCACGTTATTTTACATTTATATCAAATAATAAAAATATCATGTTAACTGTTTTTTTTAACTGTTACCTGAGGACAGTGGGATAAAGCTCCGAGCTGTATAATACAATTGTAGAAAAAGCAGCAACTGCAAAACCTTTACCCAGTATTGCCACCAAAGTACGACCAACCCACTGATCTAAATGTGAAAGAGACAATAATGAACACAAATGAAATGCATCCTCTAGTGGCCATTGTGGTAAGTTCAAGTTGTACTGTGCTTATGCGATCTCTGTAATGCGACTTTTTCTATTGCACTCCCTTATTCATTATACAACTGTTAGTGTTGGTCTACGAATCTAATCGACCAAGCAGCGTCTCAAGATGTTTCTGCAGAGCAGTTACATGATTACGCCAGCAGGTGGAGACGTATCTCAAACATCCCACCATGCAGAAACTAATTTTAGGGAGGTAGCATCACTAATTCAGTTTAAAGGTAAAGGTAATTCAATAATTATCAATACATGGTTATTGGACAAGGTCTCCAAGTGCTCTTGTGCATTATTAAGATTGTATATGTAATAATAATTATGGCTAAAACAGCTTTAATGTTTTCGAAATTCACTCTGGTGATGTCTAATCTCTATTTTATACCGTAGAAAGCATTTTGGTTTAAAATGAACAGCAACAGACAAACAGCAGGGTCACCAAATCTGACAAGGATTTTTGAAGGAGAAGTCCACTTCCAAAATAAAGATTCACATATAATGTAATAAAATAATTTTTCATCCAAGATGTTGTCTTTCTTTCTTCAGTTGTAAAGAAATTCTTTTTTTTTTTTAAGGCAAACAATGCTGCATTTTTCTCCATATAATTGGCTGGTATGGTGCCCCGATTTTGAATTTCCAAAAGGCAGTTCAGAAAGTCAGAGTAAGACAAGAGGAGCGTTTGGCATTACGTATATAAATTGTATTATTTTTATTAAAATGACCAATCGTAGTTACCCAAAGTATACTCTCCTCTATTTATATCCCAGAAAGGATTTTGTTCTGATATTATGCTCTGCCATGAACATGCAAACTCTGTGTAATCTGGGTCATTACAGTTAGGGTATGTGTAAAAACTCCCATCTCCTCCAACTTCAAAATCGTACTACATCGCTGCAGAAGTACCGACCGAGTGTTTACAAAGTGAAAATGCAAAGAAGAAACAGCGATGAAGGGTGATTTTTAAGTTGGGGAAGAAAATTAGACGGGAGTTTTTCGACATACCCTAACTGGATTACACATAGTATGCATGCACATCGCAGAGCGTTAGAGGTTAAAAAGTATGGATTATCAATTTGTTTAGAAAATAACCGATCATTTCGCTAGATAAGACCCTTCTTCCTCAGCTGGGATCGTTTAGAGCCATTTGAAGCTGTTTCAACTGTATTTTGGAAGTTTAAAATCGGGGGCGCCATTGAAGTTCACTATATGGAGAAAATTCCTGAAATGTTTTCCTCAAAAAACGTAATTTCTTTACGACTGAAGAAAGAAAGACAGGAACATCTTGGATGACAAGGGGGTGAGTAAACTGTAAATCTGTAAATGTTTGTTCTGGAAGCGAACTTCTCCTCTTTTAAAGCTGAACAGTGACAACAGCGCCTACTACAGTCACAGATGGTCACAGCATCAGGGAGCTGCTATCAAAATGCGGGAGAAAGGTGGGATGTCTGCAGTCTTAGCGTCTTATCCATCTGTTATATAAAAGTAATAATGCTGCTTTTCCATGATATTCAGTAACAACATCACTTTTGCACGTTACCATAATCATTGGTTGGTTTTGCCACTCTTACCTTTGGGTATGAATATGTTAATCATGAGGCTGATTCCAGCCAACAGATGAGATCCTGCTTCAGTTTTACGTCTGCCAATCTTCTCCAGCAGGTAATATACCATCAGTTTAGAAGGAACCTCAATGGCTCCATACACAAACTGAGTGAGGTATATATTTAGTCCAAAGCCTGTGACGTTAAGGCTTATACCATAGGTCACAGTGGCAACACAAAACCTGTAAGAAGTGAAAAGCTTTTAATAGGTGATTTATTATTCAAACGAAGTCCAGGTTCTTAAATCTAGTGCCACTGAAGGCTAGTGCAGCCAACAGCCTGCATTATTAGGGCCTGAGCATCAATGGTGCGAATAATTTTGTTGTAAATTAGCCATACAATGTCCAATCTGACCCAAACTTCACATGTTCGATAAGAGTCCGATAAGATAAGAGTAATGTAAGATGTTCGCAGATCGAATCTTGCACCTCCCGATCTGCTCTCACACAAATCGGGGTGCCCCGTAAGGTTTTACACTAATTCAGACATACCATGTTCAGTCTGCACCAAACTTCATATGTTTGATCAAAGTCCTGACTTGAAGACTCGTCAATATCAAGTTACAGTCATAGCGCCACCAGCTGGCAGCAGGAAGTTTGGCACATATAAATGACTTTGACAAATTCCTTGTATATTTGCCACTTTAAATGCATATTGCTCACCGTTCGCTGTGTTCCTAAAGCCACCAGGTGGTGGAGAACCCAGGTGTGAGAGGGTCCTTTCAATGCTGCTTGCAGCTTTAATTTTAACTGTTTTTTTGTTAAGGACAGCCTTGTAACTTTTTGTCTGATTTTCAAATACCTTTTTGCTTTAAAGGGGTCATCGGATGCAAACTTCACTTTTACATGTTGTTTTATGACCTCCATAGTTTCGATGCTGGAGCAGGGATGTGAGTTAGATAAGAATATCTCAGATTGAGCGATTGAGGTGTTGTGTTGCTGAATGTAAAAATGAAAATAGTGGTCGTCATTTACTCCCGACATGTGAGTTGCTGAAGATGCAGTGAATTACATTTGTTTGTAAAGGGTATGCACCTCCCGAGTCCCGATCTACATATATCCGTATATGTTAGCGCCAATCATTCGTGATCCAGCTTCACTTACAGCAGAAGTGAGTATAAGAAGTGAGTGGATGGGCACTGTTGAACTGTCATTCATTTACACACCATATGGTTCCTGTGAGCAGAGCCAATCTCCTCATCTTAGGGGTTCGGACAAGGTCCAGGTACGAATAATTTCTCTTTCCCTCATCTGTAACTATTATAGAGAGAGCCTAAAGAAAGACAGAGATGTAGTTACAGACCTACACTTAGCCTAAAGACAGACAGTTGTTTTTTAAAAAGTGATCATTCCAACATTATACATAATTTTCTTTCACCTCAGGTTTGATTCTTGAGATAACTTCCTCCTTGTGGTTCATAACAGCACATTTATGAAGATAATAATGAGCTTTTTCCCCCCTCCCATTGGCTATCAGCCACCGAGCCGACTCTGGAACCCACCTACATCAGAAACATTTTCTCTATAGAACATTCTTACCCTTAATTGACTAACGTTGTGTTTTAATTTGACAGAATATGCAAGGTCCATTACCACCAGAGGATTGTGCACAACAGTAAAGGTGACGTGACGGCCACTGTCAGCCATCTCCAGTCTCTGATACAGAACGCAATAAGAGCCAGTGAGGTGGCTCCAACAGCCCATGCCATACTGTCAGTTATACATACAAGCCTCCTATGCTGAATGTCCACCCACTCCACATCTGAAGAAAGACATGCATATACGGTAAGGCATTTTACTGTTTTGTATTCACATTCAATCTGAGCACCTGAGATAGGGGTCTTACTGAGTACGGTTGAGACGATAACGATGCCTGTGATGGTGAATCCACTAAAGAATCTCAGCACTGCAAACATGATGAAAGAGGAAGAAAAGATGCTGGCCAATGCAAAAGCCATTCCTGATATATAGGACACCAGCAGCATTGGCTTACGGCCAAATCTACATGCCAAACAGAAGGTAGGTTTATTTCATGCTTGTGGTGGCGGTCTTCATAAAATGCAAATCGTTCACAATATTTATCATAATGCTCAGTAATGTTTTTGAAACATCACCTGTCACTCATGCCTCCAAAGAAAGCTGCTCCAAACATCACTCCAACAAAGAAGATGGTGGCCACAGCTTTATTCAGACCTTTGTTATCACATACCAGATCCCACTTTAAAATTGAGACAGAAAATAACTTTTCTTAATGCATTTGATAGGTTAAGTTGAGGCTGAACCAGTGACTGAAAATCCATGCTGCTTTATTTGAAAATCTATTACTCTACACATGCAGTGATATTTTTGATTGCAATTGCAGAATTGCTAGCTAACAATTAACCACTAGTGACTTGCTCAAGTTAATTTTTCATTTTATATTTTCCTTTAAGATTTAGCTACACAGTTTAAATCAAAAAGTTTTTCAGAAATTGTTCAGTGCACAGGCCCATTCTAGCAAGAAAGACTGAAATCTCACCTGTGTGGCTAAAGTGCTGATGAACGTGCTGTTGTCATACTCCCATCCATTCTGGCACTGGACTACTGGAAGATCTGTCCTGCTGGAGGAGTTTGTCAACAAATGTAACTGAGGATAACTGAACATTTGACAAGAAGCAGGAGTCCCATCATCTTGAACTGGAATACCGACAGTCAGTTTCTGCTCCCGACTTAGATTCCCCAAGATTCCTTCAGCATCCAGAGCGCTGATATCACAGTGGTGAGATGGGATAGCAGCGATAAAGTTGCTCAGTAGAAAGTGACACGGTATAGTGAATCGTCCTACAAAACTGATGCAAAGAATCATCTTCTGGAACCTGCCGAAGCCATTGATCTCCGTAATTAGATCTTCAAACTTCATGGTTTTTGTTGATACGCAGACTTTCCTTAGTGTCTCCCTGCAAAATCCCTTGTTTATGTGGTGCATTTTTATGGGATATCAAAGGTTAAGGTAATTGGAAGTCAGATGCATCTTGTACTTTGGTCATTAAAAAAAACTGCTGTGGTTGTCTATCTGCATTTAAAGTGTGTGTTCATGTTTTAGTAGCTTGTCAGCAGGGGTGAATGATTTGTGATTTGGTTGTAAAAGAGTGTCTAACCATGTGTGCATTTCACGTGGTTAATTCACAAGGACGTTCACACTTTTTCTTACCTTACAGATGGTATCTTATCATAGCACTCTTTGGCTATATGATTTGCTCAAAAATAAATAAATATACTCTACAGTCAAAAGTTTTTGAACAGTAAAATTTTTCATGTTTTTTTTTTTTTTAAAGAAGTCTCTTCTGCTCACCAAACCTGTATTTATTTGATCCAAAGTACAGCAAAATTTTGAAATAGAAAGTACAGAAATAAATACTTTGTTTAACAAGGTTGCTCTTAATTGAAAAAAGTGATGATAAAGACATAATGTTACAAAAGATTTCTATTTCAGATAAATGCTGTTCTTCTGAACTTTCTATTCATCAAAGAAACCTGAAAGAAAATCTACTCAGCTGTGTTCAACATAATAATAATAATAATAAATGTGTTTAAGCAGCAAATCAGAATATTAGAATGGTTTCTGAAGGATCATGTGACTGGAGTAATGATGCTAAAAATTCAGCTTTGAAATCACAGGAATAAATTACATTTTAAAACTATTTAAATAGAAAACAGTTATTTTAAATAAAAATATTTTACATTTTTATTGTTTCTGCTGTGCTTTGGATCAAATAAATGCAGGCTTGGTGAGCAGAAGAGACATTTAAAAACATTCAAAATCTTACTGTTCCAAAACTTTGATAGTGTATTATAAACCGTTTCAATCCCTTTTTGATAAGTTTTCTCTTGTAAGACATTTTATAGGAACCTAATTTCTTGAGTTTGTGAAAAAAAAGGCAAGCTCCATCTGTGATCATGTAATAAAACTACATCTTTTGTTAGAGTTGTCATGTTGAGTTGTTGACTAGTGTTAAGAAGGATTTTCTTAGATAAAACTAGAAAAGTTTGTCATAAATGTTTGACATAAACTAGCAAAATATGCCATCTAAATTCCTAGAGATTTTTTTAGAGAATGAGTGGAAAAGTATAAACACGTTTTATGTGATGCTGACAGATACGGTTTTCTGTATGGTCATTTATACAGATTAACTTTTGTTCATTGAATCACAAACATCAGCACTTATCTGGCCTCAGAAAACCTTTCAGACAGCTGGTATCCAACAAGCTCATTCACTGCAAAAAGTGATTTGTTGACTTAACTTAAAAAAATGCCTTAAAATTATTAAGTAAATAATAATGAAACTTTAATTAATTAAAAAAAAAAAACGTTTTAAAATGATTATTTACTTAATTTTCAGGCAATGGGTTTCCTCAATTTTTTTTTAAGTTAAGTCAACTTATCACTTTTTAGAGTGCTGTGCAATGATCTTTGGTTCACAAAACTGTATTGAGGATTAAATCAAATGCCTTTATTTTGACACTTTATGTTGTGTGCACAGACCCAAAGACAGAAATCACTTTATTCATATCCTTCTCCACAGACATAAACACTTACATTCTGCATTTGAGAAGCACTAGGGCAAGATTCCAGATCACTGGTTAATGAACAGTAAACTCAGGTTTCAAGTTTCATAACATATCAAATATGTCACATAACATTAGCCATTATCCCAGATGAAACACCTTGATTAAACTGAACATATAAAGTTAGTAAACCAGTGCCAAGCCCGGCTTTGATTTTATCCGTGTACATTTCCAGGCAGTGTTGGGTGACTTACATAATCAGATCACTTTTTTCAGGTAACTAGTAAAGTAACACATTACTTTGATATTATGACAAAATATCTGAATTACTTTTTCAGAGTTACTTTGTTTTTCAATTCATTCTCTGACACCTCTGCTGTCCTGTATTGAGAGAAACTGGCAATGAGGTGCAGATGCAGAGACACCTCTTTCAGCCTGACACTTATTAATAACAGCCTAGGTGACAAAAAGTAACACTAAAATAACAGTATTGTAATCCATTAGCCTACTTTTAAAAGTAACTTTCCTCAACAACGTTTCCAGGCACAAATTATTTCTTGTCCTGTAAAAACTCGGGGCAAAATGTAATTTATCATGCTATGAGACTAATACAGGTCCTCTGTGGTGAGAATCCCAATCAGTTTTTATTTTAAAGCAAATTACAGTATGTTAATTAATTATCAGAAAAAAAAAAACAACTGAGTGTGAAAGGCCTGTGAGCTCCTCCTATCTACCTTCTTCCTGAGTAACCGATGAGCGTCCTCATGATGGATTCGAACTTCTGTTTTGGTGCTCTTGTGTTCATAGAAATCCATGTTAAAACGGGGTTGAAAAAACTGACTGAATTAAACAAACATTTTTTATATAACTAAATATAAAGAAAGGTTAATCTGAACTGTTGCTTGGTTGCCACAGTAACAGCAATAAACGTAAGGGAAAAAAAACTACTAAAAGCCTACTAAAATAACATGTGCTCTTATCATTTTGTGGAAAATATCCGGCGAACTTCGTCTCGATCGGGAGTTGTATGTGCCCTCATCTGATTTCAAAGCAGCTAACCACAATTCACTTCATCTTCCTCTCATTAAACTTTGACAGGTGAGTTACTGTAAAAAGACGGTCATTGTGATACTGTTAAGTGATGAAACTATGGCGACACGCGTTTTTTCAAGCCAGTTACATGGGTTTATTTGGGAAAATACGTTAATTTGACAAGCCACACCAGAGACCCGAAATCTAAACAATCGTTCCAGTCAGGCGAGATCTCCACGTTCAGGAAAAAGGTGGATAGTATTTCTTTATATGTGAATTACAGAGTCCACACAGTTCTTACAAAAACATCACAATGAGCAAAACATCCAACATCTCCCTTCAAATGTATCTTTAAGTGTTTTAATTAAATGATGACACATAAATAGGGTTATGGTTAAAAAAAACAAACAAACAAAAAACACTACATTTATGTGTTCTGCACAATTAAATTGTCTTTCAGTTTCAACATACTGCCGTCTTCTTCATCCTTTTTTTGATCTTGTAGTGGCGAACCATCAGTTCCTTTACTGTAATTTAAAACAACACAATGTACATTCTTAGAATAGCAAAGGTTTATGCACTTCCAGAACAACAATATAAATTTATTCACCACCTTGTCTTCCAAGATGTTCATGTCTTTCTTTCTTCAGTCTTCTTTCTTTAGCATTTTTCTTCATATAATGGACTGACATGGTGCTCTGATTTTGAACTTACAGTTTAAATGCAGCTTCAAACGATCCCAGCTGAGAAAAAGGGGACTTATGTAGTGTAATGATCGGTAATTTTAATAAAAAGAATACAATTTATATACTTTCTAATGCCAAACGCTCATCTTGTCTTACTCTGCTTAGACTGTTTTTGTTCTGGTTCATGACAGTTAGGGTATGTCGAAAAACTCCCATCTCATGTTCACCCTCAACTTTGAATCGTCCTATATCGCTGTTTTACCTTTTTTGTTAAGGGTGTTTGTTCTTCTTTGCATATTTACTTTGCAAAGACTGTGTCGGCACTTCTGCAGCGGTAGGATGATTTTGAAATGATTTTTGAAATTGAGGGAGAAAATACAATTGTAGTTTTTCGACATACCCTAACTGTCCTGAGCCAGAATACACAGAGTTCAGGGAGAGAAAGGCAAGACAAGCGTTTGAGATTAAAAAGTACTTAAATTGTATTATTTTAACGAAAATAACCGATCGTTTCGCTAGATAAGACACTTCTTCCTCGGCTGGGATCGTTTACAAATGCATTTGGGATCGTTTGAAGCCGCATTTAAACTGCATTTTTGAAGTTCAAAATTGGGGCACCATATCAGTCCATTATATGGAGAAAATTCTGAAATGTTTTCCTCAAAAAACATAATTTCTTTACGCCTGAAAAAAAGAAAGACATGAACATCTTGGATGACAAGGGGCTGAGTACATTATATGTGAATCTTTATTTTGGAAGTGGACTTCTCCTTTAAGGGTTCAGTTTTCCAGACACACATTACATAAACTTGATGGTTTTTCCACATAATCCTACCTGATTCCCTCAATATCTTCTATAGTCTCCGGCAGACACCTGCCTCGTGTCTCAGGTAACAGATACGCCACAAAAGCAGCAGAGAGTCCAAGAGAAGACAAAATGACTTGAGAGAAATGGCTCCATATATCATCCGACAGCAGGATCAGAGGAGCCACAGACACACCCAGACGTGCCAAAAAGGAGGTATAGCCTACCCCATTTTGCCTACATTTGCACAGATATTTTTTTAATTTAACAACAGCTTTACCTTTGCTCCTGTTCACAAGTTCTTCTGTTCTATTCAGCAAGACAGTAAAGACACTCCAAAGCTTTCAGGTGTAAAGTAGCTGTTGACACTAGATCTTATTTTTACCACAGTATAATTGAGAACAAAACTTGTATTCATACCTGACAACAGTGGGGTAAAGCTCAGAGGTGTACAAAATAACTGTGCCAAAAGATGTGGCTGAGCAGCCTTTTCCCAGCACAGCAATCACCGTACGAGCCACTGACTTATCTGAATGGCAAGAGAAAGAAAGCATTGTTGCACTAGATCTTTTCATGCCTAAATGTTTAAGGGGAAACTGTATACATTGTCATTTCATTCTTCATGTTAAAGGTCAGTAAGTTGTAAGTCTCTCACCTTTGGGTATGAATATGTTAATCATCAGGCTGATCCCGACAAACATCAGTGATCCACTCTGAGTTATGCGTCTTCCGAACTTCTCCAGCATATAATAGATGCTCAGTTTAGCAGGAATTTCAATGGCTCCATACACAAACTGAGTTAAGTACATATTTAGTCCAAAGCTTGAAATGTTGAAACTAATTCCATAGGCAACAGTGGCGACAGCAAACCTAGCAGTGAAAAACCCAGCAGAAACATTTAAAATGAGTTTTATCTGAAAGTCCTGATGTAACTGTTAAGTTTCTGATTTGACATTTCAGTACACACCAGGTGATTCCTGTGAGTAAAGACAGTTTCCTCATCTTAGGAGTCCTGACCAGATCCATGTATGAATATTTTCTGTTTCCTCTGTCAGTAACTATGATTTTAGCCAGATTCTAGTGGGAAAAAAGTATGTTCAAATGTATGCTAGAGTAAAAGCAAGAAAATAAACAGTCCCCTTTTACTTTTTTCATGCCTGTTTCTGAGATTATTTGAATGGTTTATGTTATTCTGAACAGAAAAAAATATGTAGTAAATTGCTCTTCCTCTAAAAACATCTTTAGTTTTATGCTAACATGACTCAGTTGTGTACTGGGTAATGTCAGCCAATATTATTTGTTTTAGCAAAACTGACTTGTTTTATAATATGCAACAGACAGTTTTATTACCATCCAATTAATTTCTGATTTGTAAAAACCAAATATGTTCCTATTTAAAGTTGTCAAGAAATAGAATTTTACCATATTTTCCGAAATGTACGCTACCAGTATGATTGGACAGTATGTTTTTTAAAGTCTCTTCTGCTCACTAAGCCTGCATTTATTTAATCCAAAGTACAGCAAAACAAAAAAAAAAGAAAATTCTGAATTTTTTCAAGTTTCTTTCAGTTTCTTTTGGAACGTTATAAGTGTCTTTGTCATCACTTTTGATCAATTTAAAACATCCTTGCTAAATAAAAGTATTAATTTCTAGAATTTCTTTCCCAAAAGAAAAGAAAAGAAAATCAGCATATTTGAATGATTTCTGAAGTATCATGTGACACTGAAGACTGGAGTAATGATGCTGAAAATTTAGCTTTGATCACAGGAATAAATTACATTTTATAATATATTCAAATAGAAAACAGTTATTTTAAATAGTAAAAAAAACATTTCACAATATTACTGCATTTGCTGTATTTTGGATCAAAAAAAGGCAGGCTTGGTGAGCAGAAGGGACTTATTTAAAAAACATTAAAAATTGTACTGTTCAAAAACTTGATTGATTGTAGTGTATGTTATAGATTTTACTGTGACAATGCATATGTTTATTTTTTTATTTAAAATTTATTTATTTATTTATTTATTTGACCTTGAGAAAATGTAGCTATACTGTGCCACTGTTAACAGAATATATTGCTGGTATTATAAAATACCATATATTTTTTCACAGGAATTTTAGATTTCCTTCTGGAAATTCAATGAGATTCTCTCACCTCAGGTTTTATTCTGGCAAAAACGTCCTTTTTATGGTTCATGACAGCACATTTCTGAAGATAATAATGAGCTTTATCCACTCTCCCATTAGCGATCAGCCACCGCGCTGACTCTGGAACCCACCTATAACAAAAGGCATATTACATGTACCAAATAATTTTTAGAAGTTTTTTTATGACCTCTGATTTGCTTTGGTATATTTATACTCACCACCAAGTGATTATGGCAATAACGGTGGGCAGTGAAATGGCAACTGTCAGCCATTGCCAGTCTCGAATCAAATATGCAAACAGTGGAAAGCTAATGAAGCCAAATGTCCAAGCTAGGCTTTCAATCACCCCTACCAGCTTTCTGTGTTCAATGCTCACCCACTCCACATCTGAACAAAAGAACGTATATAACACTGTGACAATTACAATGATACAATGATCTCCATGTGCTAGAGCCACAATAACTATAAAAACAAAAGAGTTTATAAAGAGAGAGAGATTCTCACTGAGTACAGCGGAAATGATGACAGTGCCAGTAATGGTGAATCCAGTGAAGAATCTCAGCACTGCAAACATGATGAACGAGGAGGAAAAAACACTACACAATCCAAAACCCATTCCTAATATATGTGACACCAGCAACATTGGCTTCCGGCCAAACCTGTGCAGAAACAGACATGTATCCATTTAGAGACACCAAAAACATTAAGATACCTCTTGCTTATTATTTGGAAATGTGTCCAGTATGTTTCTAATGCAACTGAGATTATTTAAAAGGGACAGTTTACCCAAAAATTAAAATTCTGTTGTTCCAAACCTGTATGACCTTTCGTTCTTCTGTGGAACTTAAAGGAGAAGTCCACTTACAAAACAAAGATTCAGATATAATGTACTCATGCCCTTGTCATCCAAGATGTTCATGTCTTTCTTCAGTCGTAAAGAAATTATGTTTTTTTGAGGACAACACTTCAGCATTTTTTTTTTTCATATAATGGACTGATATGGTGCCCCGATTTTAAACTTCCAAAAGGTAGTTTAAATGCGGCTTCAGATGATTCCAAATGCGGTTGTAAATGATCCCAGCCAAGGAAGAAGGGTCTTATCTAGCGAAACGATCCGTTTTTTGTAAAAAAATACATTTTAAATACTTTTTAATCTCAAACGCTCGTCTTACCTTGCTCTCATTGAACTCTGTGTATTCTGGCTCAGGACAGTTAGGGTACGTCGAAAAACTACAATTGTATTTTCTCCTTCAACTTCAAAAATCATTTCAAAATCATTCTACATCGCTGCTGAAGTAGTGACCGACCGAGTCTTTCCAAAGTAAACATGCAAAGAAGATCAAACACCCTTAACAAAAAAGGTAAAACAGCGATATAGGATGACTTCGAAGTTGAGGGAGAACATGAGATGGGAGTTTTTTGACATACCCTAACTGTCATGAACCGGAACAAAAACAGTCCAGGCAAAGTAAGACAAGATGAGAATTTGACATTAAAAAGTATATAAATTGTATTAATTGTATGAAAGTAACCGATCGTTTCACTAGATTCGACTTTCTCAGCTGGGATCATTTACAACCGCATTTGGGATCCTTTGAAGCCACATTTAAACTGCTTATTGGGAAGTTCAAAATCAGGGCACCATATCATATCAAAATGCTGATTATTTTTCCTCAAAAAACATAATTTTTTTACGACTGAAGAAAGAAATACATGAACTCTTGGATGACAAGAGGGTGAGTATATTATATCTTAATCTTTGTTTTGGAAGTGGACTTAAAAGAAGAAATGTTTCAAAATGTTTTTTTCTTTTGTGTTCTGCAGAAGAAAGAAAGTCACATAGGTTTGGAATGACAAGAGGGTGAGTAAATAATTACAGAATTGTCATTTTGGATGAACTATTCCTTAAAGTAATCTTGAGATGGTAAAATGGTAAAAGATAAGATACTAAAAGTACATTTCCATAATTATTTTAAACCTCATGTAAACCAATGTAGTTGCACCAACATTGCACTCAAGCTCCCGAAAGCACCTGCTCCAAACATGACCCCAATAAAGAAGATGGTGGTTGTCAATCTGCTCATTGTTTTTTTGTCACACACTAAATCCCACTAAATTACACACAAAAAAGAGAGTTTTTGGAGTTTTTTTAGAAAAGTACAGTTTATGAATCAGAAATAAATAAATAAATAAGCAAGAGTCTTCTCACCTGTGTGGCAAGGGTGCTGATGAACGTGCTGTTGTCATACTCCCATCCATTCTGGCACTGGACTACAGCAACCTCTGAGGGGCTGGAGGAGTTTGACAGCAGGTGGAACTGAGGATGGGAGAACATGTGACAGGAAGCAAGAGTCCCGTCTTCCTGTACTGGAATACTGACAGTCAGTCTCTCCTCCTGAGTCAGGTTCGCAAAGATCTCGTCGGCGTCCAGAGAGCTGATGCTGCAGTGGTGAGAGGGGATGACGGCGATAAAATTGCCTAACAAGAAATGACATGCGATACTTAATCGCCCGACGAAATTGATGCACAGGACCATCTTCTGGAAACGTCCAAATCCATTAATTTCTGAGAGAAGATCTTCGAACTTCATCCTTGCGCTCTGTTGTGTTCGTCCCAGTTGAGGATCTGTCTCACCTGGCTCTTGTTTATACCTTACAGTCATAACACTCTAAAGAAAGAAAATGGTTAACAGGGGGATGTCTAAAGCTTTGTGGAACATTTGTAAAAATTAAACCATTTGGTTAAAGCTTTCCATTGTGGTGATTTTACAATTGAAGTTCATTCTTGCTTTGTCATTCTGCCCTCAAGGCAGCCACATTCTGTCTGAGACTTATTTCAAAAATATAAATAAAATAAAATAAATAAATTACCAACCCTAAACATTTGACTATATATATATACATATATATATAGTAAGTTATTATATTAAATAAAGACCAAGACAATTCAATGATGAATTTGATTTTTATTAGATTCATCTTCTGTACAGTTTAGATTCACTTTGTCTGCTTGTAGGTCTTCGTTCCAAGCTGATATTCAAGTTGTGAACACACAGATCTTTTCCTGAGTAAAACAAATTAAACACAAATATGTTTTTATATTTTTATATCAAGTTCCTTTAGAACACAAGATATTTTAAGCATCAAAATGACAATTTTATTAGCTTAAATATGAAAAGATTAATTGAGCAATTAAAAATAGAAATGTTTATTTATGTAGTAAATGTTTATTCACCTAGTCTTCTCAATGTCCTCAATGGTCTCAGGAAGCCGCACATTGTGGGTCTCAGGGAGGAGCAGCGAAAGGAGACCTGCACTGATGGCTACAGTGCCAAACAGGACCTGTGGCAGAGGAAGCCAGACCTCATCCAGGAGGCTCACAAGAGGTGCAAGAGAAACACCAACACGACCGACAAAAGAGCTATAGCCTAATCCATTCTGCCTAAGGTCAGAAGAGAGAGAATTTAGTCAGTTTTTCATTTTATGTACTGACACCAGTAGATTTGCAAATGATAAACAACCGACCTTAACACAGTCGGGTAGAGCTCAGTGGTATAGAGGAAAACACATGTAAAGGAGGCCTCTGAGAATCCTTTACCCAGCACAGAAATGACTGTACGAGGCAGCCACAAATCTAAAGACAGGACCAGAGATTCAATGACTGAGATGGATGACTAAAATGTGACTAATATCTTCAGAAAATCCACAGAAAATGATTTTATTTTTATTTATTTTATTATATTTTATTTTAAATATGCAAGTCCTTTTTTAATGGCATTAATGGTGGCTACTTTAAACATATTCAATACCAGTCAAAAGTTTTTGAACAGTAAGACTTTACATTTTTTTTTTTTAAAGAAGTTTCTTCTGCTCAGCAAGCCTGCATTTATTTGATCCAAAGTACAGCAAAACCAGTAACATTTTGAAATATTTTTACTATTAAAAATAACTCTTTTCTTGAATATATTTTAAAAATGATATATTCTGATTTGCTGCTCAAAAACATTTTTTTTTTATTATGTTGAAAACAGCTAAGTAGAATTTTTTATTTTATTTTTTTTGATGAATAGAAAGTTCAGAAGAACAGCATTTATTATTACTTTTAATGCAATATTTTGTAACATATTGTATTAAAGAAAAGTAATAAAAATGAAATAAAAAAGTGTAAAAAGTATAATATTACTAAAGCTTTTTATTTCAGATAAATGCTGATCTTTGGATCTTTCTATTCATCAAAGAATCCTAAAAAATACTCAATTGTTTTAAATATTGATAATAATAATAATAAATGTTTCTTGAACAGCAAATCAACATATTAGAATGATTTCTGAAGGATCATCTGACAATGAAGACTGGAGTAATGATGTTGAAAATGTAGCTTTGAACAGGAATAAATACATTTTAAATATGTTTAAATTAAAAAAGTTATTTTTATAGTAAAAATATTTCAAAGTTTTACTGTGTTTGCTGTACTTTGGATCAAATAAATGCAGGCTTGGTGAGCAGAAGAGACTTCTTTAAAAAAACATTAAAAATCTCACTGTTCAAAAACTTTTGACTGAAAGTGCATATTACATATTATTATTAAAAGTGGAATCTATCCATAAATGCCCCATTAGTAGGCTTTTTTTTTTAAATAAACTGGGAAAGAATTAAGTATTTTAAAACTGAAAAAAATCTACACTTATTTTGATATCAAACATGTGGTTTTGACATCAGACAGCCTTTTAAACTTTTACATTTAACAATGACAGATATGCTGAACACAGGACTGTGACATCACAGTGAATAACTTCTATGAATTTACATTTAGTCTTTCACAACTGTGGCATTCCAGTTAATTATTGTTCATTTATTTAAATAGACTTAAAAGCCAGACAGATGATTGTGATGTCATAATAAATGACTGACAGTAAATACAAAACATTTACATATTAAATTCAATGAAATGCCAGACTCATGGTGACAACATTGTAATGAATGATTGTTGTGTAACAGAATAAACTAAGCAAAACAAACATTCACATGACTGTCAAACCATAATGATTGTTCTCTGTTTTTTACCTCTGGGAAGGAGGACAGTGATGCCAATGCAGACCCCTGTTGTGACCAGAGTGCCCACCTGGCTGTACCTGCGGCCCAGTTTATTAAGACACAAATAGGCCACCAGTTTTGATGGCAGCTCTATGGCACCATAAATAAACTGGGTCAGGTACAAGTTCAGCCCAAAACCAGTGATGTTCAAACTGATGCCGTAGTAAGTGAATGCCACTCCGAACCTGCAAAAACACTTTACTTTAATAACTTACACCTGAATTTGAAGAGTAAACCATGATTTTATCTATTATAAAGTCTATACTCTAGACAAAATGTTCCCACCAGGTGATTCCAGTAAGCAGAGCCAGTTTCCTCATCTTAGAAGTCCCCACAAGATCCAGACACGAGTACTTCCTTTCACCTCTGTCCTCAGTGATTATAACATTGGCAAGGGTCTGAAAGGCCACAGTGTCAACAGCTTTTGGAGAATTATTAGAAAAAATTTGATCGCTTCCTCAATATCACGTATTAAAATGTCACCTCTGGTTTGATATCCCTAAGATTGTGTTGTCTGTTATTGGCTGAGGCACATTTGCTCAGGTAAAAATGGGCCTCTTCCAGTCGTCCATTGGCTATGAGCCATCGTGCTGACTCTGGGATCCATCTAGAAAACGGGAATGTAGGTGATTTGGGAAAACTGGACGTCTGAGTCAATCATAGTAATGTCTTACCTCCATGTGAGCACTGCCAGTCCGAGAGGAGCGGTTACTGTGAGGATCAAAGGCCTCCAGTCGTTGACGAGATAGGCAATGCCAGGCAATATCATAGTGCTGATAGACCAATCAAAACTGATTATGACACCAGCAATTGTCCTGTGTGCAATATCAGCCCATTCCACACCTGATGAACAATAATAATAAGTTTTATTATTTAACACAGAAGTGACTAAGTGACTTTTAAGTTTTAAGTGACTTTAAGTGACTTTCCTAAATCGTTATGATAGTAAAGTGACTTGATTCATGCAGGAATGACACAAGTGAGTGAATGTGTTGTACTGCTGACTGAAAATGTCTACTGCATACTACATTGGGTTTGAAGCATATTAATTATAAAATACATAAATTACTCAATCCCAGGCATGTCAGAAAGCACTCACATAAGACGATGGAGATGATGCTGATGCCTGTAAGGCCAATTCCAGTGAAGAACCTCATTATAGCAAACATGATAAAGGACTGAGAAAATGCACTGGCCACCCCAAATGAAATGGTAATCAGGTAAGACACCATCAGCATTCGTTTCCTTCCATACCTGGAATAAACAGAATCCATGAGAAATATCAAAATATTAGACATCAACTTTCTTAGCATTCCTCAATCTACTTGTTATAAACAATATATATATATATATATATATATATATAAAAGGATGTCTGTTTTATGATTTTTTTTTTTTAAATGTTTATAGGGTCACAAGGTACACTACCAGTCAAACGTTTTTGAACAGTAACATTTTTAATGTTTTTTAAGAAGTAAAAAACTCTGCATTTATTTGTTCCAAAGTACAGCAAAAACTGTAAACATTTTAAACTATTTTTACTATTTAAAAAAACTGCTTTCTTTTTGAAAAAAATTCAACGTAATTTATTCCTGTGATTTCAAAGCTGATTTTTTAGCATCATTACTGCAGTCACATTATCCTTCTTAAATCATTCTAATATTCTGATTTGCTGCTCAAAAAACATCTATTATTATTATTATTATGTTGAAAACAGTAGAATTTTTCCGGTTTCATTGATGAATAGAAAATTCATAAGAACAGCATTTATCTGAAATAGAAATATTTTGTAACATTGTAAATTTGTTTAAAAAAAATCAATTTAAAGCATTCTTGTTAAATAAAAATCCCCCGCCCTCCCAAAAAAAACATATAGATATACTGACTTAAAGCTTTTGAATGGTGTAGTGTATAATGTTCAAAAGCTTTTTATTTCAGATAAACGCTGATTTTTAAATCTTTTTATTTATCAATGAATCCTGAAAAAATGTACTCAACCATCTTAAATATTGATAATAAATGTTTCTTGAAAATCAGCATATTAGAATGATTTCTGAAGGATCATGTGACTTAAGTAATGATGCTAAAACTTCAGCTTTGTAATCACAGGAATAAATTACATTTTACAATATATTCAAATAGAAAATAGTTATTTTAAATAGTAAAATATTTATATTTAAAATACAGGCTTGGTGAATAGAAGAGATTTTTTTTACATTAAAAATGTATTGTATGTGTGTATGTATCTAATAGTGCAAGTATGTTTTTCCTGTGCAACAATAATTAAATTTCTGCTGGCTCAATAAGTGTATTTCACCTTTATTCCTCAAGGTGGCACTGTTTAGACAATGATGACATTATGTTTCACTCATAATTACCGCAGGCATAAAACAAAAGAATATCATGCACAAAAACTGAACTGGCCTGAATGGCTTTGCTGCAGAGCAATTACTGTACGCATTGAAATATTATCTCACTGTCATTTGATGGTGGATGTGGTGAATAAGTTGCCAGCAATCAAAATATTGATTTTGAAATTAATTGAAAAGGGTCTTTGTGACAGTGAATCAATTTGTCCTGAATGATTCTCTCTCTCTCAAATGCATGTACCATTGTTTGTTCAATACAGTGAATCGATTCGTCTTAAACAATTCTCTCACTCATATGCGCGTAGCATTGTAAGATTCTAGTAAATCGATTCATACTAAATGGTCTTTTATATGCATGTAGTAGTGTTGAAAAGTAGTTCATTCAACCTAAATATATATATATATATATATATTTTTTGGAAAGTCTGATTCATTGTAGTGAATCACTCAAAAAATGAGTCCCTGTACTGTATCTAGATTTTTGATCCAGTTATGTACATTGAAGTTTAACTTACTCAAATTTATACTTTAACCATTATTGAGCTGTCCATTTATTCAAAACACCTCAACACAAAATTTGCTCTCTTATGTAACATCAAAGTTTTGGCTTGTGGTGTAGCTAACTAACAGTAAATTGTAGTTTAACTACTTAAACTTATGATTAGCTTATAGCTTGGCATGCTGTTGTAGCATCACTGTTCACTACATCTCTTGAAGGCCCAAATCTTTACGTCTCACCTGTCACTCAGCCAGCCAAAAATGGCTGCTCCTACCATCACACCAACAAAGAAGATGGTGGCTGTGGCTTTATTCAGACCTTTCCTGTCGCACACCAGTTCAAACTGAAAGAGGAAAACATAAGCAGAATTACAGCTATGCTTATTTTTTCTTCATATTTTTGTTGCACTGGTCAGAGAAACAAAAAGTCCCACCCCCAAACATACACCATTGGTTGAGGCAACTGTATGGGGAAATCAACCCCCAATAAGATTACTAATTATTGTCTCTGATTTTTAACATAAAAAAACTATACACTTCAACTTTAAAACTTCTTCAGGCTAAGAAGTTCTGTGGAGAGCATATTTTACAGTCTTAAAATTAAATTACATAGTTATAAAAATTGATTTGAATGAAAGACAAATAAAGTGAATTACCTCAGTAGCCAAGGCTGATCTAATCGTGCTGTTGTCATACTCCCATCCATTCTGACACTCCACTACAGGAAGTTCTGTGCTGTTGGAGTAGTTTGTCAACAGGTGAAACTGAGGATGGGAGAACATGTGACAGGAAGCAAGAGTCCCATCTTCCTGTGCAGGAATACTGACAGTCAGTCTCTCTTCTCGACTCAGATTCCCAAGGATCCCGTTAGCATCCAGAGAGGTGATATCACAGTGATGAGATGGGATGGCAGCGATGAAGTTGTTTAACAGGAAGTTAAACGGCAGCGTGACTCTCGGAATCACCAAAAGGGCGATGATACTGATCTGGTATTTTCCAAACCCCCCAACCTCAGCCAGCAGGTTCTCAAACTTCATCTTTGTGGATCAAATCTTCTGATGTGGCTCAAAAGAAGCAATGAGGGCGATATAAACTTGAGTTTGTTCAATCATAAGTCTACTTACACATTCACTGCTCTGATGTAGATCATTAACCTCTTATATACTGACATGAAAGACATTCATACATATTCTTTTTTTTTCAAACACAAACACACACATGTACACAAAAGTAAGTAAAGCGTGTTGACTTAATGTAACTTAACACAGCTAAAGTACCAAAAAGAAAAAAAAACTGAAGAAAACTGTTTATATACTTCACAAATGGACAAAGGCTGACACCCTGCACTCTGCACTGTAAGATTGTACTTAAGTGTTTTCTTTGGTTGACCCTAACACAGAGGGTGTTGAAACCATAGTGAATGAAAGGCCTCATCTAGATAGACTTCCTGTTTAATAAATGACAGTAGTGTTAGACAGTACATAGTCAAACTAGGGACAAAGGCTGGTTGAATGAATTATTATTACAATTTAAAACAACTTTTTTCTATTTCTAGTTGAGGTCAAAAGTTTACATACACCTTGCAGAATCTGCAAAATATTAATTATTTTACCAAAATAAAAGAGATCATACAAAATATGTGTTATTTTTTATTTAGTACTGACTTGAATAAGGTATATTACATAAAAGACGTTTACATATAGTCCACAAGAGAAGATAGTTGAATTTATAAAAATGACCTCATTCAAAAGTTTACATACACTTGATTCTTAATACTGTGTTTTTACCTGAATTATCCACAGCTGTGATTTTATATATATATATATATATATATATATTTAGTTGTTCATGAGTCCCTTGCTTGTCCTGAACAGTTAAACTGCTTGCTGTTCTTCAGAAAAATCCTTCAGGTCCCGCAGATTCTTTGGTTTTTCAGCATTTTTGTGTATTTGAACCCTTTCCAGCAATTACTGTATGATTTTGAAATCCATCTTTTCACACTGAGGACAACTGAGGGATTCATATGTAACTATTACAGAAGGTTCAAGCGCTCACTGATGTTTCAAAAGGAAACACAATGCATTAAAAGCCGGGGGGTGAAAACCTTTTGAATGTGAAGATCAGGGTAAATGTAACTTATTTTGCCTTCTGGGAAACATGTATCTTCTGTAGCTTTTAAAGGGCAGTACTAAATGAAAGAAATAAGATATTTAGACAAAATAAGAAAAATGTACACATCTTCATTCTGTTCAAAGGTTTACACCCCCTGGCTCTTAAGGCATTGTTTTTCCTTCTGGAGCATCATTTGAACCTTCTGTAATAGTTGCATATGAGTCCCTCAGTTGTCCTCAGTGTGAAAAGATGGATCTCAAAATCATACAGTCATTGTTGAAAAAAAAAAAAAAATGTGAGACCTGAAAAACAGCTGTGCAAAAACAGAATTCAGGTAACAACACAGTATTAATTGTGTGCTGATTAACATTTTTGTGGAAACCATCATAAATAAAAAATATTTCCAGAATCCTCTTTCCAGGATCATGGAAAGAGTTCAAGCTGTTAAGCCACATCTAAAGAATAACTTCTCTTCCTCCAAAATCTGTCACTACTGCCATCTAGAGTTTATGTAACATGGTACCATTATTAGAAGGACATCAGGTATGTCTAGGTCAAGCCTTCCACAGCTCATTAACAGAGGTCAGATTCAGGTAAATGTGGAGCTGTCCAGGGTGCTGTCAAACAGAGCCCAGATACTAATATGGCATGCTGGTGCTGTCCATGGTGCTATGTGCAGGGGAAAAAGACTATGAGAGAGAGATTAACTATAGAGATTAACTAAATTTGTATCTAAAGTTGCGTAATGCATGAGTAAAAAGACTGAATTTAGATTCCTTGAATACTAAGAAAGCAAGTAAATCAGTACAACAAGACTCCATGACTCAAGAGTTTTATTGCTTATATACTTAAGGCAGGATGTGTTGTTAAGTACAGCTTATGAAACTTGTCACTATGACAGGATGTCTTTTTGTTCTTGTGAAGTGATTTTGAATATCACTGTGTTGTGTCTGCAGAGATGGGCAACTTTAAAGGGATGTTCTGATCCTCTGTTGTAAAATAAATAGGATTCTTTCTGTAAAAGATAAACAATAAAACAATTATTGTACATTTAAAAATGTGGTTTCGTGTCAGGTATAAAAGTTCAAAAAGTTTCCAAAAAGAAAACAAAAAACTAAAGCAGAAAACATTTGCAAAGTGCATTCAAGATCTTTCATTTTGTGTCATTTTTTCTTATACCTCTTCTCTTCAATATCTTCTATGGTTTCTGGCAATCTTGTGTTGTTGGTTTCAGGGAGAAGCCAAGCAATGAGACCAGAAAAGATGGCCACCGTGCAGAAAATGACCTCTGGGAGGAACTTCCACATGTCTTCTAAGAGCATGATAAGAGGAGAAATGGATGCCCCCAAACGTGCCATAAAACTGGCGTAGCCAAGCCCATTCTGCCTATGGATGTGAAGGAGAGTGAAAGGAAACATTTTCGAAACTGAGTGAGCTTAATAATTAAAAACAGAACATGGCAGACACTAACCTCATGACTGTAGGATAGAGCTCAGTAGTGTAAAGGAAGACAGTCGTGAACGAAGCCTCTGAAAGTCCTTTACCCAACACTGCGATCACAGTACGAAACATCCAGTATTCTTCACCCGTAGACACATTTACAAAGAGGCCAGAGAAAATCATCATATAACACATACTAAAGTACACAATTCATAAAAAGTTAAGGCCAGTGATTGCAACCTGATCCCATGCAGATCCCATGCAGTGGTTGCAAACTGATGTGCATCAAAATTAGTTTTGATTGTATGGCTTTAACAAAACATGGGAAGTGTTTTCTCACCCCTTTTAAAAGCTGATGCACATATGCATTTTTCTATCTTAACTAATTTGCTTTTAGCATTGTTTTCCCTGAAGGCCTTGACTTCAGAACCACTGTGATGAAATGGTTTTTCAGTTGAGAACCATTGATTTAAAGTGCATTTGAAACACTTTTGACTGTTTTGTTAGAAATTTAAATAACACATTTGTTATACAAACCTGTAGGTGTGATGATGTTAATGAGTATGCAGAGTCCTGTGAGCACCAGTGTACCGGTCTGAGTGATTCTACGGCCGACCTTGTTGAGAATAAAGTAGATGAGGATTTTCGCTGGCACTTCTATGGCTGCATAAATGAAGTGTGTCAGGTAAAGATCAAGCCCAAAGCCGGTGATGTTTAAGCTGATGCCATAGTAAGTAGAAGCAACTCCGTACCTACAAAAGGGAAAGTGAATGTACGTTCTTTGAATATAAAATACTTAAATTAGTACACACACAAAAACCTACCACACTATGCCGGTGAAAAGTGTGAGTCTCCTTAGATGTGGGGTTTTGAACAGGTCTAAGTAAGTGTAACTGTGATCCTGGTGTTCCACAGTCGTTACAGTGGACAAAGTCTGTGAAGGAAACGTAAAGAAAGGTGTTTTTAACCATTGTTGAAATGTACAGTTGAGGTCAAAAATTTACATCTCCCTTTCAGAATCTGCAGAACATTAATTATTTTACCAAATTAAGAGGGATCATACAAAATGCATGTTATTGTTTATTTAGTACTGACCTGAATAAGATATATCTCATAAAGTCCACAAAAGAAAATAATAGTTGAAATTATAAAAAATGACCCCGTTCAAAAGACCCCTTGATTCGTAATACTGTGTTGTTACCTGAATGATCCACAGCTGTGCATTTTAGTGTATGTGAACCATTTCCAACAATGACTGTATGATTTTGAGATCCATCTTTTTACACTGAGAACAACTGAGAGACTCATATGCAACTATTACAGAAGGTTTAAACGTTCACTGATGCTTCAGAAGGAAAAACAATGCATTAAGAGCTGGGGGTGAAAACTTTTGAACAAAATGGGGGTGTGTACATTTTTCATATTTTTTTATTTAGTACTGCCTTTCAGAGTCTACAGAAGATCTAAAAGAATCTTTAGAAGATCTTGAACTTCTAAAGTTTTCACTCCCCAGCTCTTAATGCATGGTTTGTTATTAATGCATGGTTATTAAGTATCAAGAGGATGTAAACTTTTGAACGAAGTCATTTTTTATAAATTGGACTATTATTTTCTCTTGTGGACTATATGTAAACATCTTTTATGTGAAATATCTATTTATAGATATCAGGTCAGTACTAAATAAACAATAACATGCATTTTCTCTTATTTAAAATAATTCATATTTTGTACATTTTGAAAGGGGGATATAAACTTTTGACCTCAGCTATAGTTTTTTTTTTTACTTCATGCTTCATGCAAATAGATGATGTTTATGTTTACCTCTGGTTTAACTCTAGATGTAAAGTCTCGTTTCTTGTTAAAAGCAGCACATTTTTGCAGATACTTGTATGCTGTGTCTGCCTTTCCATTGGCTATTAGCCACCGCGCTGATTCAGGGATCCACCTATCAACGTATCAACCAATCGTTCTTGATTGTTGAAGGTTGAAATGATTTTAAGAATTTTTAAATTCAAGCCAATCTCAGTTACAAACTTTGATTTGAGGCTAAGCCATATATATATATATATATATATTAGGATATATGTAAAGCGTAAAATACAAAACATCTAACGCAAAATATATTATTAAAAAAGACAGAGACTTGATTTTGTCATTCATTCATGTCATGCATTGACAGCTTTTGTTGATAAAGAACAGAAATATATATGATATAATCTGATAGAATGTAAAAAGGCTCTTTAAGGTCATTTAAGAGAAAGAACATTTGCTGGAGCTCATGGATGTAGCACGTACTACACAAGTTTTATTACTGTTGAGTTTCCTGATTGGTGTGTGAGAAGAACAAATGAAAAAAAAAAAAAAGCTTTCCAGCTGAGAAAAACATGACATGACCTTACATACAGGCCCTGACTGTGAGGAAGACTCAGGATTCTCATAAATAAACACATTTTTTTCTATAAAAACAATAATGGTTTCCTTACCACCACATGGCTGTAGCAAGAAGAAGAGGAGAAGTGACAGTAATAATCAGCATCCTCCAATCAGTGATTAGATAGGCAAGACCGGCCAGCAGCATGTTGCCTATACTCCAGGAAATACTGCCAAACACACCCATAAATGTACGGTGTTTAGTGTCTACCCATTCAATACCTGCAGAACAGATCACATTTATTCATCAAACAGAAACATTAAAGGGTACATCAGATGTCCATTTTCCACAAGTTGGTATGATTCTTTAGGGTCTTTATGAAATTTCTGTAACATACTTTGGTTAAAATCCTCAAAGGTTGTGTAAAACAACACTTTTTTGCCATGTCAAAAACAGCTCTGTTCACTGCAAGCAATTTTGGTGCATGTCTCTTTAAATGATAATGAGCTACTGGTCACCCCATCCCCTCTTCTGTTTTTTTTTTTTGTGTATTTAGTGGTACATTACCATTAAAAACCAAACTAATCCACTGTGTCCTCAGTGGCTATGATGTCTGGAGAAAGTGAAGACTCTCATGTTCACTTTTACATCCAACTAAAACACCTGCATTGGTTATAAAATGTCACTACAGCTGCTCAAGTGTGGAAAAAATGGCGGACAGTGTACAAATGGCTGAGGGTGGAAATATGCTAATATGGGACAGTCCATCATGGTCGTGGACGGGGCCTGAGTAGTATGACATCATACTACTCAGAAAATCAAAACGGCTTGATAATTGAGACTGTTTAGGTTTTTATCATTGTAGGGTGGTTGTGTCCACACACTGCTAAGACACATTTACATGCAAACACCATGTAAAAGTGAATTTTGCATCTGATGTCCCTTTTGTTTTAAAACAGGCCTTGTTAATTGACTCTTTTTATTTCAGACCCTAAAGTCTTAGACCCTAAAGACTGGACAAACAGCTCAATGCCTCTCAGTCTTGGATAAAGAATAATGGCAGTTAGGCTTCAGAGAAGACTTACTGAGAACAACTGATATGTTGATGATTCCCGTCAGTGCAAATCCAGTCAGAAAGTGAAAGGCGGCAAACATGATGTAGGTGCTTGAGAAAGCACTAACAACACTGAACACTATAGATGACACATAAGACACCAGCAGCATGCTCCTACGACCATACCTGAACAACAACACAAAGATGAACAATGAGCATACAGAACATCAATACTGCATTCATGACATGATTATGTTTTCTGGAACTCTTTCTGTTATACCCTCTCTCACTACGTACACTTTAGTAAGATTTTGTACCTTAGGATACCACCCCCTGACAGCTTTGTACCTTTGCTAGAGTCTTAAAGAGTCTTAAAGTTTCTAAATGGAGGTTATTGGTGTTTTACTTATCACTGAGCACTCCAAAGAACACAGCTCCAGCCATGACGCCAACAAAAAATATGGTGGCTGATGCTTTGGCCAGTCCCCTCTTCTCACAAACTAAATCAAACTGATGAAGAAAATAAACAGGAAAAACTGTGAGCGGTGAGAGGGCTGAGTAGGAACTACAGGATACACTATCACTGGAAATTACCTGTGTGGCGAGAGTGCTGATAAACATGCTGTTGTCATACTCCCATCCATTCTGGCACTGGACTACAGCAACCTCTGAGGGGCTGGAGGAGTTTGACAGCAGGTGGAAATGAGGATGGGAGAACATGTGACAAGATGCAGGAGTCCCGTCATCCTGTACTGGAATACTAACAGTCAGTCTCTCCTCCTGACTCAGATTTCCAAAGATTCCCTTAGAGCCCAGAGAGCTGATGTTACAATGGTGAGAAGGGATAGCGGCGATAAAGTTGTTCAGCAAGAAGTGACACGGAATTGTGATGCGAGGTATAGACAGCAGCAAGACCAGCGCAATCTGGTATCGCCCAAACCCATCCGTCTCTTCCAGAATGCTCTCAAACTTCATTGTCACCTGGAATGTCAAGGACAAATAAAACATTAACACGACATAACTGATATAAAGGTTCACGTGATTTGATGACATTTACACAAGATATACAATATCTCAATACAAAAGATTTTTATTTTTAAATACAGTTGAGGTCAAAAGTTGAGGTTATATACACCTTGCAGAATCTGCAAAATGTTAATTATTTCATCAAAACATGCATTAAGAGCCAGGGGTGTAAACTTTTGAACCAAATGAAGATGTGTACATTTTTCTTATTTTGCCTAAATATCATATATCAATTTTTTTTTATTTAGTACTATCCTTCAGAAGCTACAGAAGATACTTACATGTTTCCCACAATTCAAATTCAAAAAGTTTTCACCCCCCGGCTCTTACTGCATTGTGTTTCCTTCTGAAGCATCAGTGAGCGTTTGAACCTTCTTAATAGTTGCATATGAGCAGGGCCGCAGGAGACATTTTCAAAGTGCGGGGGACCAAACTGTAAGCAAAAGCCCAGACAGTAAGATCAGATTTCCAGATTTCGGACCACCACTTCAGGCTCACTGCAGGACCATCATCATGTATTAAACTTGCCAGATCATTAATAGAATAATTTTGATTATTATTACAATGCGAAGTAAGTAATAAGAAGTATAAGAAGTACATATGAATTATCAAAAAAAATTTTATAGCTGTCAGCCACTTTAACATTGTAAATAAACAGTTTGAACATTAACACTGCACTGTGCTTACATACAGGTAAATAAAAAAATAAAAATGTGTTGTACCTAAAAGTTAATTAAAAACTGTACTGTACTTAAATGTAAAACGAAGGAAAAAAAAACCTTTTTAACATTAATTTATATTTAGTGATTCCTCTGCGTACCAATAGAGGGAGCCTGAGTACCACACAACTGACTTAAACGATTATCTCTTTGATTAAATCGTTTGGAATTTAAGGCCATCACAAATAAACATGGCTTAAAGGCATCTGGGGGAATGATGACAATTGGCATTTCATATAGGGTGGGCATATATAAAATTTATGTCAACTTACCTTATTTGTCTTTTGAAAAAAAACGAGGCAATACTTTTCTGTTTCGTTGGCTTCATCTTTCTTCTTGTGCCAGGCGGACTACAAGAAACTCGTGTTGCAGCTGAGACAGGCACAAGTAAGAAAGTCATTAAATTTCCTTCCTGTTTAGGATCGCTATCAGAAGCACCACTGAAAGATGACCAGTGTTGTCAAGTCCTCGGTTTTCCTGCGGAATTGGGCTACTTTATCACTGTTAAGGTCATTGCACACTGAGTCCAAAATTTTTGTATGCATTTTTTCGTGATTTTTTTTCGAATTCGTCATCCTGTCTTATCAAAATGCTTGCTACGGATGCGAAAACGCAGAAAATCGAACCTGATCCGAACTTTTTTATGACGGACTTAGTTTAGGAGGCAGTGTGTAAACTCGATGGACACAATGTGAGGTCATATTTATTTTTTAACGTGCGAAAAATTCGTACGGAAATTTCGGACTCAGTGTGCAGTGACCTTTAAAGTGAGCCTAATAACTTGATATTTATACCCTGGAATGCAAATGTACCAGGGGAAACCCACCAAAACACGCGTATTGACCCAAATCAAACCGTGACTGAGTTAGTTTTGGGCTAGTTTGGAGTAGCAATTAGGCGGGTTTTGTTCTGAAAACCTGGCAACCTTGAAGACGACATGCCGTTCAGTTTAAAATAGGAATAGGCTAACATCAAACGTAATCGTAATTTATTTATTCATTTTTTTTGTCACTAAAGATGTCTGAAATTTACATTTTAAAACTTAACATTGTGTATGGCTTGAATTACAATAAATGTGATGTTCGTTGTCGAAAGTTTTAGGCTATTTTCCCTTATTAAAAGTGCGGGGGTCATTGCTGTCTTTAAAAAACTGCGGGGGTCAAGACCCCCTGTCCCCCGTTGAATTCAAATTCAACTATTATTTTCTCTTGTGGACTATATGTAAATGTCTTGTATGTGAAATATCTTATTCAGGTCAGTACTAAATAAAAAATAACATGCATTTTGTATGATCCCTCTTATTTTGGTAAATTAATTAACAGTTTGCAGATTCTGCAAGGTGTATGGAAACATTTGACCTCAAATACTGTACTTTTCAACTTTGAATTTGTAAATCAATTAGTAAATGATTAGTACTATCTGTGATGCAGCTCAGACTTTTTCAATGATTTTGATAGGACCTTGTATTAAGCTGAAGTGTGCTGATGGACTCTGAAAACTCTGTGAACCAGCATGAACTCTTTTTAAGTCCATTCCTTCACCCTACATTAGCCTCATAGCAGGCACCACAGGGAGTACAGCACTCTGTTTGAACGCTGTGCACAGCTGTGGAGACACACCAGCTGGACTAAAACACGACCCGTCTTAATGCATTTTATAGCAGTTTGGATTGATATTTGTCTGATGGAAAAGATTTCATTCCATTATCAATAACAGTGGATACTTTTATTTTCCAGTTACTTCTCTTTTTTACCTTCTGTGCAGATATCCTCAAATGAATCAACAATTTATTCAGCTTCCAGTCAAGACATTAAAAAGTAATCAGTATCAAAAATAAAAAGAAATCACTAAAAAGCAGTCCACAGTGAAACTGTTGACTTTTTTGTTCATTAATTGATCACATGTATTAAAATAGATATATCTATATATCCAAGAGTGAAAAGACACTCACCTCTGCTTTAGCTTGATTTTTGAAATGTGTGATTGATATTTGTCGAGTGCTGTGATGGTCAAGAGCAAACCTAGAGTCAAACATAGACAGAAGGTTACTGGAGGATATGAATGACCAGTACTAGTCATAAATGAGGCTAAATGTAGCCCCTCCCCTAACACCCTTTATCTTTCTTCCCTCTCTGCCTCCTTCAGCCATTGAGAATGATGATGTTTTTGACTTTATTTCTGTCAGTTCTGGCATTTCTGCTTTCACTATTCATTTGTTTATCATATACCGTATAGTACTTGTCTCTTGTTACTATACTGTCATGATAACAACACCAGAGTTTAGAATCACAGCTTTTGCTGTGCAATCCTCAGAGGAAATGGAGAGAGACATTTCACAATGGGGATTCGCTGTAGAAACCCTTCACACAAAAATTCCAATCAGAATAATCAGACAGGAGTATGCTGACGAGCGATTAATTTGCAATCACTGTAATGGCCACTGACAGGTATTATACAATCAAATTATTACACAAAACCACTTCAGCAACATGAACTGAACAATTAAAGAACTCGCTAACCCAGCATGTTTGACTATACATAATACCTGTTCATCTCAGTTGTCAATTAGTCGCAGTCATGCAGACAGAATCCAAACCTGTAGAGGTAAGATTAGACAATGTTTTGTTGAAAGTTTGAGAGACTGATGTGGAAGAGAAGTTATTTTTGTTTTCTTTGCACACAAAAAGTGTTCTCGTAGGTTCATAACATTACGGTTGAACCACTGATGTCACATGGACTATTTTGGCAATGTCCTCACTACCTTTCAGGGCCTTGAATGTCTATCAAGGGTCAGATAGCTCTTGGATTTCATCTGGAGTATCTTAATTTATGTTCTGAAGATGAGCAAAGGTCTTACAGGTTTGGAACGGCATAAGGGTGAGCAATTAATGACAGAATTTTCATTTCTGGATGAACTATCCCTTTTATTCATCACATCCACTGAGTTTTTCTGAAAAGAAAGACACACAACATTAACCGAAACAGTGATGGATCTTGCGTTTATTGAATGGCATCATTGATAATTTGCAATAATTTTTAATTGTATAACTCAGAAAGGTTGCTTCATAGTATAAGTTAGTCAGTCATGATTCATGAAACACATTCATGCAAATTCTCCCTATCTCAAAGCAACACACTGAAGAGAGATGACCAACCAGGAGGAGATGTCTTTCTTCATATCTCGTCAGTATTAAGAGTAGAGAGTCTTTTGGGTTCTTGGCAGATGGAACATTCTGGAACATACCGTAGAGAGTATTTTCCTATTATTTCATCCAAACAACAGCATGCAATGGTTCTGCAGTGGGTATGGTCCAAATATAGCACTCCCGTTAAGTTAACTCACAAATAACACTGGCTAGGACATTTTTCTCTTCCGTTGATTTGACAGTCTTCATAGATGTTCGGGTTTTAATCCAAGAACAGGACGAAAAAAACACCAATGACTAGCAGGCATGAAGAAACACTCTGATAGCACCTTAGTCATTTAAACTCCACGTCAGATTACCAGCCTTTGAACACATGCTGTGGACACCCAGGAGTAGCAGTACTGCATAAAAATAACATCCTAGAGCACATTTACAAACCCCACACATGCTGCTTCAACACACATTATTGGTTCCTGCTGCTTTATCCTCCTTGGTGTGTCAGATTTTTGAGAAGCTTTCATGTTCTCTTCGACCTTCATTCAGCTTCCTCAAACATTCTTTGAACTGTAAAGTTTGCATACAGATCAGAATGGTGCATTTTCAGCCTGAGACTGAGACAAATGCAACTAGGTTAGTCCTATTTTGTCCATTTTTTTTTTGTTGTTTTTTGGAACAAAAATATAACTTTGTTTTTCAAAAGTACTGCTTACATTATCTACAGTTTTGCAAAAGACAATAAACAGAAAAGCGGACGAGCATTATCAAATGCATGCCGCTGGTCTGGGATCCGGTTACAAATAAATTTAGCAGACGAGTGTCACGGATGGATTGACCCAATCACAGAGAGTAGGCGGGGCCAAGATGATTGTATGATTGACATCAAACTGTAGCAGCAGGTTAGTCACTTTATTCCGTGTAGAGATTAAATTTAGGTATTTATACCAGATTTGTGATTTTTTTCTGGATGTTCTGCACAGAACCACCACGTTTTGGTGCATATGACTATTTGAGATAAATACAAATTTTAGCACACACAAATTGACTGCAGAAGTTGATATAAAAGACCCAAACACAAGCTAGTTGAGTAATCTGTGCATTTGGGATTTTGAAACATTTTAGGTTTTTGTAAGTTTCAGTAAAGCTTTTTTTTTTCAGATTCTGTGAAATCTGTGGTCAAAAATGTGCATTTTAGAAGTTATATTCAATTAAAATAAATAGCATGTACTGTAACATATTTAAAAGCTTTAAAGCTGCAGTAGAACCCGATTCTAACGTGTACAATGTGATTGGTTGTATTATTGGACATGATGGCGTTTGTGCTGTGAACAGGAGGGTAGAGCCTGTGGAAGCTTTGTTGTGATGGCAGCAATTATTTCCTTTGCAGGTTTAAGGCATATGAGGTGTGTTTATCTGTCCAACACACTTCAATAATGACAACTCGCCCGGACACACACTGTGTGTGTGTGTGTGTGTGTGTGTGTGTAAATGTCAGAGGTTCTCCTCATTAGAGGTATTTTGTAGCTGCTGCAGTCACTTGGCTGAATAACAAACACGTCCATCCATTGTTTGGTTGATTTTGTTGTGTGTTGTATGAGAAATACAGTCCAACACTGATGATTTAGAGAGTGATTGTGATGATGATGATGATGATGATGATGCTGAGGATGAAGATCACCTGCAGTGAAGTCTTAATTATCTTGTTTTAGTCTTTGTCTCCAGTGGATCTTTCTTTGCCTTTTGCGATGATGGGTGGGTTTTGCTCTTCTTGAGGGTGGAATCCTGAGCTTTGGATTTGGACTGCGGTGGGCATGGAGATTTGGGCTGTCGTTGCGTTTCGTTGGCTGCAGGCTGGCGGCGAATGCGCTGAGGCGAAGGGCTGTCGGTGCGAGAGGTGGTGTAGCTCCGAGGGGAGGTGCTGATGCTTCGGGTGGCATTGAGAGCTGAGGTACGAGTAGCGGTGCGTGTGGCGGCCCGACTTGCCTGTGCTTGGGAAGGGCCTGAAGATGGAGGACGGGGTGGAAGGGTTTTAGAGGGACGGAGCTGAGGTTTAGGCGGCTGCTGATGGATATTTGTGTGCAGACTTGCAGACTTTTGAATCCTGGGATTGACAGAACTGTTGGTTCTGTTGGCAAGAGAAAGGAGAATGAGTCATATCAATTAGAGGTATTACAGAACAGTCTGCATAAATTTCTTTATATAGTTTGCCAGTAATGGTGCCAAGCAAAATCTGAGGTAGACCATTCCTTGTTCACAATTTTGCAGCATGAATATTTTATAATGAATACCCAAATATTTACCAAATATATATATTTGTTAACTGAACTAAAAACAAAAAAGGTTTAATGCTCTTTTCAAATCACATTTTGAGGAAAGATGATTATAGCATTTTACTAGATTTGTAATGAGAATCATTTGTAAACCTGTTGCTACAGAAATAAGTTTGTAGGATTAATTCTTGTGAAGAAATTAAGACAGAAATATAATAATTTTACAACTGTACAGTGAAGTACAATAATTATTCTTAAATATTCATTTTTTACAGTGCAGTTGTATTACAATAGTAATGTATTTCTGTCTTAGAGGAATATTAATATGAATATTAATAATAGAACCTTGTTGTTATTATTACTTTATTAAAAATGTTGTGTTTCCTAAAAACATAAATCTAAACACACACACACACACACACATATATATATATATATATATATATATGTACGTAATATACATATATATATATAGTCAAGTGTGTCCAAACCTCTGGTAGTGTAAATTCAACATTTAAAAGAATAATTCACCCAAAAATAAAAATTACCCCATGATTTACTCACCCTCAAGTCATATATAGGTATGTATGACTTCTTTTTTCAGACAAATACAATTGGAGTAATACTAAAAAATGTCCTGGCTCGTCCAAGCTTTATAATGGCAGTGAATGGCTGCTGATTTTTTGAAGTCCAACAAAGAGCATTCATCCACCATAAAAAGTGCTCCACTTTCAGTGGTGGACAAAGTACACAAGTCAAGTACTTGAGTAAAAGTACAGATACGTATAATAAAATATTACTCCAGTAATAGTAAAAGTGCTCCTCTTTCAATTTTACTCCAGTGAAAGTACAAAAGTACCCGATTTTTTATGTACTTAAGTAAAAAAATACTGATGGATTTATTTTGCAATTTTATACAGGCTACTTAATTGAATTTTATAATAGCACATATTTTTTATAACCCTACTGCTCAAAATACCTGGGATTTTCCCAAAATAACCACTATATGGAGTAAAAATACATTTTTGTTGTTGATATGGACTATATTGATGAGAGTGATGTAGCAATATTCAATGTGAAGCTTACACTGCAATGTCCCTGAGAGAAAACAGATTTGACCATCTAATTTTCACCAATAAGAAAAAAGTGTTTTAAATCTTGTTTTGCATAACGTCACAGTTATATATGACATGAAAATAAGGCCTGAAGTTCTTTATCTTTATATCTAAAAATTACCTCAACTTAGCACCAGCTAGCTTGTTAGCTAGACAGTTAGCATCAGCTAACAACATTTACTTATTTTCAGTATGGTTATGAATAAACATTCATATCTGTCTATTCTAGTTGATCCAAACAATATAAAAATGTATACTGTTGCTAAACAATATAAAAACAGACGTCACGTATTGTTACATGCGTATCATTTTAATAAAACTGCTAACGTTACAGCAGCGGGGAATATGAAGGTGCATGAGTTAGTTTATTTAATCTGTTATTTAAATTTTTCGTTTTTGACCTAAAACAGAGACACTGATGTTGATGTGTCTGAATTCAAGCATTTCAGAAACAGATCACCCTTTACAGCAGATGTAATTTACTTACATCGGACAGCTTTGACGTAAATATGATTTTCAGTTACAATAATTAATCCTAAAATTTGACATTAGTAACTTACTTTTCGCAGAATCAGTCGCGCGCGCGCGCACAAGATCTCCCGATGCTTACTTGTGAATTCAGTTGTGAATTCACAGGAGACTCGCTCTAAACGGATCATTTGAATCAATGGGTTGTCGACTCGAGAACAGCTGCAATCGGATCATTCTAATTCGTGAATGAATCGTTTGGTTCGTTTGGCGAATCAATTTAACAGGTTCATTGAAAATAATCAATTTGTTCATGAATCAGACACCGCTTCTGCGTCTCAGAGCACGTAGCAAAGGAGTAACGATATGTTTTATAAAATGTAGTGAAGTAAAAAGTACGATCTTACGCTTTGGAATGTAGTGAAGTAAAAGATATTGGTGTAAGCTCAGTTGAGAATGCGTTATGTTAATATTGATATTTTTTAAACAAATGCATCGCTTCAGAAGGCATGTGGAACACTTTTTATCATGGATGGATGCACTTTATTGGATTAAAAAAAAAAAAAACCAACTGCCATTCACTGCTATTATAAAGCTTGGATGATGAGCCTGGAGATTTTTTTTATATAACTCTGATTGTATTTGTTTGAAAGAAGAAAGTCATATATCCCTAGGATAGCTTGAGGGTGAGTACATCATGTGGTTATTTTTATTTTTGGATAAACTATCCCTTCAAGTTGAATTCCTGTCCACCCACCTGTACTGAATGAAAGACACAGATCTCTGGGTTTGCGGAAGGGTCGTGCCCCCCAGTTGGTCGGATGACCCCCTGATAGGTGTAACTGGACGAGGGATCCTACTCCTAATTCTGCCATCTGCTCCTCTCTCTCCTCTCGCAGAGTCGTCTGATTGGTGGGCTTCATCTTCTGATGCTGTGGCTGAGAGTGTTGGGGAGTGCGAGGAGGCGGAACGAGAGCGAATCAGGTGGGTTTGTTTACGCTCCAGGACGAGGCGGGCCAGCTGTTGCTGTCGGCTTTTGCGAGTTCGCTGAAACTGCTCTTGACTTGTCTGCGATGACTTATCTGAGCCTGTTTCCTCCTCCGACATAAGCACAGGAATACGGCTTCGTCTCTGTGGGAGTTGCTTTCTATCAGGTGACTCAGCCTCTGGTGGAGACATATCCTTCTCATCCTCTGCGTCTCTGGTTTGTTCAGGTGTTACTGGTGGACTCTCTTCCCGCTCCTGTTCCCTTTGTTGGTCTTCTTCTGGTGCGACACCGTCTGGTCTGACTTCCAGTTTGGCTTCTTTGGAGACTTCTTCTGTAGTCTCTGGCTGGTCATGTGACTCAGCTAAAAACAAAGCTTCTGGTTCCTCTTTGTCACTCTTTACATTTTCTTCAGCCAGTCTCTCTTTCTCAGCCTCACTTTCTTTTCTTTTCCCCTCATCCTCTTCTCTTTCTAATGTAATCCCCTCACTCTCCTTTTTCTCTCGTTCACTGACCCCTTCCCTCTCCTCTTTCTTTCCAACCATCTCTTCACGCTCAGTAGATATAATCTCATCCAGTCCAGGCAGACGTGGTCTGGCTGTCATGACATTGAGACGTGTCGTCTCAGCGATGTGGATAAAAGTGCGTTCCACCTTGGTGAATGGCGGTGAAGAAGAACCGCTGGTGATCACAGCTGCAGTTGTCATGACAATAGGCCTGGGCTCCGACCTAATTACGGAGGAGAGAGTCCCGGGTTCAGATTCATCCGGCACGGGTCGCTCTCCCTGCGGTGTCAACGCGGCGAGAGTTCCCTGCCCGTCTCCAGGTGAAACCTGGCCGTTACCAGCAGACACAAGCACCAGTGTGCGTGAGCCCTCTTCCTGGTCGTGATCCCGGTGGGCTGGGGCGAGTAGGGTGGATGCAGCTCCTTCAGGGCTTCCTTCGCTACTGCGAGGGCTTCCGTCACTTCCTGAGCCTCCAGTCTTCACACCCTCTTCTCTTAGATCGTCAAACATCAACACACCAGACACGAAGTCGACTCGCTTCAGACGCGTCTGAGAGGAAGAAGGCGAAGGTTCAGCCACTGCGGCCTCCTGTAGCAATGCAAAACAAAGAGAAAAGAAATTGGTGAATTTATGCAACAGTTCTTTCTGGTTCTCGAATCTGATTGGCTGAGAGGAGTGCAATATTCTAGTAATATCGGAACTCCAACCATTTCACTGTTTGTATCACTCCGCGTGTGTCGCGGTGGATGCCCAAATCCACTATAACTTTTTAAATAATACTGTTTTTGTGTTACTGAAGGTAGGTATTAAGAGTTTTTTAGATGAGAATGTACTTGTTTAGACTGCAAATATAAGTTTGTTAATAAAGATAACGTCTATTTGAAAATTTCGACTCGGCCAGTTCTTCTGGAATTAGCAGCTGGCTCTGATGTGTCTATAGTGGTTAAACATGAAATGTAATTAGTTTTGGGTAAGTATAAGGTCCCATTAATCTATTATTTGTTCTAGAGCAAATATTTTTGTTGAGGACAAAATCTCATCCCGTTATATTTTATGTAAATTTAATGTTGTATAAAACTGCAATTAACTGAATTGCCTAGCTTTTATGATGGCTGTTATTTATTATTAATATTATTATTCAAATAATAATAGTAGTATTTAATAATAGTTTTTACTATTGGGAAACAGTGTGTCTTTGTGATGATGATTTTTACATTATTCCACCAATAGATGGCAACAAGAGAGAGTGAGTCAGCACTACGACAAAGATATCGCTTTCCTCAGCGGTCATTCAAACTAATGTTTTATGCTGAATATGAGATTGAGCTGAAGAATGAATGCTGTATCAGATGCAGGTAATCACACTCGCTCAGTCCATCTCTCTCTCATAATACTCTACATAATACAGCAAGCTTTTAATATAGTGATATAATAAGCTTTCATTGAATCAACTCAACATTCCCTTCTTACTATTTCTAAAATTACATTTTCGAATTAGTAACGGAGGCTGGGGCTCAACTGTTAAACTGTCAATTTGACATTTGTATCCATGGCAGAAGAAAGTAGTTCGCACAAAAGACCATTTTTAAAGACACTCAGTTGTTGTTTTTTACACATAGAGTGTTTTCACAACACGTCATCAGTTGGCATATTGGCAGCACTGAACGTACAGTAAACATTGGCAAAGAACTGAACAAAACTTGCATATTCTGCTTATTGCTATTGAAAATGATCAATTTTACTCATGTTTTGGGCTGTACTAATTGGTCGGACCACGAAAAAAAATTTGAGGCACTAAAGACTGCCAAATATTATAACATATCAATAAGAAGAGTGCAAAAACTGTCTGATGAACAAAAGGCATTTATGGTTGGCCAAACTAAACCAGGATTTCAAGAGCAAGAATCCAGAGAAAGAACAATTTGTGTTTGTTCTTATCATTTCCAGTCAGGTAGGTGAAATATTAGGCTAATATTTCAGTGGTTCCCAACCATGTTTTTAGAAGCTCCCCAACACTGCACATTTTACATCTGTCCTTTGTCTGGCACACCCATTTCAGGTCTTGGAGTCCCTACTAATGAGCTGATGATCTGAATCAGGTGTGTTTGATTAAGGTGACATGGAAAACATGCATTGTTGGGGGGCCTCCGGGAATGTGGTTGGGAACCACTGTCTTAATACTGCTTGTACATATTTTTACCACCTATTAACTTTTGTTTGTCAAAATATTGCTCCCTTTCCTGGTTACTAAGTCCTTCTCTATATGATTTAGCAGCTTTCATGCTTTTTTTCGTGGTTTAGACGAGTGGTTCCCAACCACGTTCCTGGAGGCCCCCAAACACTGCACTTTTTTTGCATCTCTCCTTTGTCTGACAAATCCATTTCAGGTCTTGGAGTCTCTACTGATGAGCTGACGATCTGAATCAGGTGTGTTTAATTAAGGAGGCATGGAAAACCAGGAACGTGGTTGGGGAACCACTGGTTTAGACAGCATAAATTAGCAGAACAATGCATTCAGTAGTACATTAACTGTGCAATCCATGCTGTTGTTTACATCCGAGTATTGCCAGTATGGCTGTGCATCGGGGTAACTGACCATATCATGACATAAGTGCAAACCCTCTACTTATACACTCGTGCTGTCAAACTGTTGTATAAACACAATATCACACTTTGTAAGAGAAGAGTCCACTCTTTAGTCATTTTTCAGATTATTTACTTGTGATTTGGTTGTATACAAGCTTTGCAGGATTGTCTTTTAGAATGACATACATGGTTAAAAAGGCACAAAAGTCCATTTTACAGTGTAATATTTTCTCTCTATTTTTTAAATGATTTAGCCCGTTTGTGATTTCAAGTGTAGACTCAAAGACAGTGCTCAGCCAACAGTATGTACAGCGGTGGACACACACAGAGCGATGACACAGAGGAATGTGTTAGTACAGCAGCATGTTCAGCTATCTGTCCAAAGACTTACAATTTTACAAAAGCCTAAATTACATGCTTGTACATATTACAAGTCTACTATACAGTCCCTATAGTGTTTATTGCACTAGCTATTTCGTGAAAGACTCTTGCTGTTAAACGTTGACCCTGATTTACACACATAATGCTTCTATGAGCAGGTCTGGGATCAGCTGATGAGTAACATTTTTCAGCAATAAAAATCCAGCGTATGATATAAATTTTGACTCATAAAACTCCTTAAAATTGATTCATAACAATACTGATCTGTGAGAAGCCACCTACATGGTTTTAGGTTTTTCTCAATATATTATTAAATACATAAAAGAATACATTTTGACGGTTTTCTATACAAACAGATGTTGTTAAACGCTGTTGCACACTGCTCAGAGCTTAAGGTTTTTTCTCTGGGGAGTTCTGACAAGCTCAAGTTTGACCCAGTTAGAGACAGAGAATGTGAGAGGTTATGAATGTTGAATGGCATGAAGCTGAGTGAATATTGAATTTAGCATAAAATATGGTAGTACATGGAACACCATTTAGATTCAGAAGTAATGGACAATATTATTTACAATCTCTCAGTAAAGCAGAGAAGACATTTGTGAAACTTCCTCTAACCTTCCTCAAACTATCTGAACATGTTACCACACATTATAAATCTTCACCAGCTTGGAAACACTTCATTTCCTGGTAAATTATTTTCTTCATAAGAAATTTTCAGAATTTAAATATACCAATAACAAGATATTTGTCTTTTCAAGATTTGAACGTGATAGAATGCGCATATACACTACTTTTCAAAATTTTGGGGTTAGTAAGATATATATTTTAAAGAAATTAATATTTTAATTACACAAGGATGTATTAAATTGATCAAAAGTGACAGTTTATAACATTACAAAAGGTTTTTGCTGTTTTTGTCCAGCTTTCTATTCATCATGGATCACGGTTTCCACAAAAATAATAAGCATGCCTAACTGTTTTCAAAATAATACAATTTTTAAAATTTGAACATTTTAAATAAAAAAAAATAAATAAATAAATAAAAAATCTTGAAAACCAAATCAGCTTATCACAATAATTTCTGAAGGATCGTGTGGCACTGAAGACTGGAGTAATGGCTGCTGAAAATTCAGCTTTGCCATCATAGGAATTAATGACATTTTACAGTATATTCAAATAGATAAGAGTTATTTTAAATGGTAATAATATTTCACAATATTACTGTTTTTATTGTTTTTTTGTTTTTGTTTTTTTTTCAGTTAACTAAATGTGTCCTTAACAAGCATAGAAGATGCCTTTCAAAAATACAAAAAAATATCACAGACCCTAAAATTTTGTATGGTAGTGTATGTGATATAGTTATCTTTGGGATGCAAAAATCTATTCGCTTACTTTTTTCCTGCATAAAAAAAAAAAAATTAAATAAAAAAAGGTTTGGTTCGGTTACAGCCAAGCTTTTGTGTCTCTATCTATAGTCATTCAGTCTAGGCTCATCTTCTCCATTAGGAAGACATTTGGATCAGCTTTCTCACACAGTTCACACTACAAACTCTTCTGAACATACACATTACAGTACATTGGTTATTCCATATAAACAGTGGTTGGTGTAAATTGCATTAAAACACCCAAAGCAGCACAGACACCAGGAGCCAACTGCAACCCATTATGAATGAATGTATTTTTGTATTCATACATGTGTTTTTCAACATTCAGAGTTTGTTGCAGTTGGCCCAGCGAGGCAAATTATAGTATAAGAAGGAACTCTGCATCTTCAGCATGATTCGCATATGCACTGATCCAGCATTGAGTCGTATAGCATTTTTACAGCATGAATTTCAAGTGAAACATTAATACACTGACAAACAATCAATCTTAATTTCCTCCCACAGATATGTATATATCTCAAATGAACTGAGGAGAACTGCTGGAGGACTTTACAATACAGATAAAGCAAAGATTTTATGGTATTAATGCTACTTTATGTTTCATAGGAAGTATCTAACACTGAGTCCCAACCAGGCACAACCAAAATATCCATCCATGAAAATGTGACAATCAACCAATCTTATATAAACATAAAAATATTAGATGAGAAACTTAAATTTAAACACACGTTACCTTGACAAATGTAGCTAAAAAAGTTTAATTTGAAGTATTAAAATGCTTAAAACTAAGACTTTTTTAAACTGATAATATAAAATAAAAGTTAATTCAAAACGCTAATATATAGAATATATAGTTTCCACCACTGAATAAAAAATAAAAAAAGGTTATTGTGACTTTTTATATCACAATTCTGAATTTTTTCTCAGAATTCTGAAATATAAACTCGCAATTTTAACTTTTCTTCCGCACAATTGCAAATTTATATCTTGCAATTCAGACTCCAATTTTGAGGGGAAAGATTGATATTTTCTCAGAATTGCGAGTTTATCTTACAATTCTGACTTAATAACTCCCAACTGCATTATAAAAAAAAACACAATTTTGAGTTTATGTTTCACAATTCTGACTTTATAACTCACAATTTTAAGTGTGTCATGCAATTCTGACTTTTCTCAGAATTGCGAGTTTATATCTCACATTCCTGAGGAAAAAATGTCTGAATTGTGAGTCTGTATCACGCAATCTGAGAAAAAAGTCAGAATTGCGAGATGTAAAGTCGCAATTTCATTAAAAAAATCTGAATTGCGAGATGTAAAGTCGCAATTTCATTAAAAAAAATCAGAATTGTAAGATTAACAGGCTATAAAAAAAATAGATAAAATCACCTTTTTTATTTTTTATTCAGTGGCGGAAATGTGCTTCCATATTAATAGTTAATATGATAGTATATAGTAGTCAACATTTCAAGTGGATCAAAAAAGTTAATCAACGTTGTCCTAAGACAAGAACAGGTATTGTTTTGGTTTTAGGACTACTTTGATTAAAGGTTTTGATCCACTTCAAATGTTGACTACTGTATAAATACTAAAATAACACCGATGAGATCATAAGATGTCTAATGTGCAGTTATGCAAAGCATAATTTGGACTAGAAATAAAAACTATGTTATTGACAAAATGTTGTTTGTGGCTATTGTTGGTTAGCACAAAAACACTTGTCAGTTTATTGCGTTGTGCCTGGTTATGGCATAATGTGTGATCTAATTTCTATGACAATGATGCTGCACTTCTGCATTCAAAAGCTTATTATGCACTGATTTATGAGTATTTTAACACTGAAGTAGCATGTCAAGTCTATGGCCATGAACAAAAAAATGACAACATTCATTTGCCGAATCATAAACTATAGTCAAGTTCAAATATCTGCATATGTGTATCGAACCACTAATGCACGTGTGACAAAACCAAAGAAAGAGGCTCAGTCTTCCTTTTACACACCTATTGCCTTAAGCTCTATTGCACTTCAATATATAATCATTTATTTAATATATCTCTATTCCAGAACTTTAATCGATTCTCAACTCCCCATTATTCAAACGTCTCAACATCGAGGATGTCGTTCTTGCCCTCAGATAAGCACTGCTCAAGTTCACATGGAACCTAACATCATCCGAAAGCAATATGCATATGTTTTTGTAATTCTGAAAGACAATAATTACAGTCGAGAAAATTATCTTTTTATAGCTAACATGGAAGACAAAAGTGATATCACAATTATTCTACATAGCCAAAAGTATGTGAACACGCACCAAACCCACATTCATTTATTAAGCATATCAAGGCCATTCACCTAACAATGTCTAAGGAGGTTGTATGGCTGTATATAGATGTTTCTGCACCTGTTAGTAAAGGATGTAACTGAAAATTCATTAATTACTCACCCTCATGTCGTTCCAAACCTGTAAGACCTTCTTTCATCTTCGTAACACAAATTAAGATATTTCTGATGAAATCCAAGAGCTTTCTGACCCCAGATTTCATCAAAAATATCTTAATTTGTGTTCCAAAGATGAACAAAGGTCTTATGGCTTTAAAAACAACATGAGGGTGAGTAATTAATGACAGAATTTTCATTTTTTGGGTAAACCATCTTCAAGAAATGTGTGTCTATATACTTTTAGCCATGCGGAGCATTTAACACAGGCCTAATACTCACACCTTGTTTACACACTACTCTTTCTCTCCATCTTTGTTTACTCACTTTCTCTTCTACACACTGAAAACACTCTCCTTGAAATGCCAGAGGATCCAAGCAACTAGATTATTTTACAGGTCCAACCCTGTGAGGATACAAACGCTGTATGTGGTTAACATCAAGCTTTCTCTCAGCTACGAAAGGCGGCTATAAGAATCTATATAAAGAAATCCATCATTTCACATTCTGTCATGTTTGCTTGAGAAAGCCATATATCCCGCCTGGAGGTGTGCGTTGTGGCGTTTGACAGGTTCTATATGTGCTGAGACCGTATTGATGCAAATAGACTGTGCAAAAAATAGCTTAGCAAGCACACACTGTCCTTCTAGTGTCCTCTATTAACACTTAGCAGGGGAATGCATCTGCTTTAAGCCAACATTCACTGTAATACAATGACATTCAACCCTGAAAAACATAATCACACTATCCTGCATCACAACTGTCCTCCTACACAGATGACAACGGTGTTGATGGGAACCTAACAGGCCTAAGCAACAACAAAAGAGAAAAACGATATTCTCGTCACTTTAGTCAAAGTGCCTGTCCCACCAGACACCAGCAGCTCTGCACTAAACATCCTTGATGGAGGTAAAAATGTGTTTTGTCTTTGTGTTTGTTTTTTAGTTTCTCTTTTTTACAAAAAAAATGTAGTGTACAGTGTCTCTATGAGTAAATACATCATACAGCACTGTACAGAATTGCTTTGTTTTGGAGAATACAATATATTTGATCTTTCTCCAATCGTCCCAAGTGCTTAAAGGGAAATTCACCCAAAAATGATAATTCTGTCATCATGTTGGTCCAAACCTACATGAATTTCTTCTGTGGAATATAAAAGATGATATTTTGAAGAGCTGTTTTGTCAACGTAATGAAAGTCAATGGAGACATTTTTCAAAATACCTTCTTTTGTGTTCCACAAAAGTCATAAAATGACATGAGGGTGAGTAAATGATGACAGAATTAACATTTTCAGGTTAAAAGGTCATTAACTGCTCACCCTCATGTCATTCCAAACCCATACGACCTTGTTTTCTTTGCGCACAAAAAGTATTCTCATAACTTCATAAAATTACGGGTAAACCACTGATGTTACATGGACTACTTTAACAATGTTCTTACTACCTTTCTGGGACGTTGCTGTCTACGCAGGGTCAGAAGGCTCTCGGATTTCATCAAAAATACCTTAATTTGTGTTCTGAAGATGAACGAAGGTCTTACAGGTTTGGAACAACATGAGGGTATTTCATGATAGAATTTTCATTTTTGGGTCAACTATCCCTTTAACTATCCCTTTAATTTCAAATATCCAATAAAAAAAAATTCACTTTAGCTGGATTAGTCTCAAATCTCTCTTACACACACACACTCACACTCTCACACAAATCTCACAATCACAGACCAAGTTTATTGCCCGTAATAAACTTTGTTCATCTATGGGCACAAAAGTGGGCACCCGTGCTCCCCTTCTACTAAACGGCATCACACGTGTGTGCACTGATGGTGGGGGAATCATGTCTTGTTCATAAGTTTGGCCAGCATTTGCTGAATGTGTAGGCGTGGGAGGTTTAGTACTGAATGCCGGGCTCTGGGATTGCCTGGCAACAGGGGCATGTGTCTGCGATGGGCGTGGCGGTGGGCGGGGCTGCTTTCAGCCGAGCGGCTGCGCTGAATGGCCGCTCCCCCGAGGGCGGGGTCGTGGGGGAAGGGCTCCGTGTCCATGGTAGCGGAGGAAAACACGTACGACGCCAGTCTTCTCAAATGGGCGGGCCTCGGGAATGAGTGATGTGGGTGTGGCCTGTCCTCCTCCAACTGAAAAAGACCAATAAGAGCGGAGGAAAAGAGGAATCAGGCTGAGGAAAAAACTTAAACGCGAAGTATTGAAAAAAAGCGTGTTTTTTTTGTCTAAGATTGTGTGTGATGCACACACAAAAACACACCAATAAAAAACAAGAGAGAAACGAAACATTCTATCAAATGGGTGGTACAAACACATAGATGTGCTGTAACTCGTTCAGAGGACAAGACCAGCCCACATCTGTCTGAACGCTTGAGACAGGCTTGTTTAAGCTTACGTACGGGTGAATGTATGTTCTATATGTTGTGAAGGAGCCAACGTGTGCACACAGAACCCTGTATGACAAATGAGCAAACTAAGCTTGGTTGTGAATTGTTGAGCGTGACGCGCACACACACTCACACACAAACACGCAACCACAAAACCCTAAAACATGCAGCTCAACACGAATGCACAAGATTACATAACACACATACTGTACAGCAAGGATGTATACAAACACACACATACAAACAACATATGCTAATTATCTTGCAGTACAAGTTATGAAAGGCTTAAATAAGCTTTCTTGTACTGGTGATGTCATTATGTAAAAAATATTCAGCAGCTATGAACAAATGCTAGTAGTATATCATAACAGTACAGCCTTAATGCAACTAAAGACACACAGAGATATTACAGCACCTAGCGCACAGTGATTTTCAAGATGTAAGAAACATCTTAACAGAATCTTTAAAGGAGAGGTCAACTTCCAAAACAAAGATTCACATATAATTTACTCACCCCCTTGTCATCCAAGATGTTCCTGTCTTTTTTTCTTCAGTCGTAAAGAAATTATGTTTTTTGAGGAAAACATTTCAGCATTTTTCTCCATATAATGGACTGATATGGTGCCCCAATTTTGAACTTCCAAAAAGCAGTTTAAATGCGGCTTCAAATGATCCCAAATGCGATTGCAAACAATCCCAGCCAAGGAAGAAGGGTCTTATCTAGCGAAACGATCGGTTATTTTCATTAAATAAAAAATACAGTTTAAATACTTTTTAATCTCAAACGCTCGTCTTGCCTTTCTCTCCATGAACTCTCTCTCTTTCTCTCCATGAACTCAAGACAGTTAGGGTATGTCGAAAAACTCCAATCGTATTTTCTCCCTCAACTTCAAAAATCATTTTAAAATCATCCTACATCGCTGCAGAAGTACCGACCCAGTCTTTGCAACATGAACACACAAATAAGATGTTTTTCGACATACCCTAATTGTCACGAACCGGAACAAAAACAGTCCAAGCTGTGTAGGACAAGACGAGCGTTTGGCATTATATATATACTATAGATATTAATATATATATATATATATATAAATATATAATTAAATTATATATTTAAATGAAAATAACCGATCGTTTCGCTAGATAAGACCTTCCTTCCTTGGCTGGGATCGTTTACAACTGCATTTGGGATTGTTTGAAGCCGCATTTAAACTGCCTTTTGGAAGTTCAAAATCGGGGCACCATAGCAGTCCATTATATGAAGAAAAATGCTGAAATGTTTTCCTCAAAAAACATAATTTCTTTACGACTGAAGAAAGAAAAGACATGAACATCTTGGATGACAAGGGGGTGAGTAAATTATTTGTAAATTGTTGTTCTGGAAGTGGACTTCTCCTTTAAGTAAGGTACTCTTTGTTAAAATTAGTCAATACATTAGGTATCATAAACAACAACACTCTTACTCCATTTATTAAAGGGAACACTGGGTATTAAGACTTGTATGGCTTAATATAACATAAATGATGTATCTTACTAAAATATGTAGTAGAAATCCCATGACAGATTTATGTTATTTAAAAAATCTGCATCGTTTTATACATATTTTGGATTATGGGGGGCACCACTATTTCGATGACGTAAAATGGCTGTACTTGGTGAGCTACTGCCGCTACCAGTTGCTATTTTTACCTCAACACATCTCGAAAACAACAAATAAAAAAAATACTGATACAATTACCTCAGCTACTAAAAGTGCTTACAGGTGGTCTTGGATATAAGCGTAGGCTTAAACCACATGCCATACCATCGATTTTTCCCTTCAAGGAGTCTAAACGCCCCCGGACATAGAGTAAAATCAGCCCTAAGAAACAGCGCTTCAGTGACTGCAGTGTCATGAGAAGCGCTGCATCTAGGATTTCTTGACTTTGCTGTTTGTAAGCTCTTTCAGTAGATGTGGTCTACTAAAAGCCTTAAAGACATCAAGGCTAAAGAGGAGAGAACAAAGACGCAGGTCCACGGACATCCTCCCATTCTTTTCTCCTCTTCTTATTACTAGGAAAAGCAGTGAAGATCTACATCGCTTCTCTTGTTGCCTTTCGACTGAAAATTACAACCAAAAGCCGCACAATGTGGCTTTGTACCAGTATTTTATTCTCCAAGTTGTGTTGAGGTACAAAATAGCAGCAGGTAGCACCAGTAGCTCACCAAGTGCAGCCATTTCATGTCATCGAAATAATGGCACCCCCCACAGTACAAATTATGTATAAAACGATGTAGATTTTTTTAAAATAACGGAAGTCTTTCATGGATTTTCTACTACGTATTTCAGTAAGAGACATCAAAGTCCTAAATAATTTGCTCTTTCTTTTGAATGCCAGTCATTTTATCTAGTTTGCTACGGCCTTTTAGCTGAATATCCTATTTCACTCAGATATGTCACATTACATTGCCTGCTAAAATACACACTGACTTTGATGATAACAATGCACTTGCAGACCACTGATGTGTGATAATGTGATCAAATGTGATAAATTATATTTCACACTAGAATTAAACAGTTGTGATGCAGCTACCATCAAACATATTAAGTGATCAGGATAACCCATACACACATGCCCACACATACACACTCAGGTGTGTCTTACCGGTCCATCAGGTCCAAACGGCTCCGACTCCCTCCGTCTATGAGGCAACGAGTGACAAGGTGAATGGGCGGGGCTCGGTCCCGCCCCCTCCTCCTCTGCTACAATCATCATCCCACGTTGCGTTTTGGGTCGTACCACAGCCTCAGCTCCGCCCATCCCATGCATATGTCCTCTTCTTCTCCTCTCCTCATGGTCCTCAAGGGGGCGTAATTCCTCTGGTTCCTCATCCGTGGTGCCTGAGGTGGTGGGCTCTGCCCCAGGATGGAAGTCTTTCAACTCTGTTTCTTTATCAATCATCACCCACTCCCTGCTGTCAAAGTCCTCTTCCTCTGCCAGTGGGACTGAGCGGATGAAGGCATTACTGTGGGCTTCCTGGTCACCGTCTGCAGAGACATCATGGTGGCCACCGGCCAGTCGTTCTCCCTGTCCAGCTTCTAAAGAGAGCATCTGAGCAGGCTGGGAAGAGTAGACGTGCCTGGATGGAGAACCCAGCAAGTCCAGACGAGAGCTGCCACAAAAGACACTATGGCTAAGATATAGAATCAACTGGACAATGGCACATTTAACTACAAACTTTAATTTGTAGGAACACTATTGTTCAAAAGTATGGGGTCAGTCAATTTAAATAGCATTAAATTAAAAGTGGCAGTAAAAACATTTATAATGTTACCAAAACAATTTATTTTTAAGCAAATGCTGTTCTTTTGATCTTTCTCTTCATCAAAAAATATTAAGCAGCACAACTGTTCAACATTGATAAGAAATGTTTATTCAGCACCAAATCTGCATATTAAAATGATTTCTGAAAAATCATGTGACAAATGTATTTAATAATTAGTTTAGAAAAGCGCTGTCAAATAGATCAATTGCAATTAATCGCAAAGTAAAAGTTTTTTGTTTACATAATATATGTGTGTACTGTGTATATCTATATGTGTATATTTAGGAAATATATGTAATATATATATATATATTCGTATATAAAATAAATCATACAAAAATATGAATGTGTGTATGTGTGTGTGTATATATATACACACACACACACACACACACACACACACACACACACAGTACACACACATTATGTAAACAAACATTTATGTTGGATGCGATTAATCATGATTAATCGATTTGACAGCAATAGTTTAGAAATGAATAGTTATGTTATTATATTAAATATTACAATATTTATAATTCTTATAATTACTTCATAACTTTACTATAATTATAATTACTTTATTAATTTATAATTATTAATAAAAATCCAGTCTGATTAATAGCCCTATGAAATAAATGAATAACTATTTCATTAATGAAAGATTAGAACAATAAAAAAAGGTTATCTCAAGATAACATTATAATCTAATTATTTATTTAATCTAATAATTTATTTAATTTATTTAATCTAATAAAAAAGTTTTAGTCTTTAATTTTAATCTGTTCTTATATATATCCATATAAAATGTTTCTTTAGCATGCCAAGCCATTTTGATCAGAAAAATGCCATTATTATGATAATAAGAACAACATGCACTTCCCTTTCATTAAATTCACAGATGCCATCCAAAATGTCAGAGCAAAATGTTGTACAAAAACAAAAAATTTATATGCTTTCTTATCAGAAAGCCACTTTTGCACGCTTTACTTACTAACAAGACACATGCGCTCAAATGACCTTTAGAAAAGCTAAATGTCAGCCAGAAGAACAGAGATAAATTTTCAAGCACGCGCTCTCCTCACCGTTTATCTGCAGCATCTCCTCTATCCTCTGCAGCAGACAGGCGGTCAGATTCTGGGCTGTTGACTCTCCGGTATCTTGGAGGGCGGGCCTGAGCTTCTGCTTCTCCACCCCTCGCTGGGGAAACGGACTTTCCTCCTCCTGCAGGCTCCTCCCCATCCTCTGCTGCTACTTGCGCCTGAGAAGAAAAGCAGTATTAAACACTCAACTGAGGAAAAATCATGTTTCATACTTATTAGATTCAAATTAAAGTGAATAATTTAGCATAATACATAACACATAGTACCTTACTGATGCTGATCCTGAGTTTGTTACGGTTGAAGTCAGTTTCATCCCATCCTTCACCAGCAGGTGGGGCTGGAGCAGGTTCGCTAGGCCTGCTGGGTATCAAAGCAGGTGGTGCGTTCTCTTGGTCACTCAGGTGTTCATCTTGCAGAACGTCATCAGTGTTTTCCCTCGGTAATTCACCAGGTACCGGTGTCACATTAACCACCCTGAGAGAGACAATTCAGAGCCATATCAGAATCACCATACTGTGCAAAAGGTCTGATACTGTTGTAAGAGTTTGTGTACATATTCTTACCCCACGATGGCAGCAGTTTGCCTTGTGTTTTGTTGTGGTGGTGTGTGTGTGCTGGTGGGAAGGGCCGTATCTGTTCCAGATTTTTCCCAGTCATAAGGCTCATTTTCTGTTATCACCCTCTCTTTCATGCTGTTCTCAAATACTGACATTAACAGCTACACCAGAGGAAGGAAGAAGAAAAAAAAGAAAATTAATTCTTCACTCACAATTGTTGTATAACACACAAAAGAAATTACATATACATTATAATTATATATATACATATATAGATGTACACACACACATTTGCCTTTATTATAATAGGACAGTGTAGACCTGACAGGAAGCAAAGCATTTTATTCTCAACAAGACTTCATTTATTTATGGAAGCCCTTTTCCGCCTCTGCATAAAAAACGTAAAAAATGGTAATTGCGAATTTTTATCTTACAATTTTGACTTTCTTTCTCGCAATTGTGAGTTTCCTTTTTTTTATACAACTTGTTTTCTAAAAGTCGACAACTTTTTTCTCAGAATTGTGAGATATAAACTTGCAATTGCAACTATAAGGTCAGAATTGTGTGATATAAACTTGCAACTGGGAGAAATAAAGTCAGAATTGCGTGATATGTACTCAGAATTGTGAGAAATAAAGTCAAAATTGCAAAATAATAACTTGCATTTCTTACTTTTTTCTCGCAATTGCAATTCGGGCTTTTTTTCTTCCAATTCTGACTTGTTTCCTCAAAAATGTGAGATATAAATTTGCAACTGTGAGTTATAAAATCCAATTTTGAGGGGAAAAAAGACTGATATGTTCTCAATATTGTGAATTTTTATCTCACAATTCTGCCTTAATAACTTGCAACTGTGAGATTATATCACGCAATTTTGAGAAAAAGTCAGATTTGCGAGTTTATATCTCACAATTCTGACTTTATGACTCACAATTGTGGGTTTATATCTCAGAATTCTGAAAAAAAAGTCGGAATTGTGATCACGCAATTGCGAGATGTAAACTTGCAATTGCAAAAAAAAAGTCAGAATTGTGAGATAAAAATTCACAATTACCTTTATATTTTTTATTCAGTGGTGGAAACAGGCTTCCATATTTATGTGATTAAAAATACAGTAAAAACAGTAATACTGTGACATGATTACAATTTAAAATAGCTGTTTTCTATTTCATTATATTGTAAAATATAATTTATTCCTGGGATGGCAAAGCTGAATTTTCTCCAGCCTTTACTCCAGTCTTCAGAAATAAAAAAAATTTATTATTATGGATGTTGGAAGCACTTATGCTGATATGTTTTTGTAGAAAGCATGGTCATTTTTTCAGGACTATTTAATGAATATAAAGCTCAAAAGAGCAGCATTTATTTGAAGTAAAGATCTTTTACATTTGTTTAAATGAAGTAAAAATATTATAAATGTTTTAATTGTCACTTTTGATCAAGTTAATTCATTCTTGTTGAAAAACAAAAGTGGGTGTTTGGAGGTGTGTGAGATGGTTTACCTGATAATCAGGTTTGGTATAGTAATCTAAATCCAGCACATGGTCATAGAAGACATGAAACTCAGCAGGCATGTGTTTCAACAGCATCCTGTGCTCATAACGCTCTTTAATCTGTCCCACCTGCTCCTGTTCATCAGATGCACATTATGGACACAATTATCAGCAAAAATAACCCTGAAGGCCTTAAATATTTAAAACAACAGCTCTTAAGACAAGTACAATGAGGATTAATTCACTCATTTCAGTTCCATTATGTTCATAGTCAGTGACTAATGTGAAACCTTACCTTATCTTTTATCTTACGCCATGGTAACTGTCCAACAGTAAATTCTACCAGCATATAAAACAATGACCACAAATCATCATGACGACCCATTTCCTGTAAAAAAGAAAGAACATTTTTAAAAACTGCTCTTCTTTAAAATACATGGTTCTTAAAGTAACTAATTCCATACAAGAATCACCACTTAAGATTCATTAGAGTCAATAAATCAAATTCAAACTGGCAAATACAGCCAGCGCTCACCAATTATTGTACGTAATATGCTTCAAACAGTCATTGAATAGACTGCGTACAGTCTGTAGGCGTCCTCTTTGAAGACGAGACTACACTTACCTTGTTTTTATGAGCGTTAATGGAAGCATAGCGTACTGTCCCTCTGAACCCAGCCACCGTCCTGGGCTAAAGCAGAACATTTAAAAGAGTCTCATAATAAGAATTCATATCACTTTCACTTTATACTTTGGATGGAATAAGTAAATGCATAATCAAAACAAAGCAAACATGGGAAGGAAATATAAGGAAGGGTGGAGCGACAGGAATTTGATACATTTTTGCAAGTTTTTATGACCTTTCTACCTCTTTTGGAATTCCTAGACTGATTGAGCACAATTAATTGAACACATGTACAGGGAGTCTCTTACACAGAGGAGGATGTAGGATGTGGGTATGAGACACGGTGTCCATTTCAGGATTTAACGTTTAGGGCATAACCATTAGAGAAGAGTGGGTAATTTCTAAGAGCCTTCAGAGTGTAAGGAAGGAATCTTTTTTTAAGATTTTGGAAAACTCACAATATGATTGTCGCTATGGTAACAGGGACAAACATCTTTGGCGGGGGAGCATGCGATTCAACATGAGTGCCAAAACAGAACTGCAAAACAAAACTGAGAAAAGTGAAACATAAAAATGAATTCAAACACACAAATAACAAAATTCATTAGTAAAAGGCAAATAATAAAATAAAACAAATAGGAATGCATGATACTTTGGTACCGTATTGTTTTTTGGCTGTTATTAATTGCTGTCATTTTCAAAGCCTTTACTTTTAGACTATCTTTCTCGCTATTGTACATAAGACTCACATAAAATCTTAAAATATAATTGATATATAAGGATATATAAGATTCTATATATACAGTGCCCTTCACCAAAATTGGCACCCTTGGTAAATTTGAGCAAAGGTGGCTGTGAAAATAAATCTGCGCTATTTATCCTTTTGATCTTTTATTCAGAAAGTTCACAAAATTCTAATGTTTCATTGAAGTAAAACAATTGAAAGTGGGGGGAAACTTACATTATGAAATAAATGTTTTTTAAACGCATTGAAAATCCCCATTTCCACCATCAGGGCAATAATTTCGTTACAGTTACAATTCTGTCTGGAAGAGGACGTGTCTATATCGTCCTAATGCACGGTGAGGCGGAGTTTGAATGACCAAAGACCCTTCAAGGATCACAGCTGGAGAATTGCAGAGATTAGCTAAGTCTTGGGTCAGAAAGCCTAAAAAAAAAAAAAAGCCCCTACATCACCACATGCTGTTCGGGAGGGTTTCAAGAAAATCCTCCTCGCTCATCCAAAACCAAACTCCAGCACATGCAGTCGTCAAAACAAAACCGGAACTTCAAACGAGACTAGATTCTATGTTAAGATTAGACTAAAAAAGAGAGCTTTTTGGCAGCAAACCCACCAGATGGGTTTGGTGCAATCAAGGATAAAAAGTACCCCATGCCTACGGATAAATATACTACTTGATCTTCAATGTTGTGGGCCTATTTTTTTGCCAGAGGTCCTGGATATCTTGTTCAGATACATGGCATCATGGATTCTATCAAATTCCAACAGATAAAAAAATATAAACCTTACTGCCTCTTTTAGAAATCCTATAATGGGCCGGGGTTGGATCTTCCATCTGGACAATGATCCAAAACAAACATCAACACAAAAATGTGTCACTGAGGAATGAAGCTTGAAGGTTCTGCCATGACCGTCCCAGTTCCCTGACCTAAACCCTATAGAAAACGAGTGGGATAAACTTAAGTGAAGAGCTGGGAATCTGAAGGATCTAGAGAGATTCTGTATGAAGAAATGCTCTCTGATCTTTTGTCAGGTGTTCTCCAAACTCATCAGGCATTGTAGGAGAAAACTCAGAGCTGTTATCTTGGGAAAAGGACACTGCGATAACTGGGTGCCAATAATTGCAGCCAACATGAACTAGAGAAAAACATTTATTTCATAATGAAATTTTCCCCTCACTTTTCATTGTTTTACTTAATAGGAATGAAAGATCAAATGGGTAAACCATGCAGATTTTGCCACCTTTGCTCATATTTACCAAGGGTGCCAATATTAGTGAAGGACACTGTAAATTATTACTAACTTAAAAGTACTGGCCAGTGACTATAATTTTAATATCAGTGCATCCCTTGAAATAACTCTTCAAACATAAACATCACAACTAAATATAAAAACTGCACATGCTTGAAACAGAAATGTGAAAAATGCTGCTTATTAAGCAATTTCCATTAAAAAAATAAAAAAAATAAAACAAAAAAAAAGGAAAAAAGAGTGTATCAGAAAATAAAACAAAAAAGAAATACTTACAGGCCGCACTTCCCCATTCGTATTAGTGTACTGTCGTGCCAAACCAAAATCCAGCATGTAACACTTCCTACAGGTAGACGGCAATCGGCCCATGGCAAAATTAGACTAAGAGAAGGAGAGAGATCAGTATCAGCTGACAAAAGCCAGATAAATGGATTGGGAAAGAGAAAAGAAAGACAGCAAGACATACAGGTTTAATGTCTCGGTGCAGGAAGCCCACAGAGTGAATGGCTTCGATGGACTCCAGAATTTGTTTCCCCAACCGTAGCGTCGTGCTCATACTGAACGTCCCTCTAGGCTGACTCCTTCTGAGATCAGCGAGATTCCTTCCCTACAAAAAAAAAAGATAAAATGTGCTGCGGTTTTTTCAAACACACAAACACATAAAAACAGAAGTAAAAAAAATACTCTACCTGCAGCTGCATGACAACGTAATTGAACTTGTCATTTCTTCCACATCCAATAAATTTGCAAACATGATTCTTTCCTGCAGAAGAAATGAAAGCAGTAATGTTATAGATATTACAAATAAGTCATGCATATTACGGCTGACATTTTCCTTTCTGTGTGGACTGTGAATACACACACAAACACTCACACATACAAAACACACTCAGCAAGCAGGTAGAGACTGAGGCGGTGACATTTGGAATTCCAGCATGTCCTTTATGAAGGTTATGAAGACGTGAGAGAGCGAAAAAAGAGACGGAGAGAGAAAAAAAGTGTAGTAATCTCACTTTCCTTCAGCTCTTCACGCTCATTACACTTACAGACTCCCAGTGGTATGTCTGAACTACAGCTGAGGCAAACTGCCTTGACAGGCATGAAAGTCACAGTGTGTCTCTGTGTGTGTTTCATATGTGCACATCCAAAAAAAAAAACATTGTGATTGGCATTAACAGGCAGGTTGTCATGTATCATCACAGATACACCATCCTGCTTGCTGCCTTATTATCTCAAGACAAATATGTACTGCACACTACCATTCAAAAGTTTGGGCGTCGGTACATTTTTTATTTTTTGAATGAAATCTCTTAAGCTCAACAAGGCTGCATATTTGATCAAAAACATATTATTACAAATGAAAATAACTGTTTTCTTTTCTAAAATACTTTAGAAAATGTAATTTATTACTGTAATGGCAAAGCTGAATTTTCAGCAGCCATTACTCCAATCTTCAGTGTCACATGATCTTTCAGAAATCATTCTAATATGCAGATATTTGTGCCGCAGAAACCATTTTTTATAATTATTATCAATATTGAAAACAGTTGTGCTAACCCTAACTGGTCAAGTGACGTATGCAAGTAAAAATAAGCTTTGACAAGTGCATAAAGCAATCTTGAAAACTAGCTTTAGAAACAACCACATAATGTTTAAATTGAAATGTAAAAATGATAAAGGACGCAAAATATATCTGCATTCTCTCCATTTCCTCACCTTGTAGTTTCTTTAGCACAGCAACCTCCATCTTTAGCACTTGTTTTGGCTGTTGGGCGGACTCCACCTTAAGAGCCACATTCTCCCGTGTCAACAGATCATAGGCCTCATAGATCTCTCCGAACCCTCCACCCCCAATCTTCTTCAGCTGAATACACAAACAATAGCAAGGTCAGTCATGACAGAGCATTGATTTAACCTGTGTGTCATCTATTCCACACGCTTTTGACTTAAAGCTGGTTTTGCACAATATACGCTGTTTAAAATGGTTCTGAAGGTTCCAAAAGAGGGTTTTCACAGCGATGGCATAGAAGAACTATTTTAGAATCTCCAAAGAACCTTTCAGTATTCAGTTCTAAAAAGAACCATTTTTTCTTAGTGTGAAGAACATTTTAAAGGGATAGTTGTGTCATTAATTACTCACCCTCATGTCGCTCCAAACCCGCGAGACCTTAGTTTATCTTCGGAACACAAATTAAGATGTTTTTTATGAAATCCGAGAGCTCTCTGACCCTCCATAGACTGCAAGAGTCCTTTCAATGTTTCTGGACCTTGATTATGGAAGGACCCCTGCTGTCTATGGAGGGTCAGAGAGCTCTCGGATTTCATAAAAAAAAAATTGTGTTCTGAAGATCTTATGAAGGACTTATAGTTTTAGAACAACATGAGGGTGAGTAATTAATGACAGAATTTTCATTTTTGGGTAAACTAATCCTTTAATAATCTAAATAACGTTTTGTCAATATAAATAATCTTCTGTGCAATAGAAAGTTCTTCATGGAAACATAGATGCCAATAAAAAACTAATACAAATAAAGGAATAGTTCACCCAATAAATGAAAATTCTGTCATTAATTATTCACCCTCATGTCGTTCAAAAGACGTAAGAACCTCGGAACATATCTTCGGAACACAAATTACGGTATTTTTGGAAGAAGTCCGAGAGCTCTCTGACCCTGCATAGACAGCAATGCAGCTGACGAGTTCAATGCCCAAAAAGGTAGTAAGTACATCATTAAAATAGTCTATGTGACATCAGTGGTTCAACCTTAATGTTATGAAGCTATGAGAATACTTTTTGTGCACAAAGATGACTTTGTCCAACAAAAAACAGTCTTCGCAGACAAATCTGAAGATTTCAACAGAGAGGATGACTTGCAACTTTTTGCCCAACCTTACTGAACCAGAATATACAGATGATTAACTAAGAAAGATGGACGTTCTACGTCAGAACGCTGACAAACTGTTGAATAAAGTCATTATTTTTGTTGTCTTTGTGCACAAAAAGCATTCTTGTGGGTTCATAACATTACAGTTGAACTACTGATGTCACAAGGACTATTTTAACGATGTCCTTATTCTGTGCCTTGAATGCGGCAGTTGCGCTGCTGTCTATGCAGAAAGCTCAGAAAGCTCTCGGATTTCATCAAAAATATCTTAATTTGAAGATGAACGATGGTCTTACAGGTTTGGAACAACATGAGGGTGAGTAATTAATGTCATAATTTTCATTTTTGTGTGAACTAACCCCTTAGGGGATACTGTACAACATAAATAAGATCTGAGACAGTCCAGTAGCTAAACAGGACAAATACATCAGCTAAGCTAGCTTTTGTAGATTTTCTGGCTAGATTTGTTTGACGTGCAATAAATTGTATGATGTAATTAGATTGGCTGAGGTACTTTAGCTGCTCTAATCACAAAGCATATAACTTAACATGAAAGATTTAATTAAATTCCATGCAATTCAGTTCTAGCATCATGAACTAAGCATATTGATTAATCTTGGCTTAAACATGCTTTATCACATGAGTTATGAAAGAATTAAGTTTAAGCCAGATGAGTCAGACTCTGTTTTAAGGACAGCTACAATCCCCATCAAAGATATTATTACAGTAAAACAGCCACAGATCATTTCTAAGGACATCTGCTTGTAGGAGAAATGCTATGAACTGGCTTACAACCAAATGGTTTGGGCGCATTTTGGAGGGAAGCCAGACTGAGTTGATTTGAAAGCATCTGTTGTCATACGTGGACCATTTTGTCCTGTGTGATGAGACTGCAAAGGCCACAGACAATTTCGGCATCTTTATTTCACAAACACACTCCCACCTAAATATAGACGCACTTACCACTTTCCAACGGTCTTTTACCAAGCAGTTGGAGGGCAGGATGTCGACCTGCTCCCCCGCCCCGTTCATGTTTTCGTCACCGTGGACACCGGGCCCTACGCACTGCATCGGCTGGCCAGCACTTTACCAAACCCTGCCATTTACCTGCAACACAGTGTGCACACAAATGCTAAACCTGCATGCTAAAATATTGAATTTTTATACCTTGCACAGTGGGATCAGATTATAATTTGAGTGAATATTTAAAAAAAATATATAACTGAAAAATAACATAAGTTTAAAAATGCTGTATTTGTAATGCTATCCTTTGGCTTATATTTGATTAGTTACCATTAGTTACCATGAAATTATATTAAATATTGTTCATATTCTTACATATAATTCTTATTTAAATAATGAGTTTTCTATGGTTTTTTATCTTAAACTTTCTGGGTATTTTCAGGTTTAAATATAGTTTTAAATCCCAGATTTTCAAACATGTTTTACTGGAACATTTACATATTCTAAGACTTCAAAAACAGGCACCCATTAAATTAATAATGAACATTCAGGGAAAAAAAATACAGTAATTAGAAAGTATTTAAGGTCCACAAACCCAACACAAGACAAGACAAGTGAAAAACTGACAACAAAAACAGCATTGTGTCCATCAGAATAAGGAATACAATACAGACATCAGAAGGAACTGACATATGTTTCTCTGGAGGTCATTATCCAGGGCTGGGCTGTTTTGCATAATCAATGATCCCATTTTCAGATCATACAGAGGCATCCACTGCAAAAATGTGGTTGAAATTACATTAATTTATTTCAACAGTCTTATACCATTGTTGAACGGACTGTTTACAGAAACATAGAATTCTGAAAACAATCATAAATCACTGATTGTCTTAAAATTATTCAAAGACCCTGAAAAGGAAATAAAGCCTCTGAGATTTCTGTAATGTCTGCAGAGTATCAGGTATCCACAAGAGTCGGTCAGACACAGAGTCCTTGCCTGACAGAAGTAGACTACACCCTTAAGCATGCTCTCATAATGTTACAGTCACTTATCAACCTCAGTAAAATGGAAACGCACCAGATTATTTTTCACATGAGTGTGTCTACATTTGCAGGCTCTGTGTGTGCTTAAGTTAAATCCTTAAAAGAAACATTTCTTTCTGTTTACCATTATAAAGCACAATCACTCTCACCTTCTAAAATGAATCTGCTCTCTAAGGAACATGATGGGTTATAAATGGGTCTAACTCATTAATAAAACTGATTACACACATTAAAAGACTCTCACCTTAACACTTCTGTCACCTTCATCTGAGAAAGTGGATGCAGAGACACATAGATATTTCAGGAGATCGCAGGGAATGCCTCCTCTCATTCTACACCCTAAAAAAAGGGACAGCCTTAGGAAGGCATCTCAGCATTCATAATCATGCCATAATCCATCAGAACTATTTTTCCCCCTATTTTAGAATACAATGGAAAACGCTGAAATGTGATTGCTAAAAATGTGTGTAGGGTAACAGGACAATGCTTTAAAACAGATAAGATTAAACATTTATACAAAGAATGTATATGTGACCCTGGTCCACAAAACCAGTCATAAGGGTCAGTTTTTGAAATCGAGATTTATACAGCTGAATAAATAAGCTGAATAAATAAACCATTGATGTATGGTTTGTTAGACAATATTTGGCCGAGATACAACCATTTGAAAATCTACAAAAAAATCTAAATATTGACAAAATCACCTTTAGAGTTGTCCAAATGAAGTTATTAGCGATGAATATTACTAAGCAAAGATTAAGTTTTGATTTATTTACAGCAGGACATTTACTAAATATCTTCATGGAGCCTGATCTTTACTTAATATCCTAATGATTTTTGGCATAAAAGAAAAATCAATCATTTTGACCTATACAATGTATCGTTGGCTATTGCTACAAATATACCCAAGCTACTTACGACTTTTGTGGCCCAGGGTCACATATTACTGTGGAATCGTAAAGCTCTTTGCACCATGCTTCTTGAATCTACTTTTCTCTGTTCTCATGCGTTTTTACTACAAACTGCACACTGATTCATTATCAAATGTAATGTTTTAATTTAATGTGCAAAATAACCATTGTATTTTCCATTACTAGAGGGGTTTCACCCTTTTGAGATCCAGGGCCCCCACCCAAACTCTCAACAAACTTAGGGGGTCAGATGTACAGTAAAAACTACTGTCAGTACATCATATAATGTTCACAATAAACATCAAAGTACTATGAATTAAAAAAGCACAATAAAACATTTTGATTAAAAAAACAGGTTAACTTTTTAAATAAATTACAAACAAATGTTACATTCATTCAAGAAGTACTGGAAACGCCTATTTGTCCATAATTTTTAAAGTTGATTTTTACTTTTCACTAATAAAAACGCAAATTTAACAATATGTTATTGCAAGAATGTAAATTGTTTTATGTAATACACATTTCCAATGTAAATTAGAAGATATAAAACATTATTTATTTAAAAAACAAATATGTTTTACAGTATTGTACATTAAAACGACATGTACTGTCTATTAAAATATAAAAACACAAAAATATAAACCTGACTTTATTAGATCAAGTGCAGGGACCAAAGGATAAACCTCAGTCGCATGGTGCAGCAGGCTCTTCACCTGTTTGCTTGGAAAAGTCGCACACTTTAACAAAATGATAATGAGATTCTGATTACATAAAGCATTTGCTGAGAGCGCTTCATTATTCTGACTTAACTAAATGTCATGAGCTCAGGGCTGCGTGGACTCAGTCTCCTGACATCTTCAGCTTTCTCCGCAGTGCCAAAAGGATCCGTCTGAACGGACCCCACCCAAACACGCTGTGCTCCAATGAGCAGCCCTGAAGGCTAAGCCCCGCCCCCAAAATATCGTTTGATCACCGTCCATTGGGGCAAAGCCTAACAATCAGCAGAACATTCCCCTGCTCGAGCCTAGAGCGAAAAGCACTTTGGGATATGTCGTTCATCCATGAGACAATAGATATAAACGGCATTGGACATTGTCACCTTTGAGAAACTACAACTCCCACTGATAGGCCACGTGAGCTGTTGACGTACAGCTGCATTATGTAGCATGTAATGTAAATTATTCATGATTTTCCTTTAAGCATAAATGATATATAGAAAAATGGGTGAGTTTCTATTTTTGACTCCGGCCCAAGTGCCTCAATAGTTTGTCAAGGCCGTGACAGATTTTGTTTTCGCGTGCCCGGTTGGGCACCTGCACGCGCATCATATATGGAAGGCTGCGGCTCGCGCCAGCGCAGCATCACTATTGACAAGGTAACATACACGGGACAAGCGGATTGCTACGGCAGCGCTTTGTTTAAAATATAACTTGACGGACAAAAAAACAATCCACTAACCTGTTCTTCTGTCGTCGGAGTAAAATCTCAAAGTGAGAGTTCAAGCAGAGCCGCATAATTCCGTTGGCGCGACCGCTGCGCCTTGTTCCCTTGTTGATGCTGCACCATTTTCAGCCTCCTCTGCTCCTCCGCTCCTGCACTGATTCAGCATCGCTCGGATACTCCCACTATGCACCGCGCACATGCGTGACAGAAGACGGCTGTTGCGTAGCAACCTGAAAGGCGTGAATCCCCCTCATCTGCAGACATTTAGACCATTGAGGAAATTCCTTTGGAAATGTCCTATTAATACTACTTGTAAACAAGACGATGAAGAAATAACCGTTGTTAAAGAATAAATAAATGTTAATAAAGAAATGATTTTGGTAGATGTACGATGGCACCTTCTTTAACTTGCTAATAAAGGGTGATGCTTAAAAATGGCATTTAGATTCCAGAAAATTAACAATAGGTCAAGACAAAGTAGTTTTGTGATGGATTGCTTCTTGAACTGAACTGGGTTATATAATCTGGATTAAGTACTTGTAATTAGATTAAATTACATTTTAAAATACTCGTAATTAGACTACAGTTAATCTTTTATGGATTGCATGATTACATAATATTTACATAATAGCGATAAATCATCTATAATTTATTGATTCCCCCTAATTATGAAATAGTTTTAATCTTTTACATTTTTTCCTAACTACTTTTTTTCTAACTTCTACTGCTTACAGTATAAACATTCAGAAAGTTTTCAGGTTTTGTGGACACAACGATCGTTAGTCAGGTGGCTACACAGCATTTGAATACTGATTTACAAAAATCATTTCAGGTTTAAGCTACTGATGAACACACTGATGTTTATTAGAATTATTACTCTGTAGGTTAACTATTTCTATGTCTTTGGAAGGCGTTTGTCTTTGAAACACATTAAAATGCACAAATTCACAAACTTTTTTATCATCTGATCTTCTTTCACCTAATATATTTGACTTGAAGAACCCCTGAGATTTTAAAATAAATATTTTAATAATTAAGTATCACAGCATGTTCATTGGTTCTGAAGTAATGCACCTCATGTTGTTAATAACAGTGAATGGAATATATTTTTTTATTCTTTATATTCTATGTCAAGATGGTACAAGACTATCCTAATTAAATCAATGTGATAAATGAGTTAGGGCAAAAGTAATCTAAAAGTAATCTAAATGTAGTCTGATTATATGTCCTAAAATGTATAATGATTGTGTTACTAACTACAATTTTTGTCATGTGATTTAAAATCAGTAACGCATTACAATTTGTAAGTTATCTACCCAGCTCAGGCCTTGAATATGAGAGAAAAACAAATGTAACAATCTTTAATAATTGCCATAAGAGGCCCTTTATCATTCTGCCTTAAATCATCCGGTCCTGCTTCAACATCTCTGATCTCAGCAAGCACAATTTAATTAATGAAACGTATTATTATATTAAATATGGTAGCTTATGGGTTACACTTCTGATGGCACTTGGCTTTACTTTATTGTTTCAATACAATTTTGGGTTGTGGCATTACACATTACAAAAACACACAAAGGATGAATGCATTACATTTTTATCAGTTCTCCATAACAAAAACTGTCCCTCCTTTGCAGTTCACCCTACTAGCCATGTCTTATCTCTTTTTATCAGACAAGCTAAAGGCACAGACATTGCACGAATTTAATGATAAAACATACCCTTCCTAACTGAAGGAATGAAACTTTTAAACACTCTAAATTAACCAATATTTCACTGTAGTCCTAGAACCGAAAAACAATTAGCATTTGGGTTTGAGGTGGAATTTCCAATGTGTGGATAATGATGGATTCTGGTTTATAAAGTCTGTTTTGTTCGACAACATAAATGGCGCACAGTCGTACCTGAAACGCGAGTTTTGCAGCAGCTGTGTTTTTGTCAAGCCAGTAAATTCATATGGTAAATAAATGTGGTATATGTAGTTTTTATTTAGTTGGCCTACAAATTTACGTCACGGACGCGCAGTAGGTTACGCCCAAGTCACGTGATACGGCTGCCATTCACACTCGTGGTTCCACCAACAGCAGCGTTCCGTCCAAATTCGAGCTGTGGCCGAACGGAGGTGAATATGGCCGATGTGTCGGAGAGGACGTTACAGGTTGCTATAGTAGTTTCGTTTGCGGCGGGCTTTATCGCCGGCTGGCAGGCAAACAGAATGCGAAGAAGGTTCTTGGACTGGCGGAAAAAGAGGTTACAAGACAAGCTTGCAGAAACACAGAAGAAGCTAGACCTGTCATGACACATAGAAAATATCACACAGCCCGACCTGGTGAGACATGTGTCTTTCATAATGTCATTATTGTACTTAAAATAAATGACTTTCGTTTTGACGCTATAACCGGTTTACTAGTTCTTTCGCTTTCTAGGGTCTCGGTCATCAAGGCCTGATATAGTATTCCTGACTTCACAAACAGAATAAGGAGTCTGTCAGCACCTGTCCAGCGATCAACAGTGACCAGGCTTTCAACCTTGGATCAAGGAAACAATCTACAGGCTGGAGCAAAGCAAAACAACTTTCTCAAAGACTTTAAACACTCAGCAGAATGTTGTATTTATAAGATTTTTGCTTCAATGTTGTTCAAGCCATGAATGATATTACCACGTCTGTGCTTTTTCTTTGTATCTGTCAGCTGAAATAAATGCAAATATTTTATTAACCATTGACTCATACATATAAAAAATAATCTGCACATTGTTGTGACAATGAGCTCAAGTTTGATCCAACAAAAAAAGCTGAAAAGTGAGCAATGGTGTTTATGTATTTATTGAGTGACAACCTCAAATCAGGGAATGTGGTTCTGAGACATCTTATTATATTTATATTGTGTTTAAAAGTTTCCATGTCAATAATTTATTACAGAACATTTTTAGAACTGGAATTCACAGATTTGTGTATTTAAATGTTCTGTATGCATATTTTATTTACTTAAACAGAAGCTCTTTTCCGACAAACCTGTTGCTCCAGATTAAAAAGCCAAACCCCTAAGCAAAAACGAACAGTGTCAGTCATAACGAAACCGCATAGCAGGAATTATATAAAGATATATTATACACGAAATGAACAGCACTTCAAACTCGTATTTTTCGATTATCTTTAACTCCTTAGCGAATAGTGCATTTAAATAAATACATTTAATGTACCCAAACAAAACATTAAAAACATGGTCTAGATGAGCAAAATTTCTTTTATGCATATGTAATTTATATAATAAAATCATATGGCGCAAAAAAAAAAAAAAATCACAGGTACTTGCACTTCTATGGGCTTTCGCGCGCAGTGATGATGTCAGAACAGCGTCGCGTAAAAGTATCTTAGCAACCCTATTCGGAGCGTCTGTCATGGCGCCTCCGTTACATTCCGTTTTGAGTTTAAATCTGAGCACGACTGGGACGTTTAATCAAACCACACTTTCAAAACACCACGTATGACAAAATTGTCTGCTGCGTCGTGTTGAAGAATAGAAGATGCCTCCAAAAAGGAGAGGACCTCTTCAGACGGTCCAAAGAGAGACGGATGACATCAAGAGAAAGGTTGGTTGAATCATATGTTTGTTCTTTTGCTAGTGCGCTTTCGATTTGACATTACATCTCTACCTAGTATTATCTGTCCTGCAGGTGGATGCTTTGGTGCAGCAGGCTGCTAAACCAGATGCGTCAGACAGGACAGATACGTTGGAGAGGTAAAGAAGACTTCCGTCGGCTTTGTTTTTGAGCGCGTAGTTTGATTTCTACTGTGTTTTGCGGTGATTTGATGATTTGTGTTTGCATTTCAGGTGCAAAGAGTTACAGCGCGCAGTGGAGGAAATTATGAAAACTCTGAAGAAATTATCTAAAGTAATGTTAATTTATGTCTGTGTATTTGTGTTGTCACTTCATCTCACATAAATTCTCTCATGCTCATGAAAGTTCCATTTATTTGATCAAAAACACAGAAATTATAAAATATTAGTGCAATTTAAAATAGTGGTTTTCTATTTTAATATGCTTTAAAATATAATTTAGTTCTATGATGCAAAGCTGAATTTTCATCAGCCATTTCTCCACTCTTCAGCGTCACATGATCCTTCAGAAATCGTTCTAATATGCTCATTTATTATCAATGCAACAGCTGCAATTGCTGCTTAATATTTTTTTGGAACCTGTGATACTTTTTTCACGATTCTTTGATGAATAAAAAGTTTAAAAGAACAGCAGTTATTCAAAATAGAAATCTTTTCTAACAACTGATAGTAAACAAGTCTTTACAATCACTTTTTATCAATATAACACATCCTTGCTGAATAAAAGTAACATTTTCTTTCAAAGAGAGAAAAAAAGAAAAAAAATACTGACTCCAAACTTTGAACAGAAGCATAAATTGTTACAAAGTATTTCTATTTTAAAACCAGTGCTGGTCTTTTTAATGTTTTATTTATCAAAGAATCCTGAAAAAAATATCACAGGTTACAAAAAAAAAATTAAGCAGCACAACTGTTTCCAACGTTGATAATTAGTCAGCATAGCAATGATTTCTGAAAGATCATGTGACACTGAAGACTGGAGTAATGATGCTGCAAATTCAGCTTTGCGTCACAGGAATAAATTCTATTTTAAAGTATATTAAAATAGAAAAAATCTATTTTAAATTGTAATAATATTTCACAAATTTACAGATTTTTCTGTATGTTTAATCAAATAAACACAGCCTAGATGAGCAGAAAAGTCTTCTTTAAAAAACATTAAAATCTTACTAATCCCAAACTTTTGAACAGTTGTGTGTGTATACAGAATTTGTATATACACGCACATATCAGTTGTGTGTTTTTGTTTTTCAGTAAAAGTATTATAATATACCTGAAATTGAGTTACATTACTGTAGCTGCATCATTTTTAGCTATTACTGCTGATGTATTTGAAATGTAATTATTTAATTAAAAAGCTATTTCTAAAATAAATATTTATCTTGCACATAAAGTTTTTTTTTTTTATTTTATTTAACTTTTACTAAACCCTATAAAATGTATAATGTTAGATCCTACTATTTGTGTAATTTTTATGCCTAATTCCATGTGCGCAGGCAGATGAACCAGCTCCAGTGGGGAATTATGACCAGTGTAAGAGGGAAGAGGAAAAGCGTTTGTTGACTTTACATGAGCGTCTACAGTCTCTAGCTCTTCAGCTGCAGCCTCATGAAGAGTATGTAACCTCATCCATTCAAACAAATCTTACTCACTTGACCACCACAGATCCCAGAGACTTTATCATGCATTCAAACCATTGTTAGATCTGCTTTACTATTTTACTTTTTACTATTTTTTTCTTGGCCATGTAGGACGGCTGGTCCTAGTTCGTCCCAGACAGAACAAGAGAGCGAGGAGGAAAATAGTGATGAAGAAGACGAGAGCTCTGAGAATGAAGATGCTGAAGAAGAAGTACAGGATGATTATGATGATGATGACGATGATGATGCTGACAGTGGTGATAAGGATACAGATATCAGTCCAACTGCCACAGAACAGGGTTCTGTCTCTTACGTTGCTCTCAGTGCATTAACGGGAGAGGAAGAAGGAGACCTCAGCATCCAGGTAACAGTCTTAACATTTTATTTTAGTTACTGAATTCAGTTTTTTTTCTTGCATTAAGTCTATTTGTCTATTTTTTTGGTGTATTTCCAGAAAGGAGAGGTTTTGAAAGTTCTCTCTAAGAATAAAGATGGATGGTGGCTAGCTCAAAACTCAAAAGGCCAGAAGGGCCTGGTGCCCAAAACCTTCCTGAAGGTCTGTATAATAACACTGGCACTCAGTGAGTCCATTTACATGCAGTGTAAATATCTGATAACATTTAAGTCAAATACACTCTTAAAAAAGTCATTTGTTAGGGAACAGCCATAAATGATTTAAACAAAGCTTAAACAAAACCCTACCTTTTTTTTCTTTTAATTCAGTTTTGCATTTTATATAAGCAAGTTTAACTTTTTTTTTTTTGTTTTCCTAAGTGAATTTTGACATAAAGCTTGAAGAAAAAAAAATACATTTAACTACAAATCTCATTTAATTCTTTAACTGTCACATTTTTGAACACAGACATAAAAATGCACTATCCAGACTTAAATTTTTATAATTCATGAATGATAACATTTTGTAATATGATTTTAATGTACATATTCCATGGTAATGCAATGTCTGATTTTAAAATGCCTTTAAAAGGATGAATTTTGAGATTTTAAGTTTTGAACTGATATATAATTTCTTATGATTTCTAAAACGTGATAGGGAAAAAGGCAACGAAGAAAGTTTTTTGTGACAAAGGTCAGAACTCATGTTATGATGTAGATTTTTTTAAGTTGCACTCAACATATATTAATCCATTACTTTTCCTACAAAATTTGTAACACAAAAATATGGTAAAATATTTGTTTAGAAGCCTTTCCAACGATGTATCATGATGTCAGCATATGTGTTATGATTAGATTAGGATTTATTTGTAATATGGTGAAGTAAACTTAGGCGTCCCACAGAGGGGACGGGGACAGTTAAAGGGTTAAACGCTTCTTTAATAGTGCTTTACAGTATTATGGTTTTAAATGACATTTTCACATTATGCATTTAAAGTATTTTTACATTATAGTTTGTTTACATCGTCTAAATTGTATTCCAAAGCAGGTAGGGATTGGTGTAGGCTGTGCACTTCTATAAATATGCAAATTAAACTCTTGAATGAATGAAATTAAAAAAAGCCTAAGTACTAATTTGCATTCAGACCTATGTTTAGATCATTAACACGGATGAATTACAAGTGTAAATGTGACCCTGGACCATAAAACCAGACGTAAGGGTCAATTTTTAGAAATTAAGATTTATACATCATATGAAACCTAATAAATAAGCTTTCCATTGATGTATGATGTATTTGTTAGGATATGACAATATTTGTTCGAGATACAACTATTTAAAAAAATCTGGAACCTGAGGGTGCAAAAAAAATCTAAATATTGAGAAAATCACCTTTCAAGTTGTCCAAATGAAGTTCTTAGCAATGCATATTACTAAGTTTTGATATATTTACAGTAGGAAATATACTAAATATCTTCATGGAACATAATCTTTACTTAATATCCTAATGATTTTTGGCATAAAAGAAAAATCAATCATTTTGACCCATACAATGTATTTTTGGATATTGCTACAAATATACCTGTGCTACTTAAGACTGGTTTTGTGGTCCAGGGTCACAAATGTATTTTACCTGTGTGTTTTCAGATGTCAGGTCCGCAGGATAGTGAGAGAGAGAATGAGGATGAGGGGGAGAGTGAAGAGGAAGAAGAGGAACCTGACATCAAGTCCAGGTGATATTTCCTCTCTCTCCACTAGATAGCAGCATTGTTTCCATATTTTTTTGTGTTTTGTGCTTGTCTGTGCTTTTTCCTTAATTAAGAGCAGTGAATATCTGAAGTTGAAAGGAATTAAACAAAAGTAATATGCAGCCTTTATTAAATATTTCAAAATGTATTAAATACTGTCTTTTTTCCAACTAGCAAAACATCCAGTTGGAGCACAGTGCGTAAAGCTGTTACTGAGGTATATTCTATGTAGACAATTACATCCATAAAGGGATAATTTACACAAAAATGTACATTTTGTCATATTTATTCACCCTCATGTTGTTTCAAGCCTCTGTGAATTTCTTTCTTTTGGTGAACACAAAAGAAGATATTCAGAAAAATGCAAATAGTTGTCCACATCCATGCTTACCAACATTTATCAACAGAAGAAAGAAACTCATACAGGTTTGAAACAACTTAAGGGTGAGTAAATGGTCACAGAATTTTCATTTTTGGTGTAAACTATCCAATTAATAATCAAAACACTCATTCACACGTTTTATAACACACATTACCATAACTTTCTAACTAGCACTCACACATACTGAAATATGTTTGTGTGTTGTATCTGCAGATAGATGCTACTGATGTGCTTTCAGCGATGGGTGCCATCCCACCAGGCTTCAGACCCTCCACTCTCTCCAGACTGCTAGAGGAAGGTCACTACTTGTCCCTATGTTTTTCAAGACCTATCCACCTTATTCTTCAATGTGGAAGTAAACCTGTGGGCAAGACTTCCTGTTCATTAGCTGCTATTGGGAAATAGTGAAAACAATAGCAACGTTCAGTAAACGGTAAAACTGTTTGCACTACAAACCAATGTGTATAGAAAATACATTAAAATAATATGGTAAGACACACCAATTTGTAATTTCATGCAGCAAAATGAGCTGCTTTGTACAGCTACAAATAGCTGGACACGGATGAAACTGGAAGTCAGATCCATAAAATGTACAAATGCCCACATCCGCTCTTACGGCAAAAATAAGGTGGATAGATGAAATTCCATTTTCAGTCTTTAAAGAGCTTAGTTACCTAGAATGCAGTTTGTTTGCTTTGTTCTACATTATAGACCATTTCGCTAGATGTAAACAATACTGGTCCAGAAGTGCTTCCTGTTTTTTTGTTTTTTATTTTTTTATTTCACATATACAAATACATCTTAAAGGTGCTAATGTAACATTTTCATCCAGTCAAATGTTACGTTGGTTGTATTTTTTTGTGATGTTTGTGTAAAGTAAAAAGTAAAAAAAAGAAACAGGAAGTGTATCGGGACCAGTATGTTTACATCTAGCAAAATGGTCTATAACATCTGGCAAAAATTCAGATTTTAAAACTAGATTTTACACTTTTATCATACATGCTGTATATGTTTTTTTCCTGTGTTTGTGTCAAGCAGGGAAATCTTACAGAGCAAGTCACTTCATTCAGCCCAAGCTTAGCCAATCACAACTCTCCTTTAAAGATCTCCATATGGACCCAGACTCAGGCAAGGTACAAAACTGCAAAGCACACACTAGCTACATTTACTAAGATTTTAAAAACAAAGTACATAAATATAATTTATATAAATATATCTTAAAAATCCTGCAATTATTTGATGATACATAATAAAAACAATAATATTGTAAAGTATAATTACAATTAGTAGTCACAATTTAAAATTGTAAAATGTTTTCAATTTTCCAGCAGCTGCTAGTCTAGTCTTCAATGTCACATGATCCTTCAGAAACCATTCTAAAACAGAAACCGTGATCCTTTTAATTAGCAATGACACATTCAATTGTTCAAAAGTGACAGTAAAGACATTTATTTTATTAAAAAAGTTCTGATTTCAAATCAGATCTGTTCTTCTGATTCATAAAAGAATCCTAAAAAAAAATCCATAAAAATATTTAGCAGCAAAAATGTTTTTTATTTTTAACATTATTAATAATTGAGCACCAACAGTAATTGAGCAGCAAATCAGCATATTAGAATGATTTTTGAAGGATCATGTGACACTGAAGACTGGAGTAATGATGCTGAAAATGTACCATTGCCATCACAGACATTTTAAAATATATTAATATAGAAAATGGTTATTTTAAATTGTAATAATGTTTTTCAGTTTTACTGTATCAAATAAATCTTTAAGACATAAACATAAAAAAATGTAATTATTCCTAACTTTTGACAAGTATATATAGGAAGACAGAATATGTATGTGTGTATTTGTCCAGGTTCACAGATGCCCATCTAGAGTGAGTTTAACCCTGACCCTGTGGAGCTGTCGAATGATCCCACCCCCTGGGGTCGGGTTACAGGTGCTCAGCAGGCATGTTCGGCTCTGTGCATTTAACGGAACCCAGGTAACACATACACACACACAGTGCTGCACCTACAACCAGAATGACTGCCCCTTTATAATCGTAAAGGTGACATTTGCATACAAATGTTTTGTGGAAAAGCTTGAATAATGATTTCTGATTAGATTCTGACATCACGTGTTGCTCATGTGGAACAGTAATCAGGGTGGAACCAACCTAAAACAAATAACAAAGCATCATGGGATTAACAGATGGGGTGTTTGAATGAATACAGTTTCAATCCAAAAGCATGAGTGTAAAATACTACAGCATATTTGAGTCTTGAGTGTGAACAGTTTAATCATTTTATTACTTGGTATCTGTACAGTATTTGTCTTTCACAACACTGTATGTTATGTCTACACACTGTTAGATATTAAGTAGAGTGTTATGGTGTAATGCCCAGCGTTTATTGTGCACAGTTCACCTTTCCTTTGACGTTTCTGAATGAGTCACTTAAGTCATTGTAAACGGCTGAACAATTCTAACGCACATTCAATACCGATTTGTCTTCTCAACGTTTATTGTAAACAGGTGTCGTGTGACACAAATGCAGTGTACATGGCGCATTGTTTCTCGCAGTCTTTGTTTTACCTGTTAAATTTACTTTCAAATTTTCCTTGTCAGGTTTTAAGTAACATTCACACAGTCAGAGCCACTTACAACTCCAAGAGCCCAAAGACCTGGAGCTTTTCTCCACGGGTAAGACTAAACTACACTTAAACACGTGCAAACGGATGTGGGATTTAAAAAATATTTTAAAACTAGAAATAAACAAAGTTTTAAGATTTTGAAACTTGAATTTTTTTTTTGCAAGTGTGCACATCCAGTAGGCAAAAAGCTCAATGTTGGTGCTCCACCACACAAGAATATGATATAAAAAAAAATCAAAGTAGGCACACCACAGCTTCAGAGGTCAAGAAATATTTATGTCCTCACCACAGGTGACGTTTCGAGCTTAAAAGCTCAAAACGTCACCTGTGGTGAGAACATAAATATTTTTTGACCTTTGGAGCTGTGGTGTGCCTATTTTGATTTGCACCATAGACATTTCACAAATTGTGATGCTGATAATATAATTTGTAATAAAAATAATAATAAAATAATAAAAAAATACAACATTTTCACTAATCTAATAGTTTATCCGTATTTTTCCTTGTGCATGTATTTCAGATGACTGGGATGCTGCCCTGTCTGCTGGATGGAGACTGTTTCCTGCGTTGTGATTCTGAATCTCCTGATCTTGGAATTCTGTTTGAACTGGGTGTAACCTACATAAGAAATGTAAACAACTATTTCTTGCAATAAAAATTCTTATCGTTTAAACACTCATATGAAAGTACCACCCAACCTGATCAAAGAGGACACAGCCTTCATCTAACCTCAGAAAGACAAAAGATCACTTATCTATTACCCTCTCACATATTTCCATAAACACACCCAGTGATCTCTATTAAAAAAAAGTAGCTCACCCAAAAATAAAAATTCTGTGATTTACTCACTCTGGAGTCATTCCAAACCTGTATGGGTTACATTCTTCTGCAGAACACAAAAGAAGACATTTTGAGTAACACTGAAAACAATTATGGAGTTCATTGACGTCCATTGTATTCCTCAAAATAATAACAACAGTAAATGTAAATCATGACACCATGTTCATTTTTGGGTGAACTATCCCTTTACTAATGGAAACAAAATTATAGTATCCAGCAAAAATCTTCTTCCGCTGGAGTAACGGGGTTCTTTGGTAAAAATGTTTGTGCTCTCTTTCAGTCCACAGGAGAGAGAGGAGACCTCAGCTGTGGCTGGGCGTTTCTTAAACTGTTTGATGAAAGCGGAGCCCCCATTGCTCTACGGTACACACTAATTAACTTATTAGATTATAACAGATGCATGCATTGTATTTTTTCTTACATACTTACTCACAAACTATATGCGTGTGTGTGCAGGACACAAGAGCTCACTATCCATGGTGGCACGCCATTTGAGAAAGACACTGATATGGATACCACATCTACCAAAAGAGGCAACATTCTTTTACAAAAATACACACGCACACCAGGGCTGTTTCCTACGTGGTGGCAACAGAGGCAGTGTCTCCTCAAAATATTGGATGAGAAAAAATTTTGTAGTACAAAAATAAAACAACGCCAATACAGTATTACAAAATTTTACATTAAAAAGTGTGTAAACACTTAATTTTTGTCCAACAGCGACACCATTTCTCATCTCCCCTGAGCCCATTGAGTTTTAACAGACCCCTAAGCATACAGTGAGTTTGGTGGGGGGTAAGTGAGAATGAATTAGTGATGGGTCGTTCTTGAACGATTCGTTCATTTTGAATGAATCTTTAATGTGACTTGGGGTGAACGAATCTTCTCGGGGAGTGATTCATTCAGTCACGCATGCGCAACATCCTATTGGGCTCTGTGCTGGAATTAGCTTCGAGTCTTCAGGTTTTTGGATCAATCAATTTTTTTTCCGGCTCACACTGCATTGGTTAAGCTTATAGGGCTGTCACGTGATGAACGTGAGGTGAGGTGAGCTAATCATAGACTAAAGACCCAGGTAAACAATGAATTCATCTTTTCTGTTTCTTATAGCATTATAGTTTTGTCTTGTTTGTAGTGTGATCAATGTTTGTGTAAGCAGTAGATGTGTTAGGGAAGTAACACGTAACATTTTTATTATATTTTGCTAAAATGAACGAAATGACTCGAAAAAAGATTCGTTTATTTTGCTGAACAAGACTCCAAGGTCAGAGTCGGTAAAATGATCTGAACTCACTAGAATGAATGGCGGAAAGTCACATGAGAGGAGGCAATGCCTCCATCATGATATGATTGGATCGGCTATAACTGGTTCATGCAGTTAAATCCCGCCTCTTGTGTTTGCGCACATTCACGAATTAGTCTGAATCAGTGTTGCCAAGTCTGCTGTTTTCCCACGGAATTGGGCTACTACTCCACACTGTTGCTGCAGGTTGTTTTTGATGTCCACAGGTTAAAGTGACCCCAATAACATAATTTTTAGCCCCTGAAATGCTAGTTTTGAGTAGCAGTTGGGGGGGGGTTGTTGTGAAAACCTGGCAACCCTGGTCTGAATGAACAATATAATGCCGTTAATGAGAAGACTAATTTAAAAACGTAAGTGAACAACTCACACACTTAGATATAACCACTTTGTTAAGAAATGATGAAATGGCATGAAAACATGATCTGTGGGAGAATAACTGAACATACGTTCATAAATAATATATATTGTTGAAATTATTACTGCCTTAATGCTTAAAAACACTAACTTGATGAAATTCATACTTGGGTTTTAATAAATAGAATACTGATTACATTGTTAATGTAAAAATATTGTTTTCTTTCTTTCTTTCTTTTTCTGAGTAATGTGAGTAATGTTTGTTTAACCAAGAAAATGTGACTGAGATGCAAATTTTCATTTGATTAAACTCACACACATATATACAAATTGATTTCTTCCTCTGTTCTCAGGATATCCCACTGGTGTGTTTCAGCAGATGTTGCTGTCCAGGAAGATCCCTAAACTTGTTGTTAAACTCAAATCAGTAAACACACGCAGCAGAGAGCTTCTGAAGTAAGAATGCCTACACACTACACTAGAATATATATTCATTTTTTGAAGTTTGGGTCAGGAAGATTTTTAAAATATTTTTAAAAAGTCTCTTATGCTCACCAAGGCTGCATTTATTTGACCAAAAATACAGTAAACACAGTAATATTGTTAAATGTCAATAAAATTAAAAAATACAACTTTTTTAGTTTAATTTATTTTAAAATTTAATTTATTCTTGTAATGGCAAAGCTGAATTTTCATCAGCCATTACTCCAGTCTTCAGTGTCACATGATCCTTCAGACATCATTCTGATATGCTGATTCGGTGCTCAATTATCATTTTTAATGTTGAAAACAGTTATGCTCTCATTTTTGATCAATTTAATGCTTCCTTGCTAAATGTAAATATATATTTTTTTTTAAAAAAAAGATCCCAAACTTTTAAACAGTTGCTTAGATTTTTATTGTCAGCTGTAGGGTTCCAACAGTGTTTTTGTTACTTCATTTTTTCCCCCTATATTTTATAAGTTTGCTTCCAGACACTATAGTAGGAAGTCTGTCCACATTACATCTCCTGGCAACATACAGGCAAATACTCGCTGATGCTCTTTTATTGGACAGAGTCACCATGTACAATGCAGGTAACACACACACATTCCATAGGATCTTCCTAGTTTTGTCTTTGTGCTTGATGTGTATGTAATGTGTATCTGAGGTTTCTGTCACATCACAACACTAAATATAATTGTTTTGGTTAGTAAAGGTCAGGAAATAAAGCAAATGTAAATGTTAAACGTAAATGGAAATGAGAATGTAAATATCTTGGCTCTGTGTTCTACCTAGATCTGATCTGCAGCTCGGTTCTAGCGACCTTCCCTGAGGTTCTAGATCAGCCAGACCTGATGGATGCATTTAGGGTGAGACTGCTCAAACAAAACGCAAAACGCACATTTTTACTCACCATGTTCTCATTTAGTAAACAATATTTAGTTTCTATATATAAAAATAACTATAGCTACCACCCTGTACCTGAACTGTACCTTTAAAAGATTTTTTGCATTTTTAGAATGTATTAAAGATTATACTGTTATTAAAACTGATATTATTATTAAATATAAGATTATTTTTGAAATGATTAAACATTAGAATAATATGAATTAGTAATTCTTTAACTATAAAATAAATTATTGTTAAAAATATTTTATTTCTACATTGATTTGAGGACATAACCGAAGGGAATTTTTATTTTTGTCTAGTTAAATTAAAGGGATAGTTCACCCAAAAATGAAAATTCTGCCATTAATTGCTCAGCCCTCATGTCGTTCCAAATCCATAAGACCTTCGTTCATCTTTGGATCACAAATTAAGAGAATTTTAATGAAATCCAAGAGCTTTCTGACCTTGCTTACACACCAGTGCAACTGACACGTTTAAGGCCCACGTTTATCAAAAATATCTTAAAATATCTAAAATATCTTAAAGGTCTTACGGGTTTGGTACAACATGAGGGTGAGTAATTAATGACAGTATCTTTTTAATTTCTGAGGGCAAAAATATAGCATCATGTACATTGGGGTATAATGTTATACATGGGGCAGATGTTATAAAAAGTACTTAACCTCAAACCTGATTTTACAGAAATCATGGGCGGAATCAGAAAGTAACCTGAGAAGATCTGATAAGGTACAGCTGAGTATGTGTTAACGTCACTCGATTGCCTCAGTACTATTTCAAAGTATTTATTCATCCTGTTTACATGCAATGTGTGTTTCTGTGTATTTCAGAGGGATATTAAGGTGTTAAAGCAGATGTTTGTGAGCGTTTATATGGGCAGCGTGTTTCCATTATTGTACTCTGCTGAAATGCCTGCTCCCTGCTGGGCAGATGAGGGAGTGGAATCTCAACGTGCTCGTATCATCTACAGCCCTTCCCAAAAACCCTCAGTGGAGGCTCTGCTGTCCTCTCAGTGTTCTCATCAAGCCTTTGACATCACACAGGTGACCTATGACCTCATCAGCACTGCCCAGCCCTGAGTCCAAATAAGTGTCCAAATAAGAGTGTATTTTTTAGTCTTTTAAAAATGTGTATTTAGATAATGAACATATAAATAAAACTTTTTAGTCTCCCATACCCAGCCTAGAAAGCTTATTCAAGTTATGCTGATGAACCATACCGTACATACAGTATTTGCCCATGTGATTGTTTTCTTCTTCCATGTATTTGTAAAGCATCCCACAACTGCCCGTACCTTAAATAATGGTCTATTTTTAAGAACCACACCTCTTAAATACAACTCCTCCCTCTTTCTTTCTCTGATTTTGTTTCTCACACAAATCTATAACTACATGGTTTAAGTACACACCTCTGTCTTTAACACAAGCCTCTTATCTGAACATATTCCACTCCTTCAAAACAAGTCATACACTTAGAAACCTGTTCCCTTTCTTTCCGTGTCTGACACACCGCCTCGCCCAGCCATCCCGAGGCGTGGTGTCAGATGCTTATAAAGATGGAGAAATGAATCAGCATTAATTGTTCTGAAAAAAAGATTTACCGTAGTATCGCTGATGGATAGAGGTGTGATAACATGCCAACTGAATGTTTAATGTCATACTGCGTTATGTAAGCTACCTGCTCACACATAACATGTTTCTGAATCACAACCAGCACATAGTAGACATTGAGGGGATATGTTCCCGCAAGATCCAAATAGTGGTTAATCAATATGGGTTACATGGTTTCACTTGGTGAGGTACTGGCACTACCTGTTGCTATTTTTACCACAACACAACTCATAATAGACAACTCAGAAAATAAAAAACTGATATGATGCCACATTGTGCAGCTTTTGGTTGTTAGTTTCAGTCTAAGGGCAGCAAGAGAAGCGATGTTAAGTCACGGGCGCCAGGGGCTACGCTTATATCCATCGCCACCTATAAGCTCTTTCAGTAGCTGTGGTCTTCCTATCAGTATTTTATTTTCCGAGTTGTGCGGTAAAAATAGCAAGTGAGTGCAACCATTTCACGTCATCAAAATAATGGTGCCCCCCCATACTCTAAAATATGTATAAAACAAAGTGGATTTTTTAAATAACGCAAATCTTTTATAGGGTTTCTACTACATATTTCAGTAAGAGACATCATTTACATTATCATATGGTAATCATATGGTTTTGTTGAACAAAACTGTTAAAGGGGTCATCGGATGCCCATTTTCCACAAGTTGATATGATTCTTTAGGGTCTTAATGAAAAGTCTCTAATATACTTTGATTAAAAATTTTCAATGCTTTTTTAAAACAACACCCTTTTTACCTCATCAAAATGAGCTCAGCAAAAATCTTCTCATTCTAAGGGGTTGTTCCTTTAAATGCAAATGAGCTCTGCTCACCCCGCCTCCCTCTTCTTTCTGTGGAATGACGATCTTGTTTACTTTAGCCGCATTTAGCCGCTAAACTTCCTAACTACCATGTTATAAGGAAAGGCGATCGCAAAAATTCATTAAAAAAAGGCTTATACACACTTCTGCTGTAAGTAAAGCTGGATCATGAATGATTCGCATGAATATAGACGGATATATGTAGATCGGGAGGCGCATTCCCTTCACAATGTAATCTACTGCATCTTCAGCAGCTCAAATGTGGGGAGTAAATGACGACAACTATGTTCATTATTACATCCAGCAACACAACACCTCAATCGCTCAGTTGGAGATATTCTTGTCTAACCTACATCCCTGCTTTAGCATCGAAACAAGGAAAGTTACTGGACTGTTACAGCTGGTCTGAGGTAAGAGCTCATGTCAATCAACTATCGTGGGAGCGGCCTCTGTCGGTGTGACAGCACACCAAGGCTCGATTTGAAAAATGGTTATTATTTTTACAGATTAATTAAAAAACACTGCATGGATTTTTATCATTGTAGGGTAGATTTGTACATACACTGACAACACACATTAATGTTCAAATAACATGTAAAAGTGAACTTAGCATCCGATGACCCCTTTAAAATGTATTATAGACAATAGACCTAATGTACATTATGCATTATAACAAATGCCTGCAGAGGGCGCCAACGGCCTGACAATTGTTTTTACACTTTACTGCGCTTTCAAATGTCCACTTAATCTTTAATATTCGGTCATTTCTTTATGACAGAAAAACTACAGTCACTGTAATTTCTTGAATATGTGGACATAAAAACGTGTAATCTCAGAGTGAGGGTTTAAACTTTTATTTTGACAAAGATCCCTGGTGAAAAAAAACAGCATATGCTGGTAGGTATATTTTGATGCTGGGATGCCGGTTAGGTATGTTTTGATGCTGGTTTAAGCTGGTCCTTTGCTGGTTTATGCACCAAAACATACCTACCAGCATATGCTGTGTTTTCACCAGGGATAATGATGTATTCTCCTGTGCTTGAGTAGGTTTATAAATGATTTACCTTACAAATCTGATGAATACCGCACGTTGTGTTCCCAGATGCAGGTTCATAAACCCAAACTCACAACAACATGCAGAGATGGACAGTGTTGCCAACTTTTTTCAATGGAAAGTAGCTAAACCCCACTTGAAAAGTCGTCAAATGTCGCTAAATGACGTCATACGCTCATTAGCATATTAGCTCATTAGCGTACGTCAGTACGTCGTATTGTCTTGCGGCTCTGTGCTCACATACTGCTATTTAATGCAGCCAAATTCAATAAAACTGTTTTCATTTATATATTTCATAGATATATTGATATATTTTACGGTTTCTTTTGTCAGACAACGGGGTAAATATGAAATAATGACTGAAACGCGGCCCATTAGGACTACATAACCAGCTCTCGAAGATATTTATCTACACTAAAATCGTGATTCATAATCACGACATTGTCTAATGAAATAAAATACACGTACGATTAAGACAATGGCTGTGCTGTGATTTCGGCTATACTTGCATGTCAAATAGAGTTAGAAGCATCAGAATATCTTTTTTTTATCTGAAAGTGCTGCTTCTCTGCCACTCACTGAACAGAGCAGACGCAGATAGAGAGAGAGGGAGAGCGCGCGCGCTGGGAAAGCACGACTTTGCGCTCGCGCGGCAGTACCAGAGAGTCTCATAAACTAAATAGGGTTTGTCCAAGAAGTCGCTAGATTTGTCGCTAGGCGCTTTTTTGAAAAAAAGTCGCCAGGGGGGTCTGAAAAGTCGCTAAATCTAGCGACAAAGTAAGTCGCTAAATCTAGCGACAAAGTCGCCAAGTTGGCAACACTGGAGATGGAGTTTGAGATGCTCCACACATGTAAATGATAACAGCTTGTGTAGCAGCATTTAATTACTGTGAACCTACAGGTATGTAAACAACTAAAGCGCATATATTAAACCTGCATATATTTATTTAACTGAATCATAGCGTTTGTGAATTCTTAACAGCATTATGCTTTGTTATGAATTTTAAATGGGTTATATTTGGAATGCGCCACTTCCGGTATTGTGCCGATTACTCGACGGGCAAAATGCAATCAAGGATTTATTAAAATCGAATACTCTAATAGAATCGAGGAATCGTTGCAGCCCTGCTGCCAAGTGATAAAAAATTGTTTAGTGTAACTAATTTTAGTATTTTACTCAGTATTTATATGGGCTACGTTTTCTGTGTGGTTAGCTTAGCAACATGCTAATGTCTCCACTCCACTATTTGTGCAATAAAAGAATCGTTCACCCAAAAAAGAAGAGTTCTCATTATTCTCATCCTCATGTCATTCTAGCATGATTTTCTTTTTTTTTCTATGGAGCAACTAAAACAGAAATAGTTGAAACATTGTTCAAAATATCATCTTTTTCTCTTTTTGAGAAGTTACGATAGATTTTTTAAATTTAGGTGATCTAATCTAACAAGATGCTTCTGACATAAAACACCAGGACCAAACAAGCTGTAACATTTTCACAACATTATATATATAATTTTAAATTAAAAAACGTTATGAAGAAAAAATTGTTATGTAATATCAAATTATATAATTAATTATGCAAAAACAGTATATGTGTGCGGAAAAAGTTAATTGACCAGGAAGGTATTTTTCCCTGCTGGTTTCTGTCTCCACACTCCCAGTGTTTAATAGAAATAATAGAAAACTGGTTTGACAACATTCCATCTTTTAATATTAACCTGTTAGAATTCCACCCTGTCTGTAAGCATAGAGTTTCTTCCCTGGAAGCTCAGTGCTCATCCAGTCATAATTGGCAGTTGCATGCAAAACAATTCAGTCTCCCATACTTTTTTTAATGCAACACAAACAACTTTTAATGAGTTGTCGTATGACGAGTAAACTTCTTCGCTTCATTGTTGGGGAAAATTTGAGTATTAATGTGTGTCCGGGTGTGTCTCGGGCCTGTCTGAAGGGGTGGGATTCCAGACTGTTCATATTTCACCGCTGCACAGGAAACCCGAGTTAGTAAGATGACACGCCTGGGTGACCTGCTGCTGTGGTGAAAGAAAAGCATTGGAGCCCAAAGTCAACACACACACACACACATAGACATTGTTTGAACAGAGAAGATAGATGTTTGATAGATAAATTATTCCAGATAAATTTAAAAAGAAATTGTGTAAACTCCCACCTCAAGAATAATATAGACTGTACCCGTGTTAATAGTCACTATAGCTAAAATCAAATTTGCGTTCATTGAAGCAGAACAGTGTGCTTTCAGATCAAAACACATTGGGCTTATTATACCTAAAATCCCCTAAATGTTGTTTAGGATGCATGCTCAATTCCTCAACCCTTAGCAAAATACATTAGGGTGCATTTGCATGCTCAATCGCATGGAGCAGTCAAATTAGCTCAAGGTCAAGAAGTTAATAGGTCATCCCTCCTTGGGACTGAATCATTCACCTTGGTGGCTTTAGCTTTATTTTGTGAAATATGAGACATCTTGCATCTGTACTGTTTTCTATGGCTGTTAAGTTTTATTTAGCATAATTAACAATGTGTAAATGCCTTTTTCTTCATCAGAGAATGCCTTTAAAATGGCTTTTTCATAATTTCATAATTGTAACCTAATGTCTAGTGATAGTGACTTAATATAACACAATTCCATTATGTATCTAACAACTGCACTCTAAGAAAGGACCATAAGTGCACTCTATAGAAGCACCCACATTGATGTTTCACATCCGTCTTACCCATATTTTGAATTATGCATTGATTTGTTTTAGGGTTGAAGGAAATGTGTTAACGCATCTTTACGGAAAAGGTACTACTTTATATCTTGCAGTTATGACTTTACTGCTCACGGTGTGGCTTTGTTTTAAAGGAGAAGTCCACTTCCAGAACAACAATTTACAGATAATGTACTCACCCCCTTGTCATCCAAGATGTCTTTCTTTCTTAAGTCGTAAAGAAATTGCGTTTTTGAGGAAAAAATTTTTTTACAGGATTTTTCTTCATATAATGGACTGATATGGTGCCCTGAGTTTGAACTTACAAAATACAGTTTAAAAGAGGCTTCAAACGATCCCAAATGCGGTTGTAAACGATCCCAGCCAAGAAAGAAGTGTCTTATCTAGCGAAACAATCTGTTATTTTCATTAAAAAAATACAATTTAAATACTTTTTAATCACAAACGCTCATCTTGTCTTGCTCTCCCTGAACTCTGTGTATTCTGGCTTAAGACAGTTAGGGTATGTCGAAAAACTCTGAGCGTATTTTCTCCCTCAACTTCAAAAATCATTTCAAAATCATCCTACATCGCTGCAAAAGTACCGACCCAGTCTTTGCAAAGTGAACACCCTTAACAAAAAAGGTAAAACAGCAATAAAACACAATTTCTTTACAACTGAAGAAAGAAAGACATGAACATCTTGGATGACAAGGGGGTGAGTACATTATCTGTAAATTGTTGTTCTGGAAGTGGACTTCTTTAAATGTAGGGTTCTACAGTGCAACCATTTCAGTCGCATTTGCGACTGATTACTGTGTGCGACTATGAAAAAAACATTTAGGAGCACCAGTGCGACTGACCCGATCAGAAAATTTGTGTTTGCGCTGAGGGGAGCTTCAAAGGTTTCTATGTGTTTTTGCAACATTGAGTAATGTATCACAGACCTATCTCACAAATCCTTTCATAAAGTGTAGAGAAGTGTAGTGTAAATAAGAGATTCATTGTGCAGCGTAAAGAGTTTTGTTGATTATAAAGGAACTTCGTGAGATCGCGATGAACTGAGTGAAGATGAGTGATAGCTTTTAAGGGAGTTTTTAAATGAGATATTGATTTAATACAACAGTTGAGTAAACAAGAAGCTAATATTAAGTGACATACACTGTATTACTATAACACTATTGCTTAGTTTTGCTATTTCATCATCAAAAATAGTTTGAAACAAGTCACAACTGAGCCGCAGGCATCTCCATTCAAACACAGTGGTGTTTTGTTTATGAATGAACGTGCGTTTTTAAACAAATCTAGTGAGTTTCAATTTCTTATTCATAAAGACAGTCATTTGCTTTATTCTTGAATGAATCAGCTGTTTGAACGAATCAAATGAATGAATGATTCAGTAATTAAATCAGTGACTTGCTGCCACCTACTGGCAGTTTTAGTTTCATTTTTAAAGTATCTTTTCAGTTATTTAAATCATTTAATATTTCTATATTCAAAATTCTATATTTAAAACAATGATCTCAACATGAATTTATGAATTTGATTGCATTCATGCCACCTCTGAGCTTCATTAAACACATGAAAATACACCTACAAGCCACTTTTGTGTTCTTCTGTGCCACCAGGGTTGCTAGGTTTTCCCAATTTTTCCCAACCCGCTCAATTGCTACTCAAAACTAGCCCAATCGCATTGTGCAGGGGGTCCCCAGGTAAAACTTGCACTCTGGGGGATAAAATACACATTTTATGGATGATTTTCCCTGGTAAAATTTGCATTTCATGGGCTAAATATCAGTTTTTTTAGGTCGCTAATTTGTTGTTTTGTTAATACTTATTTCATTTGATTGGTAACTTCTTATTCTACTTGTTCTTATTGTGTTGTTTTAATTAGAACTTTTAATAAGCTTATAAAATGTAATTTTAAAAAAATGACAAATTTTTTTTAATAAAGTTAGAAAAATGCCATTACAACTGTAAAATTCCCCTGTAAATCACTTTAGGGAGTCATATATCACCTCGTAATGGAAAGGCTCATTTTTAATCAGATTTTTTGATTATTGATTAGAAGGTGCTACTGAAATTTTGACTGTATTCCAAATTTAAAAGAAATGTAAGCGTAGAGCCCTGTAATGTGTATATACATTTTAATTTTTTATTTTCATAGTTACTTATTAAGTAAACTGACTTACATTTAAAAAAAAAAAAAAAAAGGAAAGAGATACTCATAGAGTAAGATGAACTGTGCGGCTAGTATGAATTCGGCTTGTATCAATTCGATGCTTTCGTAGGTCAGCATATTGTAATTATTTTGATTCAACGTTTTAATCAACTGACAGTTCTATTGTTTACACAGCAATGGTGAACCGTGGCTACCAGTAGAAGCAAAAGAAAAACACATCATTCATAAAAATTTCATGTCATTGTTACCTTTGGTAACCAGATCAGAAGAGAAACAAACAGGCATTGTTTGGAGCTGTGCAACACTACGAGTGTTCCCATGAGCAACCAGGTGTGTGTATGTGTGTCTTCATCAGACACAAGATCCACCAGCCACTCAGACAAAGTTAAATTTCTGTAAGAGCCGATCTGTCCGACACACAGCCTCTCACCCTGGGGAAAGAGAGAGAGTGTTTGTGAGTGTTCGTGTGTGTGTACTTGTTTTTGCTGCATTGTGGGGACCAAATGTCCCCACAAGGATAGTAAAACCTGAAATTTTTGACATTGTGGGGACCGGCCTGCGGTCCCCACAATATTAAAAAATAATTAAAAATAGTAAATGATGTTTTTCCGAAAGTGTAACGATGCAAACATGTTTTCTGTGAGGGCTAGGTTTAGGGTTAGGGTTGGGTTAGGGGATAGACAATATCGTTTAGTCAGTAGAAAATCTATAGAAGTCTATGGAAAGTCCCCACTGTGTGTTTGCAGACATCTCTCTCCTGGATTGCACAAGCCAGTGAAACCTTACATTTTATCAGTGAAACGCATTATATTTACAATGCGCACACACACACACAGGCTTGCTGTTGGATGTTTAACAGGCTCTGGTGTAAACTAAGCACTAAGCTCCCTGGATCTGATGGTTAAACATTCACATGAATTGTTATCTGGAACAGAAGCACCTGAAGGGTTTTTGTTTTATTTGTTAATTTTTTTCAACTAACTCAGAGGCTGCTTCTAATGTGTTTTCCCTCTGGGCAAAAGTGTAATATACAATTCTGCTAATGCATCTCAAGTTAACTTTCAAGTTAAAGCACATTATATAAATGTTTTTGAATATCTTTTAGATGCTTAGTTAACCAGTCAGATTAGATCTACACTGAAAATTGCTTTTGCTGCTTGTTTGTTTTACGTAATGAGCTCAACTCATACATTTTGTCCTAACTTAATTTCATTGTGTTTAAATATATGTAAAATTGAAGTTTACATAAACCATTTGTATTGGGATTACATGAATCATTTTTGTTCCATTAAGTGAAACTGGGAAGTGGATTTTTAGTTTTCAGCATGCTTTGCATAGGGCTGCATCAAGAGAGCAAATGTTGAAAATAAGTTGTCTTATTGTTTTTTAGTTGAAGGGAAAGACCAGTTAATGTTTAATGTTCAGTTATGTTTGGTATTTAAAACCATTTTTGCTGTGCAAAAACTGTTTTGTGCTGTGAAGGTTTTTTTTTTGTGGTTACCATTGTGCTGACTTACAAATGCTGTTCTAGCCACAGAAACAAAAATGAATGTCAAACACAAACTAAAAAACAGACTAATAAAAAAAAATGTATGTTTCAATTTAAGATAAATACATTTTTGCAACCACCTTAAAGGATTAGTTCACTTACCCCCATGTCATCCAAGATGTTCATGTCTTTCTTTCTTCAGTCGTAAAGAAATTAAGGTTTTAGAGGAAAACATTCCAGGATTTTTCTTCATATAGTGGACTTTTTTTAAAGTTATATTTTTGGGCTTTTTTGTGCCTTTAATGGACAGGACCGTAGACAGGAAAGTACTGGGTGGAGAGAGGGGAGCGGGAGTGGCAAAGGACATTGAGACGGGATTCGAACTCGGGTTGCCGCGAGCACAGTTAGTGTATATGTCGGCACACTAACCACAAGGCTGTTGGCGCTGACCATATAGTGGACTTTAATGGTGGCCAGGTTGAAGGTCCAAATTGCAGTTTCAATGCAGCTTCAAAAGGCTCTTTGCTACGTAATCACGCACACGTGAAATACCAACCCAGTGTTTACAAAACAAACGTGCAAAGAAAGTCAAACGCCATTTACAAAAAAAGGTAAAACAACGTCGGGCGATTTTGAGGTTTGAGGAGAAAATGAGATGGAGTTTTTCGCCCTTTCCTGCCTTTCTGAACTGAAGTACACAGACGAAGAACTAACCACACGTGCAAGATGAGTATTTGTCATTAGAAAGTATAGAAATTTAAATTTTTTTTTAGAAAATGACAGATCATTTCACTAGATAAGACCTTTATTCCTCAGATGGGATTGTGTAGAGCTCTTTGAAGCTGCATTGAAACTGCAATTCGGACCTTCAATCCATTGATCCCCATTGAAGTCCACTATATGGGGAAAAATCCTGGAATGTTTTTCCCAAAAACCTTAATTGCTTTCCAACTGAAGAAAGAAAGACATGAACATCTCGGATTACTTAGGTATGAGTAAATTATCAAGATTTGTTTTATTCTGTAAACGAACTAATCCTTTTTATTTTTTAATATGCTTCCAACATTTTCCTACATCGAGTCAAAAATACGTCTCACTTCCTTAAGTTAATGATGTCATCAATCTGACTTTGCATTACGTCCTGCAGCACCTGGACAGCTCGCACACTTACATTATGCTTAGATACCAACACCATGCTTTCAATTTGTAAATATATACAGATTTTAATTTCTTTATTTATTTGAAGTTAAACAAAATATACTTATAGTCTAACAGAGTTTCAATAAAAACATCTCTGTGGATTGTGGCTGTATAAATGTAAATACAGCAAGCCAATCAAGCATATTATGATGTTGTTTCCATTTTAAGTTAACCTAAAACATTTTAATATAATAATAATAATAATATAATATTATATATATATATATATATATAATTTCTTTATTTTTTATTTATTTTTTTTGTCTGCACCAGAAAACATCATCATATAAATGCTCTGTTGAGGAAACACTTCATTTTTAAAGATTTCATTGTTGTATTTTGTTGTTAAAACATTCAGTTTTTAGGGATTTTAAATTTGTAATGCTTTGAGGAAACGTTTCTTTGTCTGAAATCTAATCTGACCAGTTCTACATAACACAAAACATGGAATATTTGAATAATGAGAAGTTCAAATAATGCAGAAAACAGGATAGGGAGGGACGTTATAGATAAGGAAAGTTTGAGAAGTCTCAGTTCATCTCTGTCCATGTTTTTGACACCACACACACAATGGCTTCTTCAGTGAGCATGATGCCAAGTGGCTGTAAGATTTTCACTACCATGCCTGATATTCTCTTCATTCCAGAGTTTGTAAGTATGCAATCAGCAAGATCAAATCATACATTCCATTACTACCTTAATTATTTACCACCTAATTGAATTAATCCTGGTGGTCTCAAAGTTGAGATGAGAGACAGAATGAAGCTCAGGGTTAAGAGTATAAAAAGAGACATTGGAGGTGATGGAGAACAACCAGATTAAATGGTGTATGGTGAAACTGCTGCTTTTTTAACATTCTAGTTCATTTAATGTGAGTCAGATGAGTAAAGGCAGTTATTTCCTAAATGTTTTGGATTAACTTTGCTAATCAAACTTTATTGTGTGACACACCTTGTGACAATTATAGATTTTTTTTTGTAAACGTAGCTATGAAACATTAAGAGACTTACGAGAAATGGCATTGTGCTTTTGACAGTCGCTTAAGCGGATAGCTAAAAATTTGTGTCAAAACTAAACCTCAGTGTCAAGAGCACTAAATCCATTCAGTTGCAAGATACAAAACAAGCTATGAATACTGAGAAAGAAATGAATTACAGTAAAATGAAATGATTTTACTACGTTTTATTTAAGAGAGAACTGAGTCTATTTATAGAGCCTACTGTGCTTTATTACAGGGCTTCTCAACTGGTCTATTGTCGCACGGAAGGGGAAATCAATGTTAAAAGCGAATGATAGACAGCAGCTAACCTTATAAACAAGCGTAGTTATGACAGCAAAAAGGGAGGAAAAAACCTTTCCCATATCTTTTGTTGTTGACATCACAAACTGTATCCAATAAAACTCTACAATATCTTGTGGTATTTTAGTGTAACTTGGTAGAAGCTGAATCAGATAGATGCCTATGGAAAGGTTACATGACAATCCCTCATTCTTAAACCATGAAACAACACAAGAGGCAATGACTCTAAAAATGCAACCAGGAAGTCAAGACCAAAATGAATCATTTTAAGAATTTTTTTTTTGAGTCATTAATGTTGTTAGTGTTAATTTGATCTAAATAAAATAATGATACAGTATTATGTAAACCAGCACTTTTTAATACAACCTCTATAGTTACACCACCTCTAGTGTTTTATTTGCCAAAAAAAATCCTTAATTTAATGCAACAAGCAAAGACTTGTGCATCTAAGTCATTGTCTGTGTGAATTGCATAGTTATGCATTTTTGAAGAACCTGATAGTGTCACATCACTGATCAACATGTTGACATAAAGGCAGAACATTTCCTCCAGTTAAAAGCTATGCAGTGAAATGCTGCCAGATCAGGTGACATCATTTCATAAGAAATTCCTTGCACGCCCATTAAATTAGAAATATCCTGCCTGAGCCGGATGATGAGAGACACTATACATTTAATCCACTCGAATGCTGTATGCAAACTGCTGTGTGAATGAGACAGTTTGAGATTCTTTTATAAAATACTGTTTTTAAAGGAGAAGTCCACTTCCAGAACAACAATTTACAGATAATTTACTCACCCCCTTGTCATCCAAGATGACATGTCTTTCTTTCTTCAGTCGTAAAGAAATTATGTTTTTTGAGGAAAACATTTCAGGATTTTTCTCCATATAACCCTTGACAAAAAAGGTAAAACAGCAAAATAGGGCGATTTTGAAGTTGAGGGAGAACATGAGATGGGAGTTTTTCGATATACCCTAAGTATCATGAACCGGAACAAAAACAGAGTTGGGGAAGAGCAAGACAAGATGAGTGTTTGACATTAAAAAGTATATAAACTGTATTATTTTTATGAAAATAACCGATCGTTTCGCTAGATAAGACCCTTCTTCCTTGGCTGGGATTGTTTACAACCGCATTTGGGATCGTTTGAAGCCGCATTTAAACTGCATTTTGGAAGTTCAAACTCGGGGCACCATAGCAGTCCATTATATGAAGAAAAATCCTGAAATGTTTTCCTCCAAAAACAAAATTTCTTTACGACTAAAGAAAGACATGAACATCTTGGATGACAAGGGGGTGAGTACATTATCTGGAAATTGTTGTTCTGAAAGTGGACTTCTCCTTTAATTCCATGAATCAGTGTTGCCAAGTTTAGCCTTTGGAATGCGATTTTTAGCAGGGGAACCCCACCAAAAAAAAAAAAGTGTATTTTACCCCCAGGAATGCATTTTTACCAGGGGACCACCTCTGAAACATGATTGGGCTAGCTCTGAGTAGAAATTAGGTGGGTTTTGTTATGAAAACCTGGCAACCCTGCCATGAATGTAACCAGCTGTTTAATAATGTGTGCGTAGTGTTTGTAGGCCTATACACATGTATTTGTGTTTTTATATGAGGGACTTTTTTTTAAGGTGTGCTGTGTGTTTGTTTGTTCCAGGTGTTTGGTGGATTGGTGTGGACCCTAGTGGCCTCCACCAAGGTGGATCCAGCAAATCCTCAGGGCTGGGTCATGTTTGTGTCTCTTTTCTGCTTCCTTATAACAACTCTCTGGTTCATCATATTTATTACCGGCATAAACCAGAGCAACATCTGGCCTGGCTTGGTAAGAAACATAAGTTTGTCATTTTACCATGTTTTTTGTTCATAGGTTTTGGATGGTAATAAATACAATATTATTACCATGGTAGTCTCCAAAACCTATGACTAAAAACCATGGTAAAGCCACAAACTTATGTTCCTTTAAAAAAAAAAAATCTCTGGGATATTACCACATAGCACCACTACAGTACTTTTTTGCATAGGTCCAAAGTTAAAAGTTTGGTTTCTCAGACCAACATTAAATCAAATGTAGACCTAGACTATGACATTTTAATGTGTTAATAAGAGCATTACATCATGAAAAAATGTCCTGTACATACACTTTCACTTATGCTCTGTCCTCAGGATGTGGGATATCATGCTATCGGCGCATCTTTTTATCTGAGTGCTGCAGTGATTTTGGCTAATGTAACCATCAGAAACCAAGAATCAGTAAACTACAAGCTAGACATTGCTGCTGTGGTAAGACTCAATCATCATAGATAATGACATGTTTTCCAAAATACAAAATAAATGAATTAATTTGCACCGATCATACAATTTAAAGTTTACACCCCTTTACTCTGAAAGGAATAGTTCACCCCCCAAAAAGTTTTCTTGGTAATGGAGCTTCCAGTGTGCACATATAAATTTGACAACTAGACACAAAAAATAAAAAATAAAAATAAAAAAGTACAAAGATAGGTTAAGCAGTGAGGTTATGTCAGAAAATATTTAAGGATTATGTACGTTTACTGTATTATGAATGATAATATGAATAAATACTGTAAATAGGCATTAATTTACAGGGTATTCTACTAAACATTGAGAGTATTGCACTGAGGGGGACCTTGGGAGTCATCTAACAGTTCAGTAAGGAGATGGCCTGTGGGGAGAAGCTGTTTTTGTGTCTTGATATTCTAGTGACTAATGTTCTGAGTTGCCACTTAGACAGTAATTGTTCATATAGGTTGTGGCCAGGGTGGGTGGAGTCTGTAATGATTTTCCTGCACCTGGAGGGTGGGCAGGGGAGCACAAATAATCCTTTCAGCAGTCTGGACTGTCTGTTGTAATCTCCTGATGTCTATTTCGATAAGATGAACCAGACAGTTATAGATGACAGTTAATCAAATCAGACAGTTATAGATGACAATTACATGTAGATGAGTTTGGTTCTTCATTGGAACAGAGTTGGAAAAATGTAGAATTACATCACATGCTCTGCTACAGTCCAAACAGCTGATAAAAACATCACAATTATTTATAATACTACAGTCAATCCATTGAGAAATGAGCAAGAACTGTTTGTAAGAAACAAACTCCACTATAACACATTTTTAACTTCTGGATAAAATAAAAGTCCTTAATCCATAATATTGCTTGCTATAGTGAAAAAGAGAAGAAAATATGCACAGGAGAGAAATATGCACAGTTCAAGCACTGTCTACAAGTGAAAATAATAGTTGAATTTATAAAAAATGACCCTGTTAAAAAGTTTACATAACTTGATTCTTAATACTGTGTTGTTACCTGAATGATCCATAGCTGTGTTTTATTTTTGTTTGTTTGTTTAGTGATGAAGTTAAACTGCCTACTGTCCTTTAGAAAAATTCTTCAGGTCCTACAAATGATTTGGTTTTTCAGCATTTTCTGTTTATTTGAACCCTTTCCAACAATGACTGTATGATTTTGAGATCCAACTTTTCACACTGTGGACAACTGAGGGACTCAAATGCAACTATTACAGAAGGTTCAAACGCTCACTGATGCTCCAGAAGGAAACACGATGCATTAAAAGCAGGGGGGTGAAAACTTTTGAATTTGAAAATTAGGGTAAATTTAACGTATTTTGTCTTCTGATAAACATGTAAGTATCTTCTGTAGCTTCTGAGGGGCAGTATTAAATGAAAAAAATATGATATTTAGGCAAAATAAGAAAAATGTATGCATCCTCATTCCGTTCAAAAGTTTTCACCCCCAGCTCTTAATGCATCTTTTTTCCTTCTGAAGCATCAGTGAGTGTTTAAACCTTCTGTAATAGTTGTATATGAGTCCCTCAGTTGTCCTCAGAGAGAAAAAAATGGTTCTCAAAATAAAACAGTCATTGTTGGAATGGGTTCAAATACACAAAAATGCTGAAAAACCACAGAATTTTGTGGAAAATGAAGGATTTTACTGAAGAACAGCAGGCAATTTAACTGTTCATGACAAGCAAGGGACTCATGAACAACTATCACTTAAAAAAACAGCTGTGGATCATTAAGGTAACAACACAGTATTAGGAATCAAGTCTATTTAAACTTTTAAATAGGGTCATTTTTATAAATTAAACTATTATTTTCTCTTGTGGGCTATATGTAAATGTCTATTATGTAAAATATCTTATTGAGGTCAGTACTAAATAAAAAATAACATGCATTTTGTATGATCCCTCTTATTTTGGTAAAATAATTAACATTTTGCAGAATCTGCAAGGTGTATGTAAACTTTTGACTTCAACTGTATTATTATATTATAGAAAGGACAACAGGGAATGGACATTTTCATTGGAGGAAGCCTGACTATGTATTATGGGTTCTTTATGTATTATGGACTGTTTTAACCAGAAGCAACAGTTTAAAGTAAATGCCTTAATAATTAATTTGTTTATTACAAACATGCAGTGTTTCATTTCACATGATGTTGGATGGATTACTCGTGGATTATTGTGATATTTTTGTGTTGTAATGCTAAATTTCTCCACATCTATTCAGATGAAGAAGCAAACTCATCTACATCTTGGATGGCCTGAGAGCAAACTAATATTCATTTTTACTTTGAACTATTCTTTTAACATATGAAATGTACTTTAAACTTTCCGATTACCACATTACAACTAAAACACATTGTGTTTGGATCTAACATAAGTAGCCAGATTATTTAAGGCCTAAACATAATGATAATGATGGATGTGATTTAAGTGGAGCTTAGCATAAGGCTTGATTGCATTTCATTTGTTTGCAGGTGATGGCGTTTATTGTCACATTACTGTACTGGATTCATGCAATCCTCTCTGCTCACCGATGGAAGTCCTCTTGAACTTTTGAAGTCCAATTTAGAGCTACAAAAGAGAAACATTAATTCAACAGAACATCACTGCCAAATCCATATGAACCAAATAACTGACTACAGATCAACTGAGATTGTTTTTATAAAGCTATGCAGATGTGCAGAACAGATTTTTACTTATTGTTCCATTTCTGCTGTTTTATACAATATCTAAATCATTCATCACTAACATCTGAAGATGATTTTTTTATAAATATTAAGTTGTTTCCAGTTGAATACACAGTGGTGTAATGTCATTGCTGGATGCTGTTTTTAAATAATAACCAGATGATGGCATCATCTGTAACCTGATACAATGTAAAAAATTTAGTTTTACAAAATAATTTTGGCAGCTGTGGTTGCCAGAATAATTGTGTAAAATATATGGAAAAACTGTACATTTTAAAGTATAAAACTGTCATCTACAAACAAGAAAATTTGAATCTAAGCCAGTAAATTCAACAACACCCACTGCTAATAAAATCTGTTTTGTACCTTTAATACATACTGACATCCACTACAAAAATACAGGTGGTAAAAGAGGAAGCCACATGAAGATTAAAAAATTATCACAAGCAGCTTTTTCACAAGCTGAAGTAGAAGTGAGTCATTTCTGAAAACACAAAACATCATCATGTTAAAACACGACACTTAAATACTGCAAAAAAAAAACAAAAAAAAAAAAAACATTAATTAAATGACTGAGGATGTAACCTAAAACCCAAATGTACATAACTGATAATAAAAACGATTAAGACACATGATTATTTTAACAAAATACTTTTAAATGTGGAGTGAATTCTGGGAATATTATTTTACAGTTTTTGAATGTAAACTATATGTTAATTTGTTATTTTTTATACCGTATTTCCCTGTATAGTACATAAATAAATAGATTTTTACTTTTAGGAACTGATTAAGTGGAAAAAGTGTGAATATCTGTAAAAGATATCAGCCAAACTAATTTTCTCAACAGGAAACCAACCAACCTCAGACCAATCAAGAGAATATTAGAAATAGATCCTTACCTCAACTAGCCATCTAACCAGCAGAATATCAGGAACACACCTCCTACTTTTACCTGCCACCCATCCTAAGCAACCAACAATACGATTTTTGATGAGGTGCTCAGTATGAAACTAGGAGGAGAGATATGTTTGCAGTGCTTCTGTATGGCCAAATACTTCCATTCTGCAAAAGATAAGCAGATAATTAGATCTTCTTTTCTGAACTAAAGTTTACCTGAAGTTGGCATTCTGGTCTGATTTGATGTCCATAAATGAAATGTAGCTTTGTTTGAGCTGTAAAAACAAACATAAACAATGCAACAAAAGATGTAATTTCACATGGGTCAAGTTCCTACAAGTGCTAGGCCTACTGATTAATGGACCTTACCCATATTTGATACGTTTATGTTAAGTTATGATGTAGCCATGTTTTAAAACTATGCTCTTGAAGAAAGAGGACACTTCTTGTTCTTATCGAATATACACCTAAAATGTTGCCACACTGTTAGCCTAACTGTTTTTGACCCCAACTTCATTCACTCCGCAAACATTTTCCCTTCCACAAATACTTGGTCAGTCGAGTGTTTCTCTGTATTTGCGAACACCTGAGCTGACTGACCTGTTCAATATTACTCAACCTGTTGCCACACTGCACCCATATAAACAAAGCACCGGCGTTCCTCAACCTCACATCCCGCTCAGTGAAAGTGGAACGGCCCGCTGCTCTCCTCACTGAGGGTGTGTCCTTACGGAAGTTTAAGTAAATGGGAGAGCAGGTTTTTCAAGTCTCCAGTGGACATTGAAAAGACGAGCCCGTGGCTCCGTTACTCCACTCATTCTTCTAGAGGATAGCGGAAGCGCGACCATGGCAGCGGCCACCCAGCAGATGTCGAGTCTGCCCAGCGGACTCCGGATCTGTAGCACCGTACCGGACATCTTCTACCTGCCCGAGCTGGTGCGTGAACGGAATATTTTAATGCTCAAAAATGACCATAGGGATTTAACATAGGTTTATCTGGTTATTGTAAAATAACCTTGTTATTTTGGACAACTAAAACAGTGCAAGATGCTTTTAGAGTATTTGTGTTTTTTTTTTGTTTTTTTTTTAATTTCGTCAATTTTTTTTTAATCATTTTCATTTTTGGTAATTTTTTTTTCTATTTAGATTTTTCCTGTATTGTAAGGTGGTTGTTTTTTTTGTTTTTTTTTGTATTATTATATTACCATTTAAAGAAAAAATGGAAATAGGAGGAATGCAAAACGGGCGAAATAGCTAAAAATCACTATTTTTTCTTTAAACTGTAATAGCATATAATTATGGAAATTTAGAAATGTTTTGAAATGTAAAAAATGTAGACGTTTAGAAATGTTTGTAAAGATAGAGTACGCTTATTTGACTAAAATATTTCTATTTTGGAGTAAAGATTTCTATAGTTCCAGGAAAAATTTGATACGTTACATGTTTTCAAAACATGATGTGTTTGTGTATATACCTACTGGTGGTTCCGCCTCATTTTGTTTTATTTATTTGTATTAAATAGTAGAGTAAAAGAGACGATGGTTATTATGCTTTACTCAAAAATATTTTGTATATAATTATTATTTTAAATTATTAGAAATGTATTGTTTTATTATTATTATTATTATTATTGGATGCAACCGCGGGTTTCTAGTGACAGGAGGTCTCAGTCCAGCACCCCCACAACAGTAGCATTTGACACTGAGGTTAATGAGGGACACACAATACAGTTCACCTACAGAACCCATACGCTTGAATTAACCTGTAAGGATGGATCAAAGAATGGTGTTTGAAAGAAAGAGTTTGTTTTGTGGTTCAGGTTCTTGTCTGAGCTCAGTGTAGGAGCTTTGAAGGGCATGAATGTGAGATCAGGTCATGTATCAGTAACTCAAATGAAAGGCGAGATGAGTCTATGTGTGTTTGGAGGATTAGTGGAACAGACAGAGAAAACAGAAACGGTGTATGAGTCTGCGTGCTTTTTCATCAGCTCCTCTCACTGTCTTAGTTTAATTTGGTCATTTAGACTCAATATATTTAAATGATAATATGCCTCTATAAACACACCTGGTCTTTTTACTCTGTCGGGAAAATTAAGCGTATCTCTGCACACTGTTGATTTAGAAAGACGTTTTTATTAAACGTTTTCTTTGCTGATTCGTGCACTTGGCTGGTGAAATATTATGACATTTTAATGGCGTATTGCACGTTTGTGTATAATTGATTCTGGTCGTGAGAGTAAATTAATCCATGGGTGTGTAAGAGAGAGAGAAATGCATGAATAATGTGTTGTCGTAAGAGGAGAGTAATTGTCGCATCGCATGTTGTTTATAATGCACAGTCAGCCTGTCATAATCACAACATAAACATTATTTAGAGATTAAAAATAACTCCAAAAAGTGTGCTACAATATAACTGATAATGCAATCATTCTGTCATTATCACAAAACAGCCATGCATTTATTTATTGATTAATATGTGGACATACATTGAGGCGAGTTAACATTATCTTAAATCTCTAAAAAAAAAAAAAAAATTGACCACTTCAGAAAATATGTATTGGATACGGACCAATCAGAATCGAGTATTTGAGAGCGTTGTGAGAGACTTTTTTTTGAGGAGCTGTTGTGTATATGTACATTTCAAATAGCCTGTGTTTACCTGTGCTGGCGTGATGAGCTGTAATTATCAGGGAAGGTTTGTATTGTTTATGTACAGAAACATTATGTGGGGTGAGTTTATCATTAACAGGTGTGTTAAGAATGAAGGTATTAAATGGCTAATTATCTAAATTCAAAGGTAAGGTTTGGTTGTGGTTGGTTGCACCATAGATATGCACAAATTACAGTACCACACTGATTTTCCATTTGTAAGTGTGTGTCTGTCCTTCAGGTGTTTGGAGGGCTGGTATGGATCCTGGTGGCGTCTACACTTGTGACAACGGCAAACCCTCTAGGATGGGTGATGTTTGTATCAGTCTTCTGCTTTGTGATAACCTCACTCTGGCTCATCATCTTCATCTGCGGAGCGCACAAAAACAGCAGCGCCTGGGCTACAGCGGTGAGCAGAGAGCAGAGTATTCTGTGTGTATGCGTGTTTGTGTGTGTAATGAACTGGACTTGACAATGTCTTCTGTGTGCAGGACTTTTTTTATCACCTGATTGCTGTTATATTCTATCTGAGTGCCTCAGTGATCCTGGCCTATATGACCATCATCATGAAAGAGTTGACGTTACTGCCTCAGATTCCCTTTAAGTACTACCAAATTGACATCGCAGCTGTGGTAAGGCCAAAATACACAAACTTTATTGGTAGGCTATCTGTAGTCCATTTTTCAAGCTCATTTGTCCTGTTTTTATATTAGGATTACATTTGCCATCATCTAATGCTCACTTAACCTCTAAATAGACTAAGTTTTAACAAATTTTTATAGCTTATTTAACTGAATTTTTACCCTCTCTCCCTCAGGTGTTCTCATTTGTTACCACATTGCTTTACTTCCTCCATTGCGTCTTTTCTGCTGTGCGGTGGAAATCCTTCTAATCAAACAGTTTGAGCAAAAGGAAATCAATTTGATATAAATTGTATAATAAATTGAAAATAATAAACACTGAAAGACCACTGGGACTGAAAGAAGAATGGCAGGGGCCAGTCCTGAGTGCCTGCTACACAGAAACACAAACCACAGCAATCCTGATAGAGTAAACCCACTTATATTTTTTCGTATTAGATCATTCCAGCCTTATTACTTTTCTAATGATGATGCATTCTTATACTTGGGGGAAGGGAAACTTTTTGAAATGCTATCTGTACTAGGACAATGACACTCAGTGTAGATGTGGATGAAGAAATAATGTGGGTTTGTATACTTCTTGTACCTTTGTAATAGATTCATTAATTTTTGTATATTTAGCTACTAAACACTATGAACAATACAATATTTTAATAAAAGAATATAAACTGGACATAATTCCCTGTCTTCCCTCCTGTTTATGTAATGCCTGTATAAATATGACTACATAAATTATGCATTTTCATACAAATCACGCAATCACGGTATTCACTGATATTGAGCGCATTTCATAATGTTTAGATCCCAGTAAGAAAATATACCTAACTACATTAAACCTATGACTGATATGATTGTTTCATTAAAAAAAAAAATGTAATTACCTAAAGTCCCAATGAAAATGGATTCACTAGATCAAATGGAGCAATAGGTCTTAAATATTTTAAAAAATTAAGATTTTAAATAGATCTAAGATTATTTATGTAAAATAAATAAAAAATTATAGATAGCCCCAATTTAACCACTGATTTCACTATAAGAAAAACCCTGAAAAACACAGATGAATCTGTTTTGCATGTTCAAATGAACCGACCAAATGAGCCATACTCTCTAAAATACAAAATAACTACAACAAATTTTGCATTTAATTAATGTTTCAGCTAACTCAATTATAAAGTTGTGTGCAAAACATTACATGTAAAACAGTGATGAGCTATATTAGAGGTCATTCACACAGATTGAGATTTTCCATTGTTTTCCTATGTAAACATGAGCTAGACGTACATGTTTGACTATTGCGCTTGTGTCTTACGCATGACACAGCGTTATAAAAATGCAGAGCTTAAATTAAAAGAAGCTCAACTTTTGAATAAACCCATCTCTAGACATTTTTTTCATGGCCAAAATCCAGTCATTACAACAGGAATTCATGCTATTTTATGTGAGGGCAGAAGATTTCACCACGCAGATTTCGCTCACGTTCAAATTTGTTGCGTGAACTCGCCTTAAAGAGCTAAAGAAAACTGCTAGGATAATAAACAGCAGACCCTTTTGGTCACAACATATCGCTGAAGTTACGCTACTGTGACCGTATACACAAAACATGAGTAAGATTAATGAACTGACACTGAAAGTGGGTTTATTGTAGATTTATTGGTGCTCCTCCAGTTATAAGTCATGTGTAGGTATGTGAGAACATAGTTTCTCTTCATACATTCACTTCCACGCTCCTCTTTCATGGGCTACCAACTCATTTCTGGCGTTATGTAGCATTACAGGAACTTTACTGTGTGGTGAAATGGTAGTTTAACAGCACGGTTTCCAATCCAAGCACGTGCCCCAATGCTCTCCCCAGCAAAAGGTTGTCAGTTTTGCACTAAGAGAGTCAGCCCACAGTACGGTTTGGCTGTACACTACTGTTCAGATCACCAGATGGTCCTCTTAACCCCTGCCCACACTGATCTCTTAACGCCCTGCGAGGCCTTTACGTCAGCCCAGTGTAGACGCGTGTTAGGCACATCATCCTCCACCTCAGGTTCCTTACGGGCACCGAGCTGCGGTTGCGCCACCACAATGGGCAAAGCGCCTTGTTCTGCCCTGAACTCCACGACATTCAGCTGCTTTTTATCAGCTAGATTTTGATGAGTCTCCTGTAGTACAACAAAGGAGAAGAAGTCAGCAGTAAGCCTGAAAATTGCAGTGACACACAGTTTAGAGGGTCATTATTATGTTTGATTAATACTAACAATGTATGAACATTAGTTAACACTATGCTTGACAGAAATGTGGTTCCAGGACTAATGAATGATGTTGATTCCAAAATCATGGTCACTTATTAAAATAACCACTGAGATGTTATATAAAGACTGATTTGCTTGGCTATTGTAGTGTTGTAATCTCACCTGATTGGCCAGGCCGTGGAAGAGAGCCCTAGTGATGTTGAGGAGGTTAACTGAACCATCTACTTTGGCATACATATCCTCTATTCCAATCAGCTTACACAGTGTGATTACTGCCCGATGACAACGCAGACCATAACCTGCAAGAGAGAGAAAACAATGTCTAATATAAGAGAAGGTAGAGTTTTTTTTTTTTTTTAACAACTTTATATACTGGACGTTTTAAACATTTTTACTTGGTCATATTCATTAACTTACTTTTGTCAGTGGAACACAACACAAGACATTTCCTGTTCCCATTGACGTCGACTGTATTTTTTTTCCCAAGTCAATGGGAAAACTGTTTGATTACCAATAATTTTCAAAAAAACTTGAACTCCTCAGTATTACAGTTATGGAATCACATGAGGGTAATGAATAAAAATATTCATTTTTGGGTCAACCATCTCATTAACTAATGATAATATATAAAAAAAAATGCCTTGCAGATACACTGCCGTTCAAATTTGGGATCAGTAAGACTTGTATTACTTTTTAAAGAAGCCTCTTATGCTCATCAAGGCTGCTTTTACTTGATAAAAAATACAGAAAAAAGACAGTGATATTGCGATATGTTATTACAATATAAAATAATGCTTTCTATTTTAATATACCTTAAAATATAATTTATTCCTGTGATGTAAAACTGAATTTTCATCAGCCATTAGTCTTTAGTATCACATGATCCTTCAGAAATCATTTTAATATACTGATTTATTAATATCGATGTTGGCAACAGTTGGGAAGCCAATTATTTTGTTGGAACCTGTGATATTTTCTGAAAGATTCTTTGGTCAATAAAAGGTTAAAATGAACAGCACTTATTCAAAATAGAAATCTAAAAATAGAAATAAAAGTCTTTGCTATCACTTTTAATCAATTTAACATCCTTGCTGAATGAAACTATTATTTTTCTTTTAAAAAAAGTAACTACTTCTGAACAGCAGTGTATATTGTTAGAAAAGATTTCTATTTTAAATAAATGTTGTTCTTTTTAACGTTTTATTCATCAAAGAATCCTGAAAAAAAGGTCCAAAAAATGGGCCTGCAACACAGCGTGGTTGCGCTATGGGCGTCGAATGGGCGTTCGAATCCGGCTTGAGGACCTTTCCCGATCCCGCCCCTTTCTCTCTCCCAATTCGCTTCCTGTCACCTATGATCTGTCCTATCATAATAAAGGCCAAAGATAAATTAAAAAACAAAAAACAAAAACATTAAAAATCCTCCTGATCCCAAACTTCTGAACGCCAGTGTACACTAAAAAAAGTTGTGGAATTATGAGCAAACATTTGTCAATATCATCACAATGCATATTTTTCATCTCGTTTCAAGCTGAAATAAAAAATCCTGTCAACAAATATTGTCATGAGTGAGATTAAAAATGGAGAAAAGAAGGTAAAAGAAAATATGTCCAGGGTAAGTGTGATCCCATGGCTGTGCTCAAGAACAATATTAAACGCACATTACACAACAATGTGACTCTAAATATAGGAAAGGTGAAAGATTATGGTCGCCAAAGTTCTAGGTCCAATCATAACAGTTCCTGCCAGGTTTCATTACTCAATTGTCAGCGGTGAGATGTGGACTCTGAGAATATGAGTCACATCAGAGCTCATAACTCAATTACCATCAGCCCCATCTCAAATCTGAACATCATAATTTCAGCTCTGATGTCAGGAATTAAATAAACCCCAATGTGGCTCAACTGTTTGAAATGACAGTGTTTAATTGGCATTTTTACATTGTCAACTTGCAGTAACACACTGACGTCAAAAGTGATGCATGAAGCCACAAAATTAGAGATATTCCCCCTCAAAATCCAATCCAAGGTGGGCACAGGAAATGTACACTACGAGGATCTGGGGTGTGGTACGTCTATGTGCAAACACGCCCCTGCAAATTCTCTTTTAAAACAAATCATATTGCAAAACACATGATGAGCTCAGTAACATACTTAGAGCTCTGTTAACAAGCAAACTGTGATAGTTTACAGGCGTGTGTGAGGTCAGCGACTCACCTTTGTTCTGTTTTTTCATTCTGAGTGTGGTCCTTTTAAACTTAGACTCGATGTCATGATATACTGCACATGAAGATAGAAAGATTAGAACGATTAGAAATTAACAACAAATATGAGGAGGCTGCAAACTCAGCGTCATAAAACATAAAACACACTTCTACGTAAAACATTTCTTACTATCAGTGTTGAAACGTGTGCTGCTGTTTTGTAAAAACCATGATACATTCTGGCAGTATTCTTTGAAGATTTGAAACTAACTAACATTATAAAAATCTTTTAAGGAGAACTCCACTTCCAGAACAACAATTTACAAATATTTTACTCACCCCCTTGTCATCCAAGATTTTCATGTCTTTCTTTCTTCAGTCGTAAAGAAATTATGCTTTTACGATTGGAGTTTTTCGACATACCCTAACTGTCTTGAGTCCGAATACACAGAGTTCAGGGAGAGTAAGGCAAAACGATTTGAGATTAAAAAGTATTTAAATTGCATTTTCTAAATGAAAATAACCGATCGTTGTAGTAGATAAGACCCTTCTTCCTCGGCTGGGATCCTTTGAGGCTGCATTTAAACTGCTTTTTGGAAGTTCAAAATTGGGGCACCATTGCAGTCCATTATATGGAAAAAAAAAAATCCTATAATGTTTTCCTTAAAAACCATAATTTCTTTACGACTGAAGAAAGAAAGACATGAACATCTTGGATGACAATGGGGTGAGTACATTACATGTGAATCTTTGTTTTGGAAGTGGACTTCACCTTTAATATTACTTTTGATCAATTTAATGCATTCTTGCAGAATATAAGTTTAAAAAAAAAAATGTAGTAAAAAAAAAATTAAGTAAATTACATAGGAAATAGGGTTTGGTGATTAAAAAAAAAATAAAAATAAATAATAATAATAATAATAATATATATATATATATATATATATATATCTCTCATTTCAAGTTCAATGTATGTCTCTGAAATCAATTAAAAGCTTTTTCTGTAATCACAGAAACAATCATTTCTGTGCAGTAATGTAAATTTGATCAAAATGTTCAGAATAAAAATCAAATAATAATATTAATGACCTTGCTTAATTTTATATCTCCAGCAAAATCAATGTTATGAAATATTAATTAATTATCACCCAGCCCTAAAAGAGAGGCTTTCAAAAACACAAATAGTAAAACACAGAACCCATATATTATGTAAATAATTAAAGGAGTAGTTCACTACAAAAATTTACAGATGATGTACTCACCCCGTTGTCATCAAAGATGTTCATGTCTTTCTTTCTTCAGTCGTAAAGAAATTATGTTTTTCGAGGAAAACATTTCAGGATTTCTCTCCATATAGTGGACTTCTATGGTGCCCGCGAGTTTGAACATCCAAAATGCAGTTTAAATGCAGCTTCAAAGGGCTCTAAATGATCCCAGCCGAGGAAGAAGGGTCTTATCTAGCGATATGATCTGTCATTTTCTTTATAAAAAAAAAAAAATTATATACTTTTTAACCTCAAATGCTTGTCTTGTCTAGCTCTGTGATGCGCATGTGTACTCTGTGTAATCAATACATTTAGAGTAGGTCGGAAAACTCCCATCTCATTTTCTCCTCCAACTTCAAAATCATCCTCCATTGCTGCAAGTACCGACCCAGTGTTTACGAAGTCAACATGCAAAGAATAAGGTAAAACAGCGATGTAGGACGACCCGGAGTACACAGAGTACACATGTGCATCACAGAGCTAGACAAGCATTTGAGGTTAAAAGGTATAGAATTTAAAATTTCTTAAGAAAATAACTGATTGTTTCACTAGATAAGACACTTATTCCTTTGGCTGGGATCGTTTAGAGCCCTTTGAAGCCGTTTGAAACCCGTGGGCACCACTGAAGTCCACAATATGGAGATAAAATGTTTTTCTCAAAAAACAATTTCTTTATGACTGAAGAAAGAATAGCATGAACATCTTGGATGACAACGGGATGAATACATTATCTGTACATTTTTGTTCTGGAAGTAAACTACTCCTTTAATCCTGTGACACAGTAGATTCCTTCTCTCAAACCGCACACAAAAGCACACATATACACAAGATTTACGATGTCTGTTTGTTATATGATAGCCAGTGACGCACGTGTGTAACACTCGCACACAAGAGTACCAAAAGAGTACTGTGTGACTCACTTGTATGGTTGTTGTATCTCTCAATGTAGTAGAGATAATGCATGGCTCGGTTTTTTGCCTGTAAAACAAAGCAGAATGTTTAATGTCAAGATGATTTCATTGCAAACTGATCTGGTAGCTCTAACACAAACTAGAGGTTCAAATCTTGTAAGTGTTTAATGGGAACTGAGGAATTATTGAGCTCACAGCCCCGTTCTGTCATTATTGTGCCCTTGAGCAAGTCATTTAACCTCAGGTTGCTTCAGGGGGGAATCGTGCCTGCAATTAGAGTCCGGTATGTGACTTTGGGTACGAGTGAATGATTGTGCATCTGACCGTGGCTTACTTTTCTAAGTGCGGTGTTCTTGTCTGCTGCTTTCCCCAGTGCAAACCCTGCAGAGAAGTGAATAAAGCAGCTCATTAACACTGATTATGGGCATTGTATTTTTACCAGCCACATATTAAACTACTGCACTGTTCTAGATACTCCAGAGCAGAGATGTGCAAAACTGTATATTTACTAAATCAACTAGTCAGCAAGTTTTATACTTTTAATAATAATGAAAAATAATGTTTTTAAATAAATAAATAAATAAATACTACTTCTAAAAAGATAATACTTTTTTGATATGGATTGCATGGTTAATTTCATATATTGCTAAAATATATAACTGTTCAAAAGTTTGGGATCAGTAAGATTTGTTATGTTTTTTTTAAATTCCATTTATTTGAGCAAAAATGCAGAAAAAAGTAATAGGAAATATTATTGCAATTTCTATTCTTTCTATTTTAATATACTTTAAAATATAATTTATTTCTGTGATGCAAAGCTTAATTTTCATCAGCCATGCATTTAATGCATTTAACATTTAACATGCATTTTATGCATTTAGTGTATTTTATTCTGATAATTTTCAATTCCAGTCTCAGTGTCTTACAATTCTTCAGAAATCATTCTAATATGCTGGTTTATTATTAATGTTGGAAACAGTTGTGCTGCTTAATATTTTTCTGAAACCTGTGATACTTTTTCCAGAATTCTTTGATGAATAAAAAATTAAAAAGAACAGCATTTATTGAAAAAAGAAATATTTTCTAACAATATAAGTCTTTACTATCACACTTGACCAATTTAACATCCTCGCTGACCCCAAACTTTAAACGGTTTTGTATATTGTTACAAAACATTTCTATTTTAAATAAATGCTGTTCTTTTTAACATTTTATTCACTAAAGAATCCTAAAAAAAAGTATCACAGGTTCCAAAAAAAAAATTAAGCAGGACAACTTTTTCCAACATTGATTATAAATTAGAATATTAGAATGATTTCTGAAGGATCATTTGATACTGTAGACTGGAGTAATGATGCTAAAAATGTAGCTTTGCATCATAGGAATAAATTCTATTTTAAAGTATATTAACATAGAAAAACACTATATTAAATTGCAATAATTTTTCACAATATTACAAGTTTTTTCTGTATTTTTAATCAAATAAACACAACCTTGATGAACAGAAAAGCTGTCTTTAAAAAACATAAAAAATCTTACTGATCACAAACTTTTGAACGGCATTGTATATACACTGACCAAAATTATAAACGCAACACTTTTGTTTTTGCCCCCATTTTTCATGAGCTGAACTCAAAGATCTAAGACCTTTTCTATGTACACAAAAGGCCTATTTCTCTCAAATATTGTTCACGAATCTGTCTAAATCTGTGTTACTGAGCACTTCTCCTTTGCCGAGATAATCCATCCACCTCACATTTCAAGTGGCATATCAAGATGCTGATTAGACAGTATGATTATTGCACAGGTGTGCCTTAGGCTGGCCACAATAAAAGGCCACTCTAAAATGTACAGTTTTACTGTATTGGGGGGTTCTGGGGAAGTCCGAAAACCAGTCAGTATCTGGTGACACCACCATTTGACTCACACAGTGCAACACATCTCCTTCGCATAGCGTTGATCAGGTGGTTGACTGTGGCCCGTGGAATGCTGGTCCACTCCTCTTCAATGGCTATGCGAAGTTGCTGGATATTGGCAGGAACTGGAACACGCTGTCGTATATGCCGATCCTGAGTATCCCAAACATGCTCAGTGGGTGACATGTCCGGTGAGTATGTTGGCCATGCAAGAACTGGGATGTTTTCAGCTTCCAGGAAATGTGTACAGATCCTTGCAACATGGGGCCGTGCATTATCATACTGTAACATGAGGTGATGATCGTGGATGAATGGCACAACAATTGGCCAGCAAACAGCAAACCGCTCACCCACATGACGCCATACACTCTGTCTGGCATCTGCCCTGCACAGTGAAAACCGGGATTCATTCGTGAAGAGAACACCTCTCCAAAGTGCCAGACGCCATAGAATGTGAGCATTTGCCCACTCAAGTCAGTTACGATGATGAACTGCAGTCAGGTCGAGACCCCAATAAGGACGACAAGCATGCAGATGAGCTTCCCTGAGATGGTTTCTGACAGTTTGTGCAGAAATTCTTTGGTTATGCAAACCAATTTTTGCAGCAGCTGTCCAGGTGGCTGGTCTCAGACGATCTTGGAGGTGAAGATGCTGGATGTGGAGGTCCTGGGTTGGTGTGGTTACACGTGGTCTGGGGTTGTGAGGCCGGTTGGATGTACTGGCAAATTCTCTGAAACACTTTTGGAGACGGCTTATGGTAGAGAAATGAACATTCAATTCACAGGCAACAGCTCTGGTGGACATTCCTGCAATCAGCATTCCAATTGCACGCTCCCTCAAAACTTGCAACATCTGTGGCATTGTTGTGTGTGATAAAACTGCACATTTTAGAGTGGCCTTTTATTGTGACCAGCCTAAGGCATACCTGTGCAATAATCATGCTGCCTAATCAGCATCTTGATATGCCACACCTGTGAGGTGGATGAATTATCTTGGCAAAGGAGAAGTGCTCACTAACACAGATTTAGACATATTTGTGAACAATATTTGAGAGAAATAGGCCTTTTGTGTACATAGAAAAAGCCTTAGATCTTTGACTTCAGTTCATGATAAATGGGGGCAAAAACAAAAGTGTGGTGTTTATAATTTTGCGTGTATTATGCGTCTGTATTTACCTGCAGCTCCATTTCCATTGCCCACAGCGACCAGGGCGCTTATGGATCTTTTCCTGCTCTCTTTGGCTGTGACATTGAACACACTCTTCACCTGTCAATCAATCAAACAACAAACATCACATATGATGGACAATAACTGCAGGGAATCAATTTCAGTATGTGTGCTTCCTTCAATCAACCAGCAGGAGGCAGTACAAGCCTACTGGAAAAGGCTAATACGCATCTCAAATACTGCAGTCGTTGTCACACACTCACTTTCACACACATTCTCTCTCCCCTCAGGCTGCAGATGTGTGCGTAATTGCATAGTATAAAGTACTTGTACAGAATAAAAGCATTCTTCCTCCTGCTCCTTACTGCAATCCGTTATGTAACATTTGCTGTAGGAGTATTATTGATATGATGAGATCTTTGTGCTGAAAGAAAAAGCCACCCACTGGCAAGAACTAAACATGTTCAGAGGAAGTTACAAGGTGGATTTCAGCCTATTCAAAGAGCTCAAGCACAAAAGTTACATAGCTGATTATGTCCTAAACCAGCAGTCAGCAACCTTTTGAAGTGCCGTATCTTGTTTTGTTATAATATCCGTATGGTGAGATGTACTCCTGCAGAAAGCCTCGCTTTAAAACAGTGCCTGCGGTAATGTATCTTCTTTTAAATAAAGTATTATTCTGACAGCAAAAAAAGACATCACTTAAAGTGTCACAACATATAAATATTTTATGTATATAAACATTACTCAGAAAGAAAAAAAAGTCACCCACAACCCTATCTGTATCTCTAGTGACCCAGGATGAGAACCTCTATTGTATAGGTGCATCCACTCAGACACAGATGGCTGACTGATCAATACGCTTACAGGAATCGCAAGAGATTGTAGCATGTGACACTCTCTCTAAGATCCTCCACAATCGTTCCCTCAGTTTCTAAATCACTGAGGTCTCAGTAACGGGACACTGTGTGGTTCACTGAAAGCACTAAACGAAAATGATGATGGGGACAAAAAGAATAACAATGTTTACCTAAAAACAGAGAGAGAGAGATGGGTGAGGGACTCCCACCTGCATTCTGTCAGTGTGATGCTGAAACACATGCCATCTGTTCAGACCACTCACATAAGCGCACACACACTTCAGTAAAAGCAAACCAATTCTCTTCTGATGGAAAACTGAACACAAACAGTTCCACACAATGAAAGAGGTTTGTATAGACACACTTGCACATCTGCTCATTAGCTGTACTTGGTCTGGGTCATGTCATTATTCAATCACTACAACCGTTGTCTCAACCCCAATTATCATTTAAATGAAATGCAAAAATCTCTGTGCGCTGCTCAGGGACAAAAAAAATGTATAGGAGTGTGTTTATCTTTGCTGATTAGCTATTAGAAATTACATGTACCACAGTCTCACAATAAAGATATAATGTCAGACATATTAGTTGGCAGGATTATTAAATCTAACTCTTCAAATCCCCATTGTAATTACAGCAATTTTACTATATTGTTAAAAATATTGGTGTCGCAGTACTCATTTTGTATCTCATAATACCTACTGAAGAGAACAACACATAATATGTAAACCACTTAGGTGAGAAATTGTTTGTGCAATGGAAAAACAGAGATGATGAGATCTGATTTTGAGATCTGATGCATGTTGTGGGTCTAAGCATAAAGTGAAAATTATGTCTACAAAGTAACCTCGACCACAGTGGAAAATATAATCAGCAACACAATGTAACTATGGTGTAAAATACACTATCAATTTAACCTTGATTAATGTTAAATATGAAGACATAATGCAACCTTGACTACAGTGTAAAATATGCCAATACAATATAGCTACAGTGTAAAAGATACTGATAGTTTAACCTTGACTAATGTAGAATATGAAGACAATGTAACCTTGGCTACTGTTTGAAATATAACACAATATAACTACAGTGTAAAACACGATGCAACTACAGTGTAAAATACACCAACACAACGTAACTACGGTGTAAAATATGCAACACAATGTAACTACAGTGTAAAGCACGGAGCCATTTAAGGTCACCTTTCCTATAGAACAGATCTATACCTTGTTTCTTTTGGACTAATGTCTGTAAATATTAAAACAGAAAAAGACAGTTTAGATGTAAATACTGCATGTTCCGCTTGGCTTTGTATGTATGAATGGCGGAAACACAGTTTGTTTACTACACAAATACTGAAGCACACATGAGGCTTGCGGTGATTTTCGGCCTCTGTGTCTCATTATATGACAACATGAACACATGAACTTCATCTCCAGAGCTGCTGTGAGAGTTATTTTACGTGCATTTTACCATTTCATTTGAGAAAACTAGCATTATGTCATACTGTATGAACAAAGAAACTTCACGACAACCTGTCAAAATAAAAGTAAGGATTACCGTGTAACAGAAATATATTACTCTTGTATTACTTTTGTGCAGTATAATGTACATCTTTATATGTTTATATTTCTGGCCAATTTAAATAAAACAAATGATAAAAATAAATATTACAACCAGATTAACCCCTTAATTGTAGAAAAAAAATCTACAATTATTATTAAAACTTTTTTAACAGAATATTCACACAAATTTTCTTCAATGTATTAATTTTAACAGTAAACCGCAGTTTGTTTGCCAAAAAATTAAAGGGTTTAATTTTAATTTGATTAAAAAGAAATAAATGTTTAATGTCTTTATTTGAGTATCAGAAAAATTAAAACACAAACATTTCTGGAAAAAGAAAGAAAGAAAGAGATTATAGGGCCATATTGTTTAAAATGTTGAAATTGACAGTTTTGGACTTTTTTTTTTTTTTCACTGAAATAAATGTTTTTGTTATTATACAGAGAGTAAAGTACCAAAGCTGTGAACCTAGGGGAAACACTGAAAACTACAGTGTAAAGCACAGCAACACAATGTAACTACAGTGTAAAGCACAGCAACACAAGGTAACTACAGTGTAAAATATGCCACCAATGTAACTACAGCATAAAATACATCAACACAATGTAACTACAGTGTAAAACGCACCACCACAATGCAACTACAGTGTAAAATATGCCACCACAATAAAACTACAATGTAACACAAAGCAAACAGAACGTAATTAGTGTAAAACACACCATCACAATGTAACTACAGTGTAAGACACACCACCACAATGTAACTAGTGTAAAACACACCACCACAATGTAACTACAGTGTAAAATATACCACCACAATAAAACTACAGTGTAACACAAAGCAAACAGAATGTAATTACAGTGTAAAACACACCATCACAATGTAACTACTAGGGCTGTGTATTGCCAAGAATCTGGTGATACGATACGCATCACGATACAGGGGTTGCGATACGATATGTTGCGATACATTGCGATATTGTAAACAAGGCAATATATTGGGATATTTCTTATTTTATGAATAGGTCATAATTTTAGGAAAGCTGTAATTAAGGACACACCACCATATGCAAACCATTTAATGTTATTGAATTACTTTTTGTGCAGTACGAGTAAAGAGGGAAAATACTTTATTTTCCCCCTTGCAAGATTCTTTAGTTATTAAATGTATAAAATGTAAGCTTTTATAAACATATACATATATATTTTAGACCCTGCTTTACAATTTAAGTTTACAATTGTAACCATGTCAGATCATTTTGACCTGAACTTAAGAATTAAATCAACATAATGTCAAGAAAAAATAAAGTGCTTACAGGATTCCTAAAGAAAACAAAAGAATTGTAAAACAATACAATAAATACAGATACTGGACATTCTAAGAACCTTTTTGTTCTGAGAATTTCGCAAGTTTTGGATTTTGCAAGTTTTTCAGTTTGCAATTATGCTCCACGTGTAATTGCCGAGACCGCGATGCAAGCACCGCCTCGAATGCACAAAACAGCCCCAACAAGAGAGAAAGCGGCAGGCAACCACGCAGCTACCCCACCGCGCCCGGCGCGAAGGCCCTTTCACGAGACGCTTTAAGCAGCGGAACCACTGCGCGGGCAACTATGGTGTAAAATATGCCACCACAATAAAACTACAGTGTAAAACAAGGCAACACAATGTAATTACAGTTTAAAACACACCACCGCAATGTAACTACAGTGTAAAACAAGCCATTGCTAATCGACATACATATAATACGAGTATAGAATTTATTCTATATATTATATTTGTATATATATTTATTTATTTATTTAGTCTCATTCTGTGATAAGAATCCACATCAGATCACATAAGGAAGTTATTTCAAACACTCGAGTGATGTTGCGAATTAAAAAAGTTATAATTTTTTTTGTAACTTTTGTTTTGTTGGACAACAGGTTTAGAAAGGCTTATCACTGCATGTCATTAGAATGGAACCGGCTCTGCGTGTGTTGCTTTTTCAAATATAAGCGGGAAAGCGTTTCCTCATTTCAGCATGTGAAATCACGGGCACACATACAGCAAATTCCGAGAGAAATAAAACAAGGAAGTTATTTAGATGCAAAACTGAAAAACCACAATTCACAAGCGCGTATTGAACCATGGATGTCGTACTGAATGGTTTGATATTATATTGAGAATTGTGACATCCCAAATAACTACAGTGTAAAACACAGCAACACATTGTAACTAAAATGTAAAATACGTCACCACAATGTAACTACAGTGTAACACATACTGACAATTTAACATTGACTAATGCAAAATACAAAAACATAATGTAACTTTGACTGCTGTGTAAAATATGCCAACACAATGTAACTACTGTGTAATATATACTGACAATTTAACACTGACCACATTGTAAAATATTTACAAGTGTAAACTTGAGTTAGAGTATAAAGTAGGGTTAAACAAAATAAAACTGAAATCGCCATATGGTAAGTATCAAACTGTGCTACACTTTAATTTTGCATAAATATAATTGCTGCATGTTTCACAGTGAAGCATGGCACTGTTTAGCTCACGATCTAGTGCTTTGTAACTATAACAGAATGACTATACTGTAAAGTGTGCTGACAATGTAATCAAGTTCACAGTGTATTTAAGTTTATAGTGTAAAACATGCCTGAAGTATAGTATGACAACAATATCAAACTTAACAAAAAAAAAAATGTGATTAGACCATGTAAAGTGTAACTATGTGAAATAGTGTGTAAGATACAGAAAAAGAGAATGAGATCATTTAACGATTACAAGACATGATAAACTGCAGATAGGAAGCTAAAAATCTAGAAGTCTTCCTCTTGCTTTAATCCATCTACACAACCATTACATCTTTTTATCACTCTCCTCTAACTATCAGCCATATCTCTTGCCCTGCTGTGTCTGTCTCACTCTCTCAGTCTTGCCCATGTATCATCCACTCTACAGCACTATGGCTCTCTTCCCTCTCTCTTGGCAGACGTTGTGCGTCCTTGGGAGAAGTTCTTGAGTTTACAAGAAATATTTGGCTTAATTAATGTGGCTTTATAAGTACTTGGGCTCTTTCAGACTTTACTCGTGCATTCTCTAGGACACCCAGGAGACAGCGGGATGGAGGGAGGGAAAAGTGCGCCGCTTTAAATGCAAGCCTGATAATGTCACCAAGCTTTTTCGAAACACTTCAAATTAATCTGCATCCACAGAGAGACGGAAGTCCTGGAGAAGCGCAAATACTCTTCAATTCTGTGTAAGCCCTCTAGTGTGTCTGCACTGGGTTATCTCATAAGCTCTGGGGTAATGCGGGGACAACACGCCACCATGTGCCCGATCACATGCGATATATTTGTTGTCTAGACTTAGAGCAAATGTGCTGGACACTGCAAAAGACTGAGGGGGTCTGACTCAGTCTGTGATGGTTCATTCTAGACGCTACTGCCAGCAGCCCTAAAACGTCAATCAAAATGACAGTACGAGAGAAATGGACAAAGAGTAATAGAATTGCTCAGTTTAAAACCCAGCGAGCCCTATTTGGAGGCTGAGTGGGGGAAAAAATCTAAGGTGGATTTGATTCAGTAATTTAATTAATTTGTGTATTATTTATTTTATATTTTTTTTATAAAATTACAAAATATTTCTGTAATCAAATAAATGCAAAAGAATTCTGGGGATTAAAAAAAAATATATCACGGTTTCCACAAAAATACTGAGAACAACAATTGTTTTCAACATTGATAATGATAAGAAATTTTTCTTGATGTTTCTTCAGCACATCAAAATGATTTTTGAAGGATCATGTGACACTGAAGATTAGAGTTATATGCTATAAATTCAGCATTGCATCACTGGAATATATTACATTTTAAAATATATTCATTAAACTAAATATGAAATATTAATATTAAATATATATAAATAATATTTCACAATATTACTGTTTTTACCTTTTTTTTTTAAATGCAGACTTGTTTCAAGTGCAGACTTGTTTCAAAAACATTTACAAATTGAACCGAACTCAACCTTTTGAGTGGTAGTGAAACAAAAAAAAACAACAACAAAAAAAAAAAGAGTATTAATTAAAAAAAAAATTAAGAACTTAACTATTTCACCTAGAGTCTGTATATATATATATATATATACACGTATATAAACAAATCTGTATTGAAACCCACTGTGAGTCTCCTTTAGTGCGTATGACGCATACACTACCTGAGCGTTCCAAGTCATTTATGAGGTTCATTTTGGTTAAGATTCTGGTCTCTAAGACAACTGCCTGTGTAGGCAGCAGACAACGAGGCAGCTCACTAGGTTTTGGAACAGAGCTAATGAGAAAGACAAGAAAAGAGATCACCTAAATCATCAGCCTTCCATTTGATTCCTTGCAGTGTTCAGTAACTTTGGCTGTAAACCCGTTCACTACTTTGCCAACAAAGCTTTATGGAAATGAAAGAATCAGGACAAAAGAATGACAATATGGAAAACGCAGTAAAGTAAAAGAAAGACGAGGGAAGAGGACCCGAGGTGAATTGCTGTACTGATTTCCATTCTAAACTCGGCAACATTTCTGCCAAATGAGTCTTGTGGTGCCAGCCAGGGGCCCTATACAGAGATTTGTTTATCAAACGTTCATTGTTGTGTATAATTAGATAATTCTCCAGACACTCCACACTACATGGTAATTTTGTGCTGAGCAGATTTTGTGCCCTGACTGCCTCCCATTTAGGAGTTCAAGAGAGTGGTTCAGATACTCTGAGATACACACATGCAATCACATACACAAGGGACACACACACATCAAACAACAAACAAGATTCTTTTTCCAATTCAAAACTGATGAGATGCCATATCTCCAAAGCACATCTCTTTGACATCATCACTAGCTCTGTTCCAAACCCAGTTAACTACCTACCTACGCAGCATTTAAGGTCTTTTCCCAACATAAAAGCTGTTCCCAAAGAGCAGGCAGCAAAATTACCTCATTTAGGCAATTCTAAGGCAACACAGCATGCATCCTTTGTGGATTAAGCAATCCCAAAATGCACTGTGACGACCTCAGTAAAAAACCGCCAAAGAAAAATGCATTTAATATAGTTTACATTGTATTTTATTCCCCTGATGGCAATTTTCAGCATCATTATTCCAGTCTTTAGTGTCACACAATCCTTCAGAAATCATTGTAATATGCTGATGTACTGCTCAAGAAACATTCGTCATTAACAAGAGTCCACAAGAGAAAATAATATTTGAATTTATAAAAATGACCCCTGAAGGAAAAATTATGCATTTAGAGCTAGGGGTGTAAACTTTTGAACAGAATGAAGATGTGTACATCTTTCTTATTTTGCCTAAATATCTTTTTTTTCATTTAGTACTGCCCTTCAGAAGCTACAGAAGATACTTACAGTTTCTCAGAAGACAAAATAATTTAAATTTACCCTGATCTTCAAATTCAAAAAGTTGTCACCCCTAGTGCATAGATTTTTCCTTCTGGAGCATCAGTGAGCATTTGAACCTTCTGTAATAGTAGCATATGAGTCCCTCAGTTGTCCTCAGTGTGAAAACACATATCTCAAAATCATACAGTCATTGTTGGAAATGGTTTGTATACACTAAAATGCTGGAAAACCAAAGAATTAGTGAGACCTGAAGGATTTTTCTGAAGAACAGCAGGCACTTTGACTGGTTAGGACAAACAAGGGACTCACAAACAACTATTACTAAACAAAAACAAAAAAAGTAAACTTTTAAACAGAGAAATTTTTATAAATTCAACTTTTATTTTCTCTTGTGGACCATGTAAACATATTTTATGTGAAATATCTTATTCAGGTCAGTACTAAATAAAAAATAACATGCATTTTGTATAATCCCTCTTACTTTGGTAAAATAATTAACATTTTGCAGATTCTGCAAGGTGTATGTAAACTTTTGACCTCAATAGTATATTAGTTAGTTTTTGATTACATAATAGCTTTGAAAAGAAAGTTAATAAAAAACAGTGTTTATTTGACATACAAGCCTTTACTGTCACTTTTGATTTTTGTGTTATTATTTTGTATTAATTTAAAAATATATTTTGTCAGAATTCACAACTGCACTGGAATGGCTATTAATGGAAAAACAAGATAAAGCAGATTAAATTAACCCCTTGTCAGATAGGGGTAATATAATGAAAAATTTTTACAAAATATTTAATTTAAAAAAAAAACATACTAAAAATAAATAATAATAATTAACCAATAATAAGATAATGGACTTAATCCAATCAAATCTGAATGAATAAAAAATCTTTTTATGTAGACTATTCACTTCCATCAGAAATTCAAGTCATTATTATTATTTTTTTTATTCAATTTCATGTTAGTAAGATACATGGATCTGTTCGCACTCACCTCTATCACTCGTGAGTCAAAATCTTCATATGTTTCTGAAGGGAAAAAAAGGACAAAGCAAAGTCACAACTTTTTATAAACAACAAAAACACCAAAGGTCATTAACTCAGGTTGAGATAGCTGAAAATGGCTCACACAGCCTATTTGTTTTTGATCAGCGACAGGAAATGTGTTAAATGAGATTAGGTGAGCGGTCTCTTATGACCTCTAACCCCAGGGCTCTGCGGTTGCCGCAGTAACTCATTACAGGTGTTTCATTTTGCCCGCAAGAGACAAGCATATTTCCTCGATTCAAGGGAGGGGGTGTTGCTGTGGTGACTCAGGGGTGAGAAGTTGTTGGAGCAGATCTAGACATGATTTAGACTCCAGGCTTCACCATCGCTGGGCAATCCATCACCACGACTACCAGAGATTGCACCCTCATCCCACTGGCCAATCAGACGACAGGAAATCTATTCGCACGGTAACATGGTAAGCGGCAGAACAGAGATGAACAGCAGTATAAATTACGAGGAGATTGCACTTTCTGCATCTCGTTCCCTGTGTCTGAGTGTGTGAATGTTGAAGCAAACGAAGCGTGTAGATGCAGGTGTTGTGCAATACATCCTACTACATGTTTTTATCAAACTGTTTGACTATTACAGCTACATCTATTATAAATCAACTACACAGCCATGCATCTCCTTAACCAAGCATTTTCAGTAAAATGGGACAAATCAAACAGCTGTCCCACACACACCTCCGTTAGGTCCCGGATCTGGCGGACCCAGGCTGATCCCACCCCAGGAGTAGCCAGTCCAGCCCCTCTCTCTCTTTATCTTAGTCTTCCTCCGTTTGTCCCATTCATCCCTCTGCCGTTCCAGTGTAGCTGTCACCTCCTTCTGCTCTGCCTCTCCTCGCTGCGAGGGTTTCTGGATGGACCCGTCTTTATACACCGGAGTATTCAGACCGGGCCAAAGGTAGCCAGCACGACCTAAAGAGCACACAAGAAATCACAAAAGCGAACATTAAACATATTATTATCAGTTTCTACCTTGTTTCAAGAAAAACCTCCTTGAGAGAGTATGAGAGAGGGAGAAAAATAAATCGATAGATTCCCCTGAGGTCTTTTTAAGTGAAAGTAAATAATGCCACTCAATAACTGTGGCACTCTGTGAGTGATGTCAGCTTAGGAGAAGGTTAGATTCCAACGGCAGATATAAACCTCTAAACTTGAAGCCGAGCTGTGATTGATATTCATTAACTGGCATAGTGGGTGCAAACACCTCAAGAAACGCTACTGAATAAAATGGCCAGCTAATGGGTCCTGCTGTTTACAGCCGTTTTAATGCAGTTTTGGCCTTAAATCTGTCCAGAGAAAACCAGAACTGGTGAGTAATAAAAGTAGCTGTTTTAAAACATCATATGATTAAAAACAAACTGCATTTTTCTTAATGTTTGTTTTACTATGTTAACACTCACTACATCATAAGCTCACTCCACTCGTTCAAGATTATTTAAACAGGTCATGAAATGCTACATCACCATTTACATGCCCGCACTTATATATCAAAACTTATACAGTATTCCTGAACTACGACTGGCAGTTATCCAGCCAAAACAAAGATAATTTACATACTGAAGTCTTAAAGGATTAGCCTAGTTCACTTCCAGAATAAAAAATGTCTGATAATTTACTCATCTCCATGTCATCCAAGATCTTTATGTCTGTCTTTCTTCAGTAGAAAAGAAATTAAGGTTTTTGAGGAAAACATTCCAGGATTTTTCTCCATATAGCAGACTTCAATGGGAGCCAACAGGCTGAAGGTCTAAACTGCAGTTTCAATGCAGCTGGGTCAAAAAATAGGTTAAGGCAAAAAACTCCATCTCATTTTCTCCAACTTCAAGATCTTCCCGACATCGTTGATTTTACCTTTTTTGTAAAGGGTGTTTGACTTTCTTTGCATGTTCGCTTTGTAAACACTGGGTTGGAACTTCCGCCTACATTTAGGGTTGGGTACCAAACTCGGTACTTTTAAGGGTACCGACCAAACAGCATTGGTACTACTGAGTACCGATTCACATTAAATCAATTGGTGCCAAATTTCAGTACCTGAGAATGCATCTGGGCATGTACATTACAGAGACTTATTCCATTTTTTTAAAGGAATATTCGTACAATTATTCTTCCATGTATTAACTTTAACAGTAAACCTCTTTTCTTTTACCAAAAAATAAAAAGGGTTTAATTTTCATTTGATTAAAAATAAATAAATGTTTAATGGCTTCATTTGATTATCAGAAAAATTAAAAGAAAAATTAAGAATTTCTGTGGTTAGAAAGTATATACATTTTTTTTTTTTTTTTAGAAAATGGCCAATCATTTCGCTAGATAAGTCCCTTATTTCTCTGCTGGGATTGTGTAGAGCCCTTTTAAGCAGCATTTTGGACCTTCAACCCATTTATCCCCATTGAAGTTCACTATATGGAGAAAAATCCTGGAATGTTTTCCTCAAGAACCTTGATTTCTTTTCGACTGAAGACAGACAGACACGAACATCTTGGATGGCATGGGGGTAAGTAAATTAGCAGGAAATTTTTATTCTGGAAGTAAACTAATCCTTTAAAGTAGCAAACAGGAGCAAAAATAGCCAGTTTAATTCATTAGGTCAGAGAAGGATGAGGTGTTTTTTTTTTTTTTAAATGAAATGACTACTTTTATTCAGCAAATACTAAATTGATCAAAAGTTGCAGTAAAGACAAAGTTTTCTTCTTAACAAAGTTCTTTTGAACTTTCTATTCATCAAAGAAACCTGAAAATAATCCATCATGATTTCCACAAAAACATTAGGCAACTATTTTCAACATTAATAACAAGAAAAAAAATTCTTGAGCACTAAATTAGCATATTAGAATGATTTCTAAAGAAGTATGTGACACTAAAGATGAAATAATGGCTGCTGAAAAGTCACATTTGTCATCACAGGAATAAATTACATTTTAAAATATATTGAAACAGAAGACAGTCATAAATTGTAGTAATATTTCACAACATTGCTGTTTTTACTCTATTTTCACTCAAATAAAACAGCAAGATGGACCCTTGAGAGACTTCTTTAAAAAAACATTTTTAAAAATATCTATTATTAGTTTTAAAATCTAATTATAATCTAATGTATTTTTTTTTTTACTTCTTTAAAACTTTTACTTCTAATTTACTTCTTTATTCAAATTTTAATATTTTCAGTACAACAAATAAAAGTGTAAAACAAAACCCCTTTAAATGCTGTGAAAAAAGCTGTGAAGCAGGTAGGATGTACCTTCTCCAAGGTTCTGGCCTCTGTTGAGATCTTTTTTCACTTTACGTTTGGTTCTCTTTCCTCTTCCCTTTCTGGCACCGGCGCCAGACTCGGCTAAGACTCCCCGCCAAAGCTCATCAGCTGTCACTAAAGGAATAAGTGGATGTCAATAAATCACACACACCTATAATCACATTACTAATACTGACTCATACACACTCAAATAAAGTACAGAATGAATAATAAAGCCCTTATATGTTAACCTGTGTATTTAGATAAAGACTGCACCATAAAAGTAAATTCCAGCTGTTGGTTTTACTATGCATTTATGAACTTTCATCTATATTCTGTGTGTGTGCGTGTGTTTAGAGGGGTTGGGTAATCTGGGATGTTGGGAGTTGTTTGATGTTGTTCTGATTTAATTAGGACTTAATTAGATGAGACCGAGAGGCCTGCCAGGCTTAATGAAGCATCCGATTCCAACAAAAGCAGTTCAAGAAATATCATAATTCCATCTGACAAGCAAAAATCCCCAATACACACTGACGCACACAAAAACAAAGCATTTGAACACACACTCATGTCCGTGCACGCAACCAAAGCACATACAAGAGAGATGCTAAAGGCATATCCCTACACAGTTTTAAAAGTTAAAAACTTTTTTTTTTTGGATGTACAGATTGTACTATTTTCTAAGCTTGCACTATTTTAATGAAGAGGCTTTTACGTTTGAAGGAGCAAGTCCTTATTACTGGGAAAAGGCTGTTAAGTAAATGTTTTTGTTTAATTCACTCAAATTAAGAGACTTTTTTTAGTCAGATTTCATGGTCCAGCAAAGGTGGTTGATAAAACACTCTCTTCACTTCACTTCTACAATATTCTCCATATTAGCAAGATTCATGTGGAAGCAAAGCATGCACAAACTCATTCCATACAGTATTTACACACATCAATCATAAGATAATTATTTTTAAAAATTACAATTTCTATTAGTATTTTGAATTAGCTTTTATTTTTAGATTTTTTGTTTTAATTTTAATGTAATTTGAAGTCATTTTCCTATGTAGTAGTTTTAGTTTTTATTAATTTCCAGTCCAGTTTTAATAATTTCAGTGCTTCAAGTTATTCCAGTTACATTCCTAAAGTTCACACTTTCTTTATATAAATTATATTTATATTAAATATCTAATATCTATATATTATATCAAATAATTTCTCATTTTTATTTTATTTCAGCTTTTTTAATTAACAAAAATGTTTTAAGATATTAATTTTAGTTAACAACAATAACCCTGGCCTGAATTGTATGCCAGTGTTATGCTCGTGTTCAGTCACATAGAAATAAAATAATATTGTTTGTTTTTGTATTGTTTCATGAATGCTTGACTTATCTTCCACAGTAATTTAACGTCTTCTGATTATTTTCATTTAATTTAATTAGGTATCCTCATTTAATGTAATTAAACAACATGATGTAATTAATCTTTTTTTCATTTGACAGAACTAAAAAGTTTGGTAAATTTTGTAAAGCTTTGCAGAATTTTTTTATGACATGAGAATTGTTAATTTGTCAACTGTCATTGTTTAAAGCAACTCATAGTACAGTATCTGCAGTCATAGTCCCCTCTGGAGCAACCGAAGGTTAAGCACTATGTTCAAGAGTACAATGGTGAAAAGACATCTCATAAATTCTGTGCTCATGATATTGAGAATCAAACCTGTAACACATGGGCTGCCAACCTAGATCCCTCAACAATAAAGCACTATCACTTCAGGATCTTGACTGCCACTAAAAATCAAACAAAGCATATCATAGCTGCTTACGTTTGTTAAAGAAGCTGGAATGTCTGTTCTGCTGCAGGGCAGCAGTGACTGGAGCATACTGGGAGGGACTGGGTCTTGCCAAACTGGAAAGGTGAGCAGCGCCCCCTAGAGCTCTCAGAACTCCAACACCTGTTGACAAGAGAGACAGAGAACAGGACATTTCTTAAAAGCACAATTGAACGTTCTGATCTATGCAAATACTGCACAAAACCAGATGCACAGAATTTACTATCTATTCTACTGGCTGTAAACATCCATGCACAAAATTTTTCAACACTCAAAAGTCAAATTTTGAGGTTTACTCTTTATTATATCCAATAAACGTCACCTCTTAGAAGCTTATGCCACCTCTCTACTGAAATCTTAGTCCACACCTCATGTGCAAAACCTTTCAGATCACTTATAATCATTGGTTTCCATATATTATATACATGTTTATATAGTATACTTTACTTTGGATGACCAAAAAAAAAAAAAAACACACCAATAAAAATAGAGTACATGTACATGTGATGTGCTTAAATATTTGATAAAAGCTTTATCTGCTTCTCTGTTAAAGTAAAAATCAGGCAAAAGCCCCTGAAACAGCAACATTGAATACATTAGTCATTTATAACTTAGTACACTAAACACAAGCAAAAACTGCCATACTTGCAGCTACTTGCAGCTCTTCACACAACATCATGTAATCTCAGAAACCTCATAATTAGTTCTGGAATGACCAAGATATTTAAAACAATAAAAAACAAGATTTTGCGTATAAATGTAACAAAAAAGATACACATTAACATGAACGTCACACATGCTTCAAATTTCAGAGGTCAGTGTGACGACTGACTGACAGCTATGGCAGAGATGTCTAGAGTGGTATTTAGGGCAGACGTTTTGTGCCCTCTATATGAGGGATAAATCATTTTAGAGTTAAGTATTTTTTTTTTTATGAGGCAAACCATCACGTTTCTTCTCCTCTGACAGGGACCGTTAGCATTCTCACACTAGCTTTATCTTCAAACCTCTTATAATTTACACATTATTGACATGCCGCTCTCACCAAACTCAAAGACAACCGCTAATAGAGGTAGAAATAAACGTTAATTCAAAAAGAGTTATTAAAATGCACCTTCAAATGACAACCGGAGGACACAGCACAGCCTTGTGACCGCCGCCATGTTCGGATGCTGAGGGGTCCTTGAGCGCCGGGCGTGCTGTCCGAACCAGTGCCTGCGCAAAATTACAGGAGGCATCGTTGATCTTTGAAAAACTACGATAAATGAAATTATTTTTGATAGCGAATAGCTTTGTCTGATTTTATAGGGCATTTTAAAACACAATAACGACTATATAGGTAATCTGTTGTGTAATCTATTGTTGCAAGGAATCTTATTAAAAAATATATGCGCACTTTTATATGTGATCCTGGACCACAAAACCAGTCTTAAGGGTCTATTTTTTAAAACTGATAAATTTCAATATTCTGAAAGCTAAATAAATAAGCTTTCAACTGATGTGTGGTTTGTTAGGATAGGACAATATTTGTGAGATACAACAATTTTAAAATCTGGAATCTGAGGGTGCAAAAAAATCAAAATATTGAGAAAATCGCCTTTAAATTTGTTCTAAGCTCATTAAGTTCTTAGCAATGCATATTACTAATAAAAAAATACGTTTTGATATATTTACAGTAGGAAATTTACAAAATATCTTAATGTAACATGATCTTTACTTAATATCCCAATGATTTTTGGCATTAAAGAAAATCGATAATTTTGACCCATACAATGTATTGTTGGCTATTGCTACATATATACTCATGCTACTTATTAAACTCAGTCAGTAGGATAACCACAGTTTAGTAATAGCCTATACTATAACATATGATATTTTGTAGAATAAAACATACTAGCATTGCTTTTAGACATGTAGTCCTATAAAGAAAAAAAACTGTTTATGGAACATTAAAGTTTTAGTTTTTGGCTGAAGTATTTTGTAGCGAATTTAGCTCAAAGGGAAATATATATAAATAATTACAATTAATTATGATTAATTACAATTACTTATATCAGCTGCCAGTAGTAACTGTAGCAGAATCAATTTTCCATCAACTAATCTGTTCGCTCAGCGAACATTCAGTATAATCTTTATATCAACTCTAAGAAATGATATTTTCTTGGCCACAGAAAATAACTTTCTTAAAGTACCATTGCATTAGAGCAAGTAGCTCGAATCGGAATCGTAAAGGGACATTAATTTGCAAGGCAGAATCAGAATCAAAACTCATGTAATTTGTGCACAATAGTTTATTAACGAAGGACTAACACATAACTAATCTAAACAAACAAACATGAAATCACTCATACATGGGGAAGGGTCAGTGAGAAACAGTTAGAGAGAGAGAAGGAACATGAAGCTATGGAAAAAAGTCAGTTAACCACCTGCTGTGAAACCATCAGTGCTGTCTACAGCTTATACTAAACCTCTGTATTGTTTAGTTAAATGTACGATACTTGCATTGCCTTGGTCGTTGAACAAGTGTCCAAATGCAGTCTCTGGTGAAGGTCTTGATGGTTGGAGCAGTGGTGGTTTTGGAATCGTGATCACGTTCTTCTGGGTCCGAAGAGTGATGAACTCCAAAGATGTTCTGACTCGATGGTGACTGGGAGTTTCATCCCATGTGAAAAGTAAAGAAAAACCAAGAGCTGAGAGGGACTCAGCTGAAGTCCTGTGATCCTTGGGGAATGGAAAGACAAGGCCGCAAGGCCTGGCGCGTGCTTAGGGAAGTCCTGAAGAGTTCTAGCTCATCTTCTTAGGTTCTAAAAGAACCACTGATTGACTGAGGCGAGTCATGAAAATGAATTCAGGAGTTGAGTGGAAGTGTCTGGCTCTTAGTGGTCGAGAGCCAGTGTTGGGCCTGTCGGGCCTGCCAGGCACGCCCTGTGCCGGCTCAGGCTCCCCGTGGGTTCCTCCACACGGGCAGCAATCGGTAGATGTTGCAGACGAGTGAAGAGAGTGAAGAGAGTGAAGAGAGAGGGGTCGATGCCTTTAAACTCTCTGGAGGCTGTGCCTCCTGGAGGTCCATGAACCAATGGTAAATTTCACCTTTGGAGGGAAAGTTTACGACTCTTTGTCTGTGAGCATGGTAATTTGCATATGTAATTCGATTGGGTGTTGATGCAAAAACTACTAAGGTTTCTTAAAACACTAACATGTTGCAAAGGTATCAACATCTAATTTACACCATCTTTTAGATCATTAAAATACGAACTCAAAGAGTCCAAGCATGACATAGGTGGGTTATACTACTAGTCATCTATCATAATACATGCATAAAACAGTAGAAAGACAAATACAAATACAACAGACAAAATTAAAATACATTGCAGTAATACTGTACACAATAACCTGGGCTATGTGTGATAGGAAGGTCAAAGAAAGGTTTGTCTGTGAATGAATAGGAAGGAGTCTATCTCTATAGGCATTGTGTCTTTCCTATGGCAAATGTAGCATGGGCAGATGTGCATTCCTTGAAGCAATAAAACCTGTGGTATCAGATCGTTGTCCTGGCAACTGAGCCCTTTAGGGGTGTTAGTTGCTTTGGGGGGGTTTGTCTCCAGAGCTCCAGCATGTAGCTGGCCTGTTGTGTTTAAAGACTATTTGTTAAATGTAACAATTAATGTATGTCTGATTGGTCCAGACGCTACAATTTCTTTAAATCTGTTTTTGGCTATTTTGTCATTCCTATGTTATAAGTAGACCTGCCTGGGCGTAATTTTGGATGTTTAAGCCCACTCATGCAATTGCCCTATCAAAAGATAAAAATGTAACTTTTGCATTGAAATGCTGAGGGCTATAATCTGGAGCTCTCTCAGGGGCACACACTGATGTCTGTGCTGTCTTCTGGGACATTACACCCATCTGCGCTCTGTCAGTGATACAGCACTAGAGTGGAGGAATGACACCTGCATGCTCAGTAGAGCCTAGCCTCATATCCTTTAATCAGCAGCTCCATTAACAGCTGTAGTCAGACTGTGTCCTGTTCAGGCTGCGTCAGAATTGCAGGGGAACCTGCCACAAAGAGGTGACTAGAGAATCTGAAATAGGGGAAAACTGCTCATAAAGATGAAAAGAGAGAGTAGATTTTAAGAGAAATTAGAGGGGTAAGAGGCTGTGTCACATTCCACACCCTAGGATATTAGGGATATTATAAACATATAGTTGATCACTAGAAAAGGCCTTTTAAAAATTGGGACAATTGGGACTCGGTTACCTGTACCATGATTATGAGGTTGCACATTAAAATGGCAATCAGACATTACACAAATACAGATACATTACTAAAGCAAGCCTTAAAACCGTACAAATATTAGTACTATGGTACAAAAGCGAAAAAAAAAAGGGGTCTTTTTAATCTTCTATCATCTCTCATTTAGGGTTAATAAAACGTACTTGAAATGAAATAAATGTTAACTGAAATAAAACAGAAAATAAACCAAAACTAATAAAAAACAATAATATTTCATAAAATAAAAATTTATAAAAATGACGGAACTAAATTACTATAATTTTAACTAAAATTTATTTAAAAAAAACAGAAAATATGAAAATAATAAAATCTAACTTCTATCATTTATCATTCAGGGTAATTATTGTTAAATAAAACAATAAAAAAAAAAAAAACGTTCACGTACTTGAAATAAAATGAATGTTAACTAAAATAAAGCTAAGTAACATAAAACAAAAATTACACTTATTTTAAATATAGTTGGCAAGGCAACATTTCTCTTTTTCATTTAGTTTAGCCTGAAAAATATTGGAAACAACAAAATTGCTAACATTTTAACTAAAATTAAAGAAATATATATATATATATATATATATATGATATTTTGTAGAATAACATAAAAATAATATAAAAATAATAAAATCTAACTTTTATCTTTTATCATTCTGAGTTATTATTAAATAAAACCATACAAAACATTTGTGTATTTGAAATAAAATAAATGTTAACTGAAATAAAATTAAGTAAAATACATTTAAAACTTATTTTAAATATAGTTGGCAAGGCAACATTTCTCATTTTCATTTTGTTTAACTTATTAACTTATTAAGTATTAGAATAGCTGAAAATAAACCAAAACTAATAAATACAAATTAATATTTAATAAACTAAAAACTAATAAAATGATGGAAATACAACTGAATTACTACAATTTGAACTAAAATTAAAGAGAAAATAAAAAAAATAAAAAAATAATAAAATCTAATTCAAAATATTAACAAATTATTATAATATATCAGTGTACAGTATTATAATAAAATAACACAGCTCTAATTCTTGGTACTTTTGCAGGATTATTCATGGAAATACAGAACAAAAAAATAATTTTAAACAAAGTCAGGGGAAAAAATACATTATGGCCTCTATATACACATAAAAAATTTATTATTACACTTGTGCTTTACCTCAGGCAACTTGTGGGACATTTCAGTATTTTTTTAACATTATTTTTAGACAGATATGCCTGACTCCCTAGGTAGTGCACTTGCTACTGAACTAGGGAGCTGCCTAAGACAAACACAGAGAGAGCGAGAAGAGCAAGGGGGCAAGAAGAAGTACAGAGGGTAAAGAAGCACTCAGTCATTTCAGCAGGAGAGAAGGGCGGCGCAAGATAACAGCCAGGAAAGGCATGAATGACAAGACAGAAGGGAAGGAGGAGAGAACCCATACATAACATGAAGAGTTGCTTCAGTGGAAGTGACAGTGTGAACCAGGCTGTCAGAGAAAGGCAGCTGATGGGAAAAAGCAGTAGAAAGAAAGGTAGAGGACGAGAGCTTGCAGAACTGTCGGGCTGATAAATGCTGTCTAAAATCTTAGCGCGGTGTTCCTGCATGCATCCAAACACAAGCTTTTCCAATTTCCTGTGTGACAGCCCAAGCTGTCGTCAGTGCGACAGGAAACAGATTAAGGAGCCTCTGGAAGGGCTCTGTCAGCATGCTGTGGATGTTTATTAATCATTATATCTGCAGAAGCTGAATAATCTTGATAGATTATATGGGAGGCAGGAGAGGTGATTGGTTTGGGTAGAGGCGAGTAGCCAATAATAAGCCAACCTGTGGCTTTGATTGCTTTCATCTCTCTGATTCAACAGACCAGCCCTCAAAACTTTTGTTTTATATAAGTGTTAAAGGGGTCATCGGATGCCCATTTTTGATGCCAAAGTTGATATGATTCTTTAGGGTTTTAATGAAAAGTCTAAAATATACTTTGGTTAAAAATTCTCAGTGGTTGTGTAAAACAACACCATTTTTACCTTGTCAAAATGAGCTCTGCAAAAATAATCCCATTCTGAGGGATTGTTCCTTTAAATGCAAATGAGCTCTGCACGCCCCGTCCCTCTCTACTCTCTGTGGAATGATGAGCTGCTCGGAGAGATTGTTTACTTTAGCCGCATTTAGCGCGTTTAGCCACGGAACTTGCTAAATTACGTTATTAGGAAAGGTGATTGCCAAGGTTCATAAAAAAAACCTTATACTCACTCTGCACTGAAGCTGGATCACAAATGATTTGCGTGAACATAGACGCATTTATGTAGATCGGGAGGCGCATTCCCTTCACAAACAAATGTAATCGAAACAATTGAGGTCGGACTATTACAGCTGATCTGAGGTAAGACACCCATGTCAATCAACTATCGTGGGAGCGGTGTGACGCCACACCGACAGGCATCTGAGAATGGCTCGATTTGAAAAAGGGGATATTATTTTTACATATTAATTAAAAACCACTGCATGGATTTTTATTATTATTGGGTAGATGTGTACATACACTGCCAACACACATTAATGTTCAAACAACATGTAAAAGTGAACTCTGCATCCGATTACCCCTTTACAATCAATTCAGAGTTTTGCTGCTACTATTCTTCAATTTAACGTCAAATCAGAGAACTAGAATACCTTATTTATGGCCAAGCACACCCATTTAAATCTTTGGATGAGTTTTGGTACTGGCTCTCACAATCTTTTATCTGTAACACAAGCCTTTAGAAACTTTAGCACATCTGAGGTTGAAGGTCAAGTAAACACAAGCACAGCTTCTTCATTCAGGAATACATGGTTTCTAAAAGAAAACAAGAAATGTAGAATGTAGAGAAATTAGGTTTTTGATAGAAGTCTAGTCGTAAAGTTTTGTTAAAATGCAAATTATGAGATAAAGATCCTTGTTAACTGCATATAGTTCTGACTAATGATTGGAGAGCTTGTGTAACAATTAATTACACACAACTAATTATGTAAATGAGCAAATATACCAACTGTTAATGGCTGTTAGCAGAGGCTGTTTCATAAGCGCCACCTGCTGTCAGAGAGTGAATTTGCATTCTCATGCAGCACGCCTGCTGTTTTTTTTGTTTTGTGCAGGCATGTTTAATGTAGCATAATTTCACAAAGCTAAGGTCAGACTATTCAGTTTTTGTTTCAGATGTTGAATTATATAATCTAATTGACCTCAAAAAAGGCTCATGTTACATGTAGCATGTTTGTTTGGATTGTGATTAAAATGCAGTGGTTCTGCAACTGTTTTATGCATTCTGATTCATAAAAAGGCACAGTCAGGAAAAAAGCTGTGATAAACTTGCAGATGTATGTGTGCTATCTGGGTGTCTTTGTCTGTTTGAGAATAACAGTGAAAGAAGTCTTAATCTTAGCACATTTTGACAAGGGGCGAGTTGCGCTCAGGAGCTCTGCGCATAAAGTCTCAGTGTTGCCAGATCTTCATAGAAAAAAAAACACAACAACAAAGGACAATCACAAAAAAACACTAAAACACCCAAATGCTTTATGTTTTATAACATCAAAAAATTACATGTCTCATATCTGCAACAGACCATTTTATTAACTCCATAAAGTGCCTAGCTTTATAAACTAAAACCAAACAACATGCCTAAAAGCAGTTGTAAATATAAGGACATGGCAACACTGCAAGACAGCGCTCTCTATAGCAGCCTCCCGAGCTATCAGCTATCAGCGGTAGTTTAGTTAAAATCGACGGACAAAAAGAGTCTTTAGCCAAAAATGGCAGATACCAAACGGCTAAATTCTTATTCATATGACTGCTGTTTCATACACACGTGCTACGATAATTTCCAGGATTCACTACTACATTTAAGTTTACCGCTTGCAGTGTGTACGTGGCCATTGTAGTATTAGATTCTATTCGGTAATGTTATAATGCATACAGTATGTGTGGGAACCTATACTGAGTGTGTTATGTACTTTGGAAAGAAGAATAAAAGTTGCAGAAGTTATGGCTGGCTGTCGCGTCGTCATCCCATGAAAGGTTCATTGTATCTAGTAAACGACAGAACAGCCATGTTTTTGATTTTCAAAAAATAGAGGCCCATGAATGTCTTTTGTTCTGGTTTTCTTACTATTTTATACGCTGTATGCTGTATTGCACTATAGATTCAGTAGCGTTTAAGTATTATGTATTTTAATTCAGTGTTCTGTCTGCATTGATGCTAGAACACATATGTGAGGAAACCAATCATTATTTGTTTTCCTTTCTAATGGTTCCCAACCTTGTACGTGATAAAATTTGGAATAGGGAACCTACTAAAAATAATCATAAGAAATAAATGCCTGATTCTCGACTGGTTTTAAGTAACACTGATTGTTTTTGTTGCTGTTTTCATTTACATCATGACCCAATGTGTCCTCAGGTAGTGGCTCTTGTGGTGAAGCTTCTCTGCAGGGATCTGGGTCTGCAATCACACACTCACCAGTGCCACCGAACGTAATTGGAGGCCTCTTGGCTACATAATCATCTGAGACAGAGGCCAAAAGCGCGTTCTCTCACCTGTGGGTCCATGCAATCTCTGAAATTATAGTTTACCTGTGAGCAGCAATCAGAGTCTGGGAGACAAACTACAGACCACAGATGGAGAGGATCAAGAGTGTTATTTGACAGATCTAGAGAGATTTAATTGAGTTCGAGGCACATGGCAACACACATTTCTCAATCTCACAAACTACATAAATTACCTTTTTTATCAGTCTAATCACACTGATGAGACACATTACAACTTCCTCATTTAGATGGTGCCATTTAATTAAAATTTGTTTTGTTAAACTGTTTTGGAGATTACAGGAATGGGTCTTTTACTGCTTAATGCATTTCACCGACTACATTTATGATCATTTGAGTCTTTTCCCAGTCGATTGTAAAAGAAATATAACTGTGAATTTCTAGGTTGGCCTTCAGAGCAGAGGAGATATTTCTAGGCTAAAGTATTGTGGGGTTTGAGAATGTGTTCTAGCGCGATATTGATGGGCCTTTTGCAGAGCTGCTCTCATCAGCATAAATTCTACAAGGCTGCCATGGAAAAGAACATCCTTGAAAGAGCCAGGGCATCTCGGTGTAAATAAAATCCGACGTTTTCATTCCCAGTGAGTTTTTTGCCCTTTGCAGCTTTTCAATCTCCTACACACATGCACATATATAGATGCTTGACTGTGAGTACATCCATGCATTCACTATTTTATTATGTGTTATACAAATAGTGCTTTCCACAAAGTGCATCTCAGACAGAAATTTGTTTTGAAAATATCAATATATTGAGTGGCTGTAATTCTGTGACTGTATGAGAAAGTGAGAGAGGGATAAAGACAGAGATGTTTGTCCTATACTCAGGAAATAATAGACTGACTTATTTCCATAGCCCCAGAGCAAAACAACCATAACAAACTCAATAGTCTATAAACATCTAGAAACAACGTTCAGTTGCTTATATCAGTAATGGAACAGAGGTCTTATAAAAACAAAGCACAAACCATTTGTTTTCCTCTATCAGTTTCTAAAAACACATTCATATTTAAGCTGCTGGTTTTTATAGTTTGATTCTGTAGGCCCACGCGTATATTTGAGTCACTACATATAACATACAAGCTGCAAATATATTCTTCATTGCAAAAGACTTGGAGAAATTTAGCATTACATCACTTGCTCATCAAAGGATCCTCTGCAGTGAATGGGTGCCGTCAGAATTAGAATTCAAACTGATGATAAGAGCATAACAATAATTTTCCATCAAGACTTTTTAACTTCAAACCGTTGCTAAAATACAAGTCCAGTGAAAAAGTCATCTCATCTGAATCAGGAGAGAAATATACACAGATCAAATGACATTAAATTTACAAGTAAAACAGCCTAAAACAGTTCTAAACAAATATGTCGGTGTATTTTGATGTGATATATGATGTTTTTATCAGATGTTAGGACTCTCATTCTGACGGCACCCATTTACTGCAAAGGATCAGTTAGTGAGCAAGTGATGTAATGTTCAATTTCTATAAGTCTTAGCACCCTTGAAGTACTCTTTTCAGATTTTTTAAGATAAATTCTACAAGACTGCAAGTGTATGCTGCAAGTATGTCATCTGGGACCGAGGCCAAGAGAGATTGGTGCATTGACCAAAAAAACTTGGCCAAAAATGTGGTTGTAGACCCTAGTGATTCATCACCAGAGGATAAAGACAGAAACATTTCAGCTCTCAGGCCTTCTTCAGTGTGTTAAACAATATAAAACCTCCACCTCCTTTTCAAATCACTGATTTGACGTCATCATTCAGTGCATTGAAAAGTGGGTGGAGGTTTTATATTGTTTAACACACTGAAGAAGGCCTGCGAGCCGAAATGTTTGTGTCTTTGTCCTCTGGTGATGAATTAATAAAACGAAAAGAAAAATTTGCTTTATGTGAGTGCGAATCAGAGTCTTGTATAAAAGTGATTCAATGGATTGACGCACCTAAACGAAAAATTGCATTACGGAAAAGTGCGGTGCGAACAACTTGTAGACCCTAGCGAAAAATAAAATGTTTTTGAAATACATTTATTTCATGCTAAGTACACTACAAATAAATTTACATATGTATGTCCTTAATAAACATACCCTGCAATTTTACTTTTAGTATACTAAACCGGTATACCTAAAATCTGCTAAATTGGGACATCTCATTTTGTACTTAATGCCCGTAATTGAGCGACAGCCGACAGCGACAGCGCTGAATTCAAACTAACGTTGTGCTAAAGTGAAACTATTGCAAGTATACTTCAGGTACACTTTAAATATCTTGCATTTAAAGTCTGATATTATACAAAGATCATACAATCCTTATTAATAGTGAATTAAAGCACATTTTAGGCTTAATATTAAGAAATGTGCATTGTGCACAAGTCGTACTCCAGATAAAGTTTAATTATAATTTTTATATAAGTAAGTCTTTAGTGATATGTCAGTAAATATGTTAACAGATTTGAAATATACTTAGTATGAAATAAATGTGTTTTAAATATATTAATTTTTTACTACGGGAGGCAGAGCAAATTATACAGTTTCGAGGAAAGATTACAAAATCTTTTTTTTGTAATCACATGCACTGACAAAATAGATAATATGTATTATAAAAAGTAAATAGTATCATTTTTACTTCATGCTGACTTTAATGCCTCAGTCAAACAAAAGTGACAATAACAACTGTAACAAAGCACTAAAATAGCACATGGTTCTAAATCATTAAAAAACAGTTTGAGAAAATTGCAGAAGCACATGAATAATGAACAAGATTCAGTGTCAAATGAAATATTCATGAGGTCAGATGATGTAACTTTAATTGGTGGGAGTTTTAAGTGGAAATCTTGACCTCTGAAAGAGGTCAGCTGAGAGAATAGCAGAAGAAAGAGACTTAAAACAAGACCGTTTGAGCACAGAATTGATTGCCAATTGCTTTAACTTTACATGCTTGAAGTAAACTAGATTTAGCATACCAAGCTCTCTCTCTCTCTGCTGTGTTTACTCTATCAAACCAATTTAAAGTTCCATAGATATGAATTAGGCCAATTAACATTAGACAGACAAGCTCTATTACAGAGAGAAAAACAGACCAAAGAAAATAGACAGAAAGAGAGAAAAGGGGAGGGGAGCGAAGCAACAGTGCAAAGAGAGAAAAATGGAACCAGACTTGCACTTACAGGCCAGACAGGTGGGAGAGAGGTGACCCTTGCAGAGAGCAAATGAGGGAGCAAAGAAAAGAACGGAGAAGAACAGACCATTACACTAACAGCAGATTTGAAATGACAGCGAGCAGAGCACAGATAAATGAAACAGGAGACGAGGTGACCCTGCAGTGTGCGCACATTCGAGTGTTTGTTTTCCTGTCGCGGTGGGGACTTTCCATCGACTTGCTTTGTTTTTTGCTATCGTAATTATAGGCTTAACTCACACAAAAAAACATTTAACATTTTTCATCAAAGGAGAAGTCCACTTCCAGTACAAAAATTGACAGATAATGTACTCACCCCTTGGCATCCAAGATGTTCATGTCTTTCTTTCTTCAGTCGTAAAGAAATATGTTTTTTGAGGGAAACATTTCAGGATTTTTCTCCATATAATGGACTGGTATGGTGCCCCGATTTTGAACTTCCAAAATGCAGTTTAAATGCAGCTTCAAACGATCCTAAATGCATTTGTAAACGATCCCAGCCGAGAAAGAACGGTCTAATCTAGCAAAACAATCGGTTATCTGCATAAAAATAATGCAATTTATATACTTTTTAATGTCAAACGCTTTTCTTGTCTTACTCTGCCTCGACTGTTTTTTTATGGTTCATGACAGTTAGGGTATGTCGAAAAATTCTCATCTCATGTTCTTCCTCAACTTCAAAATCATCTTATATCACTGTTTTACCTTTTTTGTTAAGGATGTTTGAACTTCTTTGCATGTTCACTTTGCAAAGACTGGGTTGGTACTTCTGCAGCGATGTAGGATGATTTTGAAATTATTTTTGAAGTTGAGGGAGAAAATACGATTGGAGTTTGTTGACATACCCTAACTGTCTTGAGCCAGTTCAGGGAGAGCAACACAAGACGAGCATTTGAGATTAAAAAAAAAGAATTTAAATTGTATTTTTTTAAATGAAAATAACCAATCGTTTCACTAGATAAGACCCTTCTTCCTCGGCTGGGATCATTTACAACCGCATTTGGGATTGTTTAAAGCCACATTTAAACTGTATTTTGGAAGTTCAAAATCAGGGCACCATATCAGTCCATTATATGGAGAAAAATCCTGAAATGTTTTTCTCAAAAAAACATAATTTCTTTACGGCTGAAGAAAGAAAGACATGAACATCTTGGATGACAAGGGGTGAGTACATTATCTGTAAATTTTGTTCTGGAAGTGCACTTCCTCTTTAAAGGAATAGTTCACCCAAAAATTAAAATTCTGTCATTAATTACTCACCCTTATGTCGTTCCAAACCCGTAAGACCTTAATTTATCTTCGTTACACAAATTAAGATATTTTTAATGAAATCCAAGATCTTTCTGACCCTGCATAGACAGCAATACAACTGACACATTCAAGGCCCAGAAAGGTAGTAAGGACATTGTTAATATAGTCCATGTGACATCAGTGTTTCAACTGTAATTTTATGTATTTTCTGTCAGAGGAAGATAGGAATCATGTCTTTGTTGTTGATGAGCCATTTTCTTAATAGAAATTTGAAGTGATTTAAGGTTTTACAACTCTTGTTAGGATACTTTGTGCATTACACTGTGAATTACTGATTTGCATGACAAACTTATTTTGCTCCTCCCTGGTTCCCCCTCAAAACATATGTAAAGAGATTACAAAAGGAGGAGAAACTCATAAAGGAGGACTGGGGAGGAGAAAACATCACGTCTAGGCTCTAGAGGATGTCAGAGAGAGATAGATTTGTGTGATATATTGGCATATAAATCAGTGTAATTCAGCATGTGGCATAAAGCCTGGAGCAGATGAGCAGTGCGTCCCTCATCTCTCTCTCCGTACTGCTTATGTCATCCCACTTTCTCCACTCCTCTATCAACTCCTCCCGCCCTAACCGTCAATCCAATCTCTTTCTTCCGTTGTAAAACAACTCAAATAACAATACTGTGAATAAACTTAACAACTAATAAAAATCTGGTTTTGACTGATGAAATATATCATGCACTTCTTCATCCATCTGTACTTGTCTATTTTTAAACTGGGGCCCAGCCAAAGTTATAGCCGGAAAAATGTGCTTGAAACGATTCCCCCTCCATTATTCAAGCTTGCTTTCAGAGGTTATTACGTTTTATGAATTATGAATGACGATTAATAATTTAGCATCACATAAAAATGGTGCAGCATTAACATTGAGCACAATTAGCTAAACGAGTGCTGCAACAAGTGGAGTAAAGATACCACAACAACTCCTTTGAGATTACATGCGTGCGTATCTGTGCTTATGAGCACCTTTATGAATGAATCTACATAGCAATGTGGGAGAAGGCGGTGTGTGCGTGTGAAAATGTGTGTGTGAGAGAGGGGGGGGGAGTATGTGTGAGAAATAGCATGTGCAAATTTGTTTGGATATGCATCTTTGTGAGTGTTTAAATGCATTAGGGGGAAGTGATTTCCTTGTTTCTCTTTCCAAAATCTATAGTTTTTCTCCTTAATCCCTGTGTGAAATATTTACTTGGTTATTCAGCACATCTGTCAACCAGCTGAATAAAATTCATGTATTATTCATCACTGTGATTGCAGTCTTAAAGAGAATTTAAATACATTAAGCCAGATAGCATAATCCTGATGTACGTATCTACAGTACATCAATTTTTCAGTTTAATGTACATTTTAATGCATTTTCTTCTCAGTCTTTAATTGTTGATGCACAAACAATGCTAATTAGATTCCATTAAATGCATAGGCTTTTAATTGTATGTGTAGGGGTTTGAGCGGATACGTGAAGGAAAATATTATTACTGCAGGTTACTGCACAGCTAAATCAAAAGTTATTGCATGGTGACCAGGAATATCAGCCCTGTACATCCAGAAATATGAATGTGTTAGCTCTATTGACCCATTTAATGTAGCTGATTGTCTAATGTGAATGAACTCTGTAATTTGTATAATACAGTATTCTATGAAACATAATTGCATAATGGTCCATTTTTGTTAGAAAAACATATAAACAATTTGTTATAGGAAGCAATTAGCTTGCTTACTTGGCCAACCGTCAAAGCAAAAATTAGTTTGCAACTAATTAGTGCTAATGCATTAGGGAATTGATCTTGAATTAACATTCATTTTTCTTACTCTGTTGGCATGTGGTTTTTAGTATTGTTTTAATTGTAGAATTAACTAAATTGCAATATATTTAAGATTAAAACAAAAAACTAACTATAATAGTAAATATTTATATAATAAAGTTGAAGTCAAAAGTTTACACACACCTAGCAGAATCTTAAAAATGTTAATTATTTTACCAAATTGCATGTTACTTTTTATTTAGTACTGACCTGAGTAAGATATTTCACATAAAAGACATTTACATATCGTCCATAAGAGAAACTAATAGCTGAATTTATAAAAATGACCTCGTTCAAATTCTTAATACTGTGTTGTTATCTGAATGATCCACAGCTGTGTTTTTTTGTTTAGTGATAGTTGTTGACGAGTCCCTTGTTCATCCTGAACAGTTAAACTGCCTGCTGTTCTTCAGAAAAATTCTTTAGGTCCCACAAATTCTTTGGTTTCTCAACATTTTGTGTATTTTCCTTTTCAACAATGATTGTATGATTTTGAGATCCATCTTTTCTCACTAAGGGCAAATGAGGGACTCATATGCAACTATTACAGAAGCTTCAAACGCTCACTGATGCTCCAGAATGAAAACACAATGCAATAAGAAAACGTAGAATTTGAAGATCAGGGTAAATTTAACTTATTTTGTCTTCTGGGAAATATGTAACTATCTTCTGTCGCATCTGAAGGGCAGTACTAAATGAAAAAAATGACAATATTTAGACAAAATAAGAAAAAATGCTCAACAAAAATCTTCATTCTGTAAAGTTTTTAATGTGTTGTGTTTGAACCTTCTGTAATAGTTGCATATGAGTCCCTCAGCTGTCCTATTTTCTCTTGTGGACTATATGTAAATGTCTTTTATGTGAAATATCTTAAAAAATAACATGCATTTTGTATGATGCCTCTCATTTTGTGGTAGTGGTATAAGCAGATACACAGAGGAAAACGATATTGTTTGTCAAGTACATTTATTTTAATGCTTTAAAAACAATAAAAAATACTGATAATAAAATATTGCTGAAGTGTACCGTTAGCCTACTAAGAAGCAGTAACTGAAGTAACTACATAATGTTTGTGCTATTCTCTATCACTTAGTCACCATGGCAATGAATTATCAGACAAACCTACTCCATTATTTACAACACACACACACACATACACGCACTTTTCATTAGCATTCACCTTTCACCAGACATGAGGGAAGGCGGGATGTTTGTGTGGGAGAGATAAACAGGGATGGAAGGTGTATTGGAAGGAGAAGTGAGGGGCTTGTGTGTGTTTTAGAGAGAAATCAGAGAGTGCTGCGATTCTCATCCTCAAATAGATGTGTGCGTTTGCTTTAGTCACTTTCATTCATCTATCAGAGCCACAAACAAGCTGCCAAAAGAAAACCAACAGCCATCAAGCACGTCACCAAAGAGACAGTCTTCACTCCACATGACTAGATGAGGACCCTCCACTTACTTTATCACACACACACGAGCATACACCCCGAGTACAGATTTTACTACCACACAAGGGAATGGCCCAAGGCCTGTTTTCAGAATCAGATTACGTGTCAAGTACATAAAAACACAAGAAATTTGTTATGTTTTCCAGAAACTCTGGGTACTTGAATTCATGTATAACAAAAATACTGAATAAAATAAAGCAATTAACTAAAATGGATTCTTATCTAGATGGTGTGAAGTGCAATGTTGCTACATCGTTAAAGCAGTAGGTGGCGTCTTGATAAGTAAGTCTTAAAATTATTTTTCAACAGATTCCTTCAAAGGTTGATTTATTCATAAACAAAACTCTATATGTATGAATGAGTCACTGACTCATTCAATCAACCGATTCTTTAACTCATTCAACAGCACACCACTAGCTCCTCTTACGGTTTTAGCTTGGATTGTTTTGGGACTATTTTCATTGTTCACGAAGCAAACAAAGGGGAAAAAAAAAACATAAAGTGGGAATATCAAGTCTAAAATGTTATCGATTTCTAGATTTTAATCATTTCTCATTTTTACGAATAGATATTGATTCTTAAATCCCAAGAATCGATTTGTCTAGCCTGTTTTCAGTTAATGAACGGAACACTGCACGTCCCATCAAATAAAGCGCAAAAACTTAGTTTAGTATGAAACACAGTCTTAGATTTCAAATTCTGCCCATTTTATTACAGTATTCAAACAATAAATACCGTTTTGCCGCTGTTTAATGTGGAGTAGTAACATAGCGACTCCGTTAAAAGCGGCAGGTGAACTGCTCACCTCCTCCGCTTTAACAGCAGTTTTAGCGTGAAATAAACAATAATAAACAACTGAAGGTATGTGAAAAGAAAGAGTACAACTCACCGAAATCCGTATCCTGTCTAACTGCTCAATCAGTGTTCTAACCGCGCAAACACATACGTATAACAGCTTGTAAACAATGTCTCATAACGTACGTTTACCTCAAATGCACACACACACATTCGGTGACCAAATTGACCAATAGAGTTTCGGTGAAACTATAAAGACGAGGATTTTGCAAAATATTTGCACCATATAACATATTCTTTATTCTTTTACTGTTTTTCAATTTTTAATTTATTAGTTGGAGTAGAAATATAATTATGTAATTGTAACGTTATTATTATAAAAACTTAATATGATTAATTTAAGCGTTTGTATGCAACTCAATTAATTTTATCCTTAATTATAGTCGTACCAACTAACTCTCATGTATGTTTTACAGCATTAGTTGACAGATTTTATATCCCTTGAGAAAATTTGGCATGTACTGTACATAGGCGGAGTTTGACTTTTATGCGTGGGGGGGCACCCACTGGCAGACGAGCCAGCAGCAGATTTTTTTTTTTTTTAATTTATTTTTTTTATAGGCCTATGTTCGATATTCACATATTTTATATATTAACATATTCTACATTAAAATACATTTAGAGTTAACAATGACTGCGGTACAAAGAGTTAAAAAAAAAAACAAACAAACAAACATAGCGTTACCTAATGCAGAGGCTTGCTGCCATAGTCGGTGTTCAGTTGTCCACCGCGGCACCGACCACCACCAACGTTTTGATTTTTTTTTTTTTATAGTAATAAAATATTATTTAGTTCAGTGGAGAACAGACACTACAAATAAAACTGAACGCGGCTGCTCAATGCAGAGTGCCGAACGACAGTCGCATCGCATCACAGATCATATTTTATTTTACAGCCTGCAGAGTGACGAGCTGATCGACAAGAAGAATGAGGTCAGGCGAGACAGACAAGACGATGGTGGAAGTTTGGCAATGTTTTTATTTTGAAAAGCCTGTTGACTTTTGCCGTTTATCTATGGTGGTTTTCCAATTTTTTTGAACATTCGTTTCTTATTTATTTGGTTGTACAGTGTTTGCTGATTTTTACTTTGTGTAATTTCTTTCTTATTCGTTTTGCTAATAACCGTTCTACGTTTCTTATATCTATTTATTTGGTTCCACGGTGTTTACCGATTTTCAGTTTTATATACTAGGCTATTTAAAATGCATGTAGGACTAGCCTAAGTTATTTTTTATTTTATATTAAGCATATAGCATGGTGTAAGCTATTTTTATTCGTTTTGTTAATAAAAGTTCTATAACTAATTTATAGGCGAAGTGAGTTTAACGTTGTATTTTCTTGTTACTTGAATGGGATTCAAGTAGTCTCGCGTAGCCAGACCTTCAGACTGACGGCTGAAGGTCTGGAATTCATAGCAGCTTTCTTTGGCCAAGGCCCGCCCATAAGGCCGTTTGACCGACATGTCAAACAACCAATCACAGTTCGTTTCGTTCAGCGTCACGTTTCGGGGCGTGGAAATGTCCTCACAACAACAGACCGGCGTGCAACAAGTCAGTCAGCATTAGTCTCGCGTAGCCAGACCTTCAAATCCCGTCGGCAAACAGGTCTCCACTAACAAGTCTCCACAAACAGGTCTCCACTAAGTGCCTCAAACAAAACTCCTGGACATCTCTTAAAGAGTCTATGCCGTGAACCTCGCATACTTTTGAGAATCCTACGTTTAGCTGATCTTGATAAATGCTCATTGTCACTCACGTAAACACGACAGTTTTTCTTCTGCAATCACACGTCTGCGCTTTGTTTCCCGGCGGACCGAAAATAAACGCGACACTCGCGTCCCCCGGAAATCCGATAAAATTCAACCAATCAGATGACGACTTCGTGTTTCCAGTTAAGTGTACCATATGCATCAGACGTTTAGCCAACGTTCCGTGGGCGTGACGTCTGAGGCTGAGACTAGGATTCAAGCAATTAACGCCGAATTGCCGCTAAGTTAAAAGTGAAAGTAAAATGTGCACTGCGCATTTACAAGCTATTTAAACACGAAGGAAAGTGAGTGAAAAGAGGGAAATTGAAGATCTGTGCCATTGAAGTTCGGAGCCAGTTTCCTACTTTCCTCATAACTGAGAAACTTGTTTTTGATGTAGCCAAACAGTTAACTTGCAAAAGCGGGAAAATAGCGAAAAGAGAGTCCTGTCTATCAAGTTGAGAATCATGAGTCACGGCTCGCGAGGATATGGGGCTTAAATTTAAATTAATTTAACCAAAATGTACTTATTTTATCCACTAAAATAATAAGATAATATAAATAAAATGAAAAAAATATGAATTCTTTGATTTTTCATAGCTCAGACAAAATCATGATTGGCTCTCGTCTGGGGGGGCAGTGCCCCCCCCCAGCCCCCCCTAAACTCCGCCTATGGCTGTACCTGATATCCAAAATAATCAATATCGAATTAAATTGAATTAAATCAGAAATCAAATCGTAATCTTGTAAATCAGAATTGAATCGAATTGTGAAATTTGTGTCAAAACCCAGTTCTTCTAAATAAACTACTGCCGCTGTTGTTCTCAGCAGCTTTGTGACAACTTTTGTAACTTTGTTATAGTCTTGTCTAGCTGGCTATTTTAAAAATCTTGTTTTAGTCCAGTTTTTATATAACATGCCAGCAGATGCTATGCTGCTGACTATGTGACTCTGACAGTCGGCCTACTTCTTGCGTGTACACACGTTGTCGTTGTAAGTTTTATTACTGTAATTCTGTTGTAATGACAGCTTTGTGAAATTACAGATCTGAAAGTACAGTACATGCCACGGAGAGTAAATTGGTCACATCTGAGAGTAAATAGGATAAAGCTACTTTCTTACTGCTTTTTCTTTCCACAACCTCTCTGTTGTTGGACATTTTCTCTTACAGAATAAATTTAAAATTAACACATTAAAATAATTGTGTGGAACTTTAAAGTTGACATGAAATTAAAATTCACCCCATCTGTTTTCTAAATGCATTGATATTGTTGTAAATGATTCATCTATTCACCCAGCATCCAAATTTTTTTTTACCTCTTAGTTTACAATGATTAATTTGTAATAAAAAAATGTCATACAGTAACTCGATTTTTCAGTGAGATGACAGACTTCTCTCTATAGTGATGTTTGCTGGATTCATTTAATTTGCTTAAACCTGCCCATTACTTACAATCAACCTCAAGCTTGCATTCAGATCTGCCTCCGTCCAATTAACAACCAATGGATAAAACCAAGTCTAAAATAATCACTTGGATATAAGTCACAATATGAAAGAAAAGATCTGTTGCTACTCCCTTTACATTTCAACTTCAAAGTCTAATTTGCATAACTTGCGTCAAAATCCATTGAACTCAATGAAGTGAAGCAAGCTACTGTACAGTGTTACCATCAGCCTTAGAAGAAAGAGACGTGTATCTAGATACACTGAGGTTTATGACACAAAATGAGACAATGTGTGATGCTTTTCATGTGGAAGTCAAAGGCACTGAGAGATTTATTAAAGCTGTGATGTGGTCATGTGAAAGGGTTTTAATGAATATTAAATGTAGATTGTTGACAAAAAAAAAAAACCACATAAAACCCATCTTCCAACCTTCTTCCTTCCTTTTGTCTTTCATGTTTTGAAGTTCACTCTGAAGACTCTAGGCCATGCAGTTCTGAACTCTTCGACTCTAGATTGAGCTCCGCTTGAGGCAGTAACTTTCTGCTGTGCTGTTTTCTCAGAAATGAAGCTACCATCTAGAAGCCGTTCAGTCCCTATAGGGACACAAAACACAGCAGCTGGGCATTTCATATTCACTTTATCCTGCCTTATATTTGCTATAAGCACTTGCTAAAGAAGATTTTGACATATACTGTAGCCTCAGATGATGCAATGTACACATTTTGTGCTTGATACAGGCTAATAGAGATGACAGCCACAGGATACACTCTAAAAACTGCTGGGTTAAAAACCCAACGTTAACCCAGCCGTCGGACAGAACACGTTTTGGGTTGTTTTGACCCAAGTGCTGGGTAAAACCATTTGACCCAGAATGCTGGGTTGTTTATTTGACCCAACCAGTGGGTCAGGTTAACTGTGTTGCTGGGTTAAACATAACCTAATCATTGGGTTATTTGTTGTCTTATTGCCTTGCTACCTTTATATTTACCAATAATAATAAATAATCACAAAATAATGTAAATTATTGCTTTTCTGCAATACAGTTAGAAAAAACACAAAAAAAATGGAACTGTAAACATCAATTTTCATCAGTTTTATTTCTTTTTAAAACAATTTTCAAATGGGTGCAGCTATCACACATTTTATCCAACCATTACAGACACATAAAACAACAACTTTAGAAGATCAGTTAATTTAAAACACAAAACTCTGTAAACTAGGCACTGTAGATTCCGATTCTTTGTCAACATTGCAGCAGCAGAACACTCAAAAATTAATTACCACCACATGAGAATCGTTGCTATTAAAACTAAGCCAAAAAAAGTGTCCACCAAACAATACATATGACAATTTAAAACATGTTACAAGTGGCTAGAAAAAACTGTTGGCCTTAAAAAAAAAAAAAAATTCACATATGAAGACTTATGTCCATCAATATAATACACTGCAAGCTGGAGAAATTCCCAGGCAACAAGTCCGCTTCAGTGGCACAGCCCGCAACAAAGGCAAAGGTCTGGGATGTCGTTGTCTCGTCCCCAAGGCACAAATCCACCATGCTGGTCCCCACCTGTTAAATATACGACACTTAGTCTTGAGGACACTTTCTCATTTTAGAAGAAAATTTCAAACTGCACATTTTTTAGTCTTTTACATCTGAACACCTCAGTAGTGGCCAAAATGATTGGAACACTAGTATTTTCACCAGCTAAACAACTGTTTTAAGTCAGTGATTTCTATTTTTTGCTGTAGTGTGTCAGTGGGAAATATCAGTTTGCATTTCCAAAAAATTATTTATATATATATTTATATATATATATATATATATATATATATATATTTTTATATATTTATATTTATATATATATATATATATATATATATATATATATATATAATATACACACACACACATCTGGTTTATTATCTTTGTGGAGGACTCTCCATGGTAATGGTTTGTGTCACTGTCACACTGTATTTTCTATCCCCTTACCCCACCCTACCCTAAACCTAAACCTAACTCTTACTGAAACTTTCTGCATTTTACTTCTCAAAAATCTCATTCTGTATGATTTATAAGCTTTGTACCCATGGGGACCACAAACTGATCCCTAATGTCAAAATTTCAGGTTTTACTATCCTTGTGGGACATTTGGTCCCAATGTAGCAAAACAAGTACCTTACCACACACACACACACACACATATAAGGGATGTCGCAATTCTCAATATAATATTGAACCGTTCGGTATGACCTCCACGGTTCAATACGCGCTTGTGAATTGCGGTTTTTCGGTTTTGCATATAAATAACTTCTGTTTTATTTCTCTCCGAATTTGCTGTATGTCCGCCCGCGATTTCACGTGCTGAAATGAGGAAACACTTTCCCGCTTATATTTGAAAAAGCAACACACGCAGAGCATCTTCCATTCTAATGATATGCAATAAGCATTTCTAAACCTGTTGTCCAACAAGAGTTATAAAAACAAACGTTTTAAAAAAACATTATAACTTGTTTTTAATTCTCAACATCAGTCGAGTGTTTGAAATAACTTCCTTATGTGATCTGATGTGGATTCTTATCACAGAATGAGGCAGACGATAAATTCTGTACTCATATTCTATGTACATCAATTAGCAATGGCTTATGAAAATATATGAGATGGCTTGAAGAACACAGATAAACCATATATTATTGTAGATGAGTGTTTATTGTCCTTACATTTCATCATTCAAAACATTTAACGTTATATCTTTTTATCCAGTCACAGACTCACAGCAATAGCGATGCCTTTATCCACATTCAAGAAGCTGGAAAGGAACGTAATCCCAAAAAAATAAAAAAAAAACACAACACTCACTGAAGTGGTAAGATATCAGAACCAAACCGAACACCGTGGCTAAAAACCGAGGTACGTATTAAACCGTGGACTAACTGTACTTTTGTATGTGTGTATATATATATATA